>OY735255.1:10327560-10353993 GCA_963457715.1 Argyresthia albistria
AATCGCATGTTAAAGCGAGGTAAGAGTAATTGCAAAACAAGGTCAACGAAGATTGCGGAAGTGAGAAGCGAATATTACTCGGGAATAGGAACAAGTGGGATGGCAATTGTGCGCTCGCACCTAATTTGAATCAACGTAAGCGCCATAACGAAAAAAAACATAAAAATAAGCTATTTCAGGGAATTACATTTCATATTTCAAATCGCTAGTAACAACAATTCTCCACATATTACAATTAATAGAATGATCATATATTCTGCTACTGCGGTATCATGGGAAAAAATATTGGAAAAAGGGGTTGACTTTGGATTTATTTTCTATCGTTTTTTTATCCAAACACGTTTTCTAACATGAAAACCCTAGATTATATAGTCAAATCTGGGGGCGCGGTAGCGCCCCCAAGCCAAGTCGAGCAAAAAGCAAAACATACGGGCGCAGCAGTAACATCCTTTACAGGAAGCCATTCAGAGCATATTTGACCTACCTGTTACTCCGTTGTGGATAAAGATAGAAACCTGAATTCCCGGCGGCTAAAAGGCACCATGTCATAAGACATATTCTCAAAATTTCAATAAATTTGAACCAGTAGAGTTGAAGGTACAGCAATTCAAAGTTCCTCAATTTTGACACTCACTGACTCACTGATTCACGATCATGAAAACTCTAAAGGTTACTTCTAGCGAACCCACAAGCTTAAAATTTTGAGCATGGTTAGAGTTTAGCCTGCAAAGCCAAGGAAAACTCAAACATTGCGCAATTTTAGCCCCAATTTCATAATATATTAATTATCAATAAGCTCAGTACACGACTACTTCGATTCATCGCTATTCCCCATTAGATGTCGCTAGTCGCTATGTGTTTCTTGAATCGCGGTATGGTTTGGTTCCAGCTATGATTTAAATAACCGGCCAAGTGCGAGTCGGACTCGCGCACGAAGGGTTCCGTGCCATTATCTATAAAAAACCGCAAAAAAAATGTATGGGAGCCCCCCTAAATATTAATTTAATTTTAATTTAATTATTTATTTTTTAAATAAATAATATACTCAATATATTGTGAACACTTTAAGCGTCTACCTGCTACCATTATCAATATCGAGCAAAAATGAGCAAAAAAATCACGTTTGTTGTATGGGAGCCCCCCTTAATATTAAATTTCTTTTGATTTTTAGTATTTGTTGTTATAGCGGCAACAGAAATACATCATCTGTGAAAATTTCAACTGTCTAGCTACCACGGTTCATGAGATACAGCCTGGTGACAGACGGACGGACGGACGGACAGACGGACAGCGAAGTCTCAGTAATAGGGTCCCGTTTGGCACCCTTCGGGTACGGAACCCTAATAAAGCGGTTACAATATTATTATTATTATTATTATTTATTATTATTATTATTTATTTTCAGACACAAGATCCACGATATACAATAAAATTACAATAAAATTAAACAAATTATCTACAAAACTAATAAAACTAAAATAAGATAAAATAAGATTTAAAATAATAATTATCATGATTATGTTATTTACGATTAGGGTTCATATGAACAGAGAGCCAGTGTCTATGCAATGGGCTACAGATATCGTCACAGACGGCCCGCAAGATTGCATTTCCCGAGCTTCTCAGTCTCCCCCACGCGGAGGCCACTCTGGACCTCATGACGGCGAAGAAATCAGGCACCCTCGCCTCCACGAACATGCTCGACGCACTACAAAAACGTGGCCGCCTGAGGAGTATGCGGAATGCATCATTGTACTGAATCCTCAGTGTACTGTATAATATTGTCTAATATCGCTATTCCCCATTAGATGTCGCTAGGTATTTCGTATTTCGTATATATTTATTGCACATATCAGAAAAAAAACACAAACAATACAGAAAAGGCATGAACAAAGGCAAGCTTATCTCTAAAAAGAGATTTCTTCCAGCAAACCCAGGATGGACAGGATACATTTTAAAACAGTGCATTTTAAAACAGGTGTGCATTTCCTGAATCGCGGTATGGTTTGGTTTGAGGTATGATTTATATTTATATAATTCACCGCCCAGACTTGTCACAAATCGTAACATCAAAGCCACAGAGAAGAGCCCATAGAGATAGGGAGTGGGCTTTGAGAAAGTCGGTAGCTAACGCACAAGAAATAGTACCCGAAAAGAAAAAAAGGAAGGTTACTTACAAAAAGAGATGAGATCCCAACAAAACATGCATATGCATATACAAAAACGCCAGTCTCGCAGCCTGCGCAGTTTATTCTACCGTAAAAAGTTGTGAGATCTAATTTTAAACCAAGTCGGTTAATTTAACCAGTATCTGTGTATGGTAGAATCTTTCCAACAACTTTATTATCATATACTGTTAAGTACCTACCTAATTAGTTAACTAATAACATTTATAGTGATCGGATCAATATAAGACATCTTTATTTCTTCAATAATAATTAGAATAACTTGGCAATCGCGCTCAACTGACCACTCTATAGCACACAGAGCACAAATGAATATTATTACTCAACACAACATATCTCTAAATAAAGATAAACTTAACTAATAAGAAAACAACGAATTATTTCGGAGCGAGAGCAATAGGTACATTACGTTGCACACACGGTCCTATAGTCGACAACTTTTCTACGTGCGATTGCCAAGTCATTCTAATTATTATTGAAGAAATAAAGATGTCTTATATTGATCCGATCACTATAAATGTTATTAGTTAACTAATTAGGTAGGTACTTAACAGTATACGATAATAAAGTTGTTGGAAAGATTCTACCATACACAGATACTGGTTAAATTAACCGACTTGGTTTAAAATTAGATCTCACAACTTTTTACGGTAGAATAAACTGCGCAGGCTGCGAGACTGGCGTTTTTGTATATGCATATGCATGTTTTGTTGGGATTACATATACCAGAAATTGATTACGATTTGCCGAGTATTTCCTGAAATACACCCCTGATTTATTGGTGAGGCGCCTTAATAGCTATAGCGACATCGTGAACTACCGGTCTGTTTGTAGCCGGCGCGGCACGTCTCGGCGCGGTCGACAAGCCAAATGCAGAATTTTGAGCTCTCGCTATATCCACTGTCATACGATTCGCTTGCAGTATCACGGGCCAGGCGTTTGGTCAGGCAGGGGAGCGATTTGCGAGGTGTCAAAACCACTAAACTAAGGCACTAAACTGACAAACTTAAATCCGACAGCTGTTGCGATTCTATTTTCAAAAACAATTTTAATTAGTTTGCTTAGTTTATGGTGCTCCTAAACGGGCAAGGTTTTGCTGTAATATGTACCCGGCAACTATTGGTGTCCCTCTCTTACTCACATGTTAGAAAAAGACACCAATAGTTGCCAGCCACACATTGCAGTGAAAATATGGCCCGTTTAGGCGCACCCTTAGTTCGTGTTGCCTCTCGAATCGGCACTGGTCAGACATGAGGCGAACAGACCAATGCACGTTCATATCGAAGTTTCTGTGCGTTCGTATCGCGATTTTGAGTCGTGGGACTGTGTGGACTAAGATTTTTATTCGAATGGGAGATGCATGTTTGACCTATCTCCAGGCCCAGGCCAGCATGTGTTATGTACAGAACTGGTTATGTGGTGCATGGGTGACGATTCAAGATGATGTATTTTAGAATAAAATAATTTAAGAACCCTTCTCCATTTTCACCATTTCACAGTGTAAAAATGTAAAATTACGGAGTAATTCTAATTTTACTGTAATGGCCGTTCTACACTCTCGCCGAGACAACACGAGACATGCCGAGACGGAGAATGTAGAGGGTACCTCTCGCCGCGCTCGGTGTGTCTCGTGATGTCTCGCCTGCTCTCGCTCCGGCGGCGGTTTTTGGGCCCGAGTCAAAGGGTCTCGGCATGTCTCGCGAGGAGCCCGAGAGCATTGCACTAGAAGCGGTGAGAGTGTAGAGGGCACCTCTCGTGGCAGGCCTCTCGGGCGAGAGTTCTCGCCCGAGACATCACGAGACCACTCGGCGAGAGTGTAGAACGGCCATAATATAAACACAACCCAATCAGATTAATAATATTAACAAAGTAACATTAATTTTAGGAGGGGTTAGATATCAAACGAATTACTCACTAATAGTCTTGAGACGGACTAGATTTAGACCTTAGTACTACCACAGATACTATAATATTATACTAATACAGATAGACCACCTAGAACAAAATTTGACACCGGCGTAAACTGAGATGCTGCGGAAGCTTCTTTAGTTCGAGGCCATTATCGCTTGGTGCAGCAGCATCGAAAAATTGCAAAAACCACGAGATGGCGCTAAGATATATAGGATTTATTCTAAAATTAGCGACTCCTAGAAGTATGTTATCTGATACCATGGCGTTTAAACGCTTTAAAGTACAAATCTTACTCCTCACGCCATACAATTTAATTATAATTTTTATGGGATGAGCTCCCTGTGGTACAACCCATGCTTGCCATATTCAACAACATTTGAAACCCCAAATCATATTGAGGTTTCCTTACCGAAGGGTGACCAATTAGGTACTAAGACTTCGCTGTCGGCTGTCTGTCCGTCTGTCAGTCTTTCCGTCCGTCTGCGGGTTGTATGTATCGCATAAACCGTTATAGGAAGAGAGTTGAATTCACAGAATGTATATTTCTGTTGCAGCAACAAATAATACACGCATTTAAAAAATAATTAAAGTTTGTCCCCATACAACAGACGTGCCTTTATAGTCTATTTTATTTTACGATGGTACGGAACCCTCAATGAACTCGCACTTGACCGTTTATTTAATTCAACCGTTCAGCCTACGCTAGTTAGCCCAGTATTGTCACTCCGAGTTGTGTAGGTGGCGCGACTGTCGCGGCAAGCAGGGGAAGAGGGAGCCGAGAGGAGAAGAGTGGAGAGTGAGAAGAGAGAGTTGCAGGAGAAGCTGATGGACATCACCGCGGATCTGGAGAAGGCCAAGCAGAGTCTAGTCAATAGTGAGGCGAAGGTAAAGATATTTTCCTAAGAACAGCTTGGCAAGAAATTCTTGAAATAAAATAATGGCAACATAAGCGACGTATTATACCCTATCCAATGTAACAGCCAACCTGACAGATGTCAATCTTAGCCTGTTAGTAAGGGGATATTGCTCATAAAAATCGATTAATCAAAAGAATCGATACACCCATTAAACATTTGTGAATCGGAAAGTTGTCTAACATTTTATTTTTGATTCTTTAGTTACCTTAAATATGGTTGACAATGAAATAATAATATCTTTAAGTGCTAATAGCAGTGATGACGAAGACAACTCTTCTGTTCAACTGAATAAACAGTTCCGATTCTTTCCGATTCTTTTAGTAACATCCCTAGTGATTAAAAAATTGATTCTATGAAGTTTTAGGTTAGCTGTCAAGTTCTTTGTTATATTGGATAGGGTATAGTGCACTACTGCGTGTTTTGATTGACAAACCAAATATGTCATTAAAACACGCAGTAGTCTGCAAATGTAGCCATAATTTGATTTCTAGCATTTCTTGTCAAACTGTACATTGTGTTTTTAGATACATCTCATACTTAAACGTCCATTTGCATTATTCACTAATAAATACGTTTAAGTTCAAAGTTCAAAGTGTTTATTAAGTGTTTAGCGTAATCGTTTGATTTAGCTACTGTAAAAATGAAATATATCCAACTTTAATCAGTTCAGATGTCAGCTCTATTTCTCTGTCTAATCTCAACTTACCTTATGCCAGAAAGAGAGGTGACAGTCGCTCAGAACTAAAGAAACTTGGCGCGGCCTCTACCTGCTACTTAATTATTTGGCCAATTAATACCTAGTTGAGTAATTTTCCTTCAAAAATATATTCCGCTTTGGAAAAAAACAGCGCACATTAATTATCTCTATTTTTGCTATAACCGCGGCAATTTTTATTAACTAATAATTATACTAATATAATAATTATATAATTATTAAATAATAATGACCTCTTCAATAATTTAGGTCTAATGCCTATTGTTATAATTAGTCCTATAGTTATATGATATCTCCAGATAACCTATTTTTCCACTTACGCCATGCCCAATAGGCTTGTGGCCAAGATAATCCAATAAATCTACAATACAAAATGGCTTGACATTCTCAGAATTGTCTCAGCAGATATATTTTATAAAGTCAATTTTGTGCAAAAAAAAGACAGCATTTGATGGCACTTTTACATAACGTCATTCTGTTGTTATTTCATAGAACTCAGGAACAAAAGTTCCGTTTTGACAGTTCATAAAAAGTATCTATTTTGACTTGACAGGCCACAAGCCTATTACAACCGAACCATTTTGTCAAATTCCATCTCAGTGCTACCCCACGCTACTAAGGAACCTCTGTACAAAGTTTCATGGCTCTAGGTCCACCGGTTTAGGCAATGCGTTGCCTGCCCGTCAGACACGCATTGTATTTGTACCTAGTATTGAGCAGTTCTGGTGGCCATATGTGGTCTTCATCAGCATTGAACCATAACCGAAACACGACTTTATGCACTTTTCGTTTCGCGCTAATGTTTTGACAGATGGTTGAACTGAAGTTCGAAAACGCTATCAAACAAAAGGTCGACACTTGAGCATGACGATAGCGCGTTATACCGAATTTTATTCAACCGAACTAAAACTGAATTACAATTTTATTAAAACTGGCCCCCGATTCTCGCGCTATCAAGATCATCTCCCCAGTCGAGACATAGGTTTTGATACGGCCTAAATCCGTCGAAAACGATCTCGATTTATATTCATTTCGATTGAAAACGAGTCGAAAGGCTAGTCGTAAGAATAGCTTTTTCTTGTTTTTGATAGAGATTTCGGTATCTCAAAATCGATATTTCGACCATGGACATGATCTCGCTAGCGCCAGAATTGCCCCCCAGAACCGGAACCGAAACTTGGACGTTTTTATGTGACGAAGTGAAAACACTCAGGTTGAGTCGGTCGACGGTAAATCTGATGGAGGAAACGGCTAAACATCGGATGTTATGGCAGATTTCCCCAACAATTCTTATTTTTAAGGGACACTTCGTTTCGCTTTGAGCTAAGTTTAAGGGTCATTTAGGCCACTAGGGGACCCCATAAATTTATGAGGCCGGCCTCGGAAATAAACCCTAGACAGCTAAATGAGCCCAACTTTTGGTGAAAGAGTTTTTATTAGCATTAGAATTTTTATTCCTTCTTTCCTAATCTTCACTACCAAGGCTGATAAAAGCTTAAAATTCAGGTGGTGCGTTTAAACGGCGAGGTGCATTCCCTGGCCATGGAAGTCAAGTCGCTTCGGACCTCGGCTGAGCATGTGGCCGTGAGTTCCAGTCTCTACAGCATTTGATTGCACACACGCGTAGATCCGGCTTCTGGAAGTGCCATCAAATGTAACAGCCTGTTATTTTAGCTCCTCCATGCCCGTCGTCGGCTCCTCAGAGCCAGTGATTTTCAACCTTGTAGTGATTGAGACTAAAGATTTATTTTAGCAGAGGGGTTAAACACTTTCAAATTTATTTCGGACTAAAGTGTGCATTTTGAATCAATCGTCGATTAATCGACTGTTACATTTGACGAGTGCCCAGAAACGGAGGGATAATATAGTACATTATTTTATTTATTGATGTTGTGATTATTAGATCGATTTATTATGAATAACAGATTTATTATGGTGTATTAGTTATCAGTAACTTGTAACTTCTATAGTTTTAAGACGATCCTGAAAATGTATGTTTTCTGTTTTTGGTTGCCTGCTTTGGTTTTTTGGGGGTTTGTTAGATCAGAATTTTGTTTTTCAGACAAACATTTGCAAGAGAACAGACATTTGCTATAGATGTTTTAAATAGTTAAAACATCTTACATTACCAGATTATTCCACTTTATAATTCTTATTTTTCCACCTTTCGAATTGTATCAGTCTACTACAGTATAGTGCAGTCCGCGCGGGAGTTGAATGCAGAGTTGTAGATACAAGATTGTTTAACTAGCTCTGATTTGAACTCGCTCACGGACTGTACGTAGTAGGTTCGTGTACATTATGAGTCAATTGGTGTCACTGTTAACGATATTTTTCCTTGTACACCGATATTGTTAGACAGTTTTAGTTAACCTACTGGTAAGTCGTACAATTACTTATTTGTTTCATATTTATTAATGATTTCATGCTGTTTTGGAAGCAAGCTTTAGTGCAAGCTTCCTTTTTTAATTGCACTATTTTAAAATCACAAGAATATTTATAAAAAGTCTTTTATATTATTTTGATTGTTTATAGATGTATCTGGCATAGTATTAAATGTTATCTGGCATAGGAAATGTGACAGAGATAAGTCTAAATTTCGTCACGTGATAGTACGATAGGTAAGATGTTGTTGCTCCGTTATACATTATCAAGAAAGAGCAAACTTATTGATACAGATGTATTTGGTCGTTCTGTCGGACGACACGTACGTTAAACAGATCCTAGTTTTGTGATTTTAATTTTAAATTGAATGTGACGTGTTTCTTACATTCCGTACAAGGTACCTATCATACATATATTTATTGTTGTTAGTTTTTTGTTTTGTTAAATCCAAAATATTACCTTTTAAGTGATAAAATAAAATCGATAAGAACTTATATTTTTAAACCAAAGTTTTATTTTATTTCCTTGTTCACTGGTTTGGGTTTATCTAGAGCAGGAATTGGTTGGATTACAGGGTGACATTTCATTAACTGACCATATTTTGGGGAATGATAGTACAAGAAGAAACATATTACAGTCGCAAATTAAAAAAAAAAACATTGCCCCGATCAGCTGATTTCAAGTTACTAAGGGAGACCCAAAAATTTTTTTCGTGTGCGACCATATGTTCCATGGGGAAAGTTCTTCATAATGATGGGTAGGTACAATCATTCCCGAAGATATGGTCAGCTAAATAAATGTCACCCTGTATAGTCTTTGATTTAGAGCACGGTTTTTAGTGTCATGTGAATTTGTCCGCATGCGTCACAGGTGACCGTTTCATGCAAGTGTTATTGTATTTATTTATTGTATTACGTGACATTCCATACGTGAAATCCGCACGACACTAAGATAGTAGACAAAACTGCATGACGGTTGGGTGTTCCATATTGTTTTGCATGACTTACCATAGCTTACATTCACTGCGATAATATTTAAATTTCCACTAACATTAATCGATAACTTCTTGTCTTTCCTTGCTTGCTTTTTTTTTAGCATATTAAAAGTTCAGTTAGCCAGGTATTCATTTGCTAAAGTTGTTGCGAAGATTTTTGAAGACAACATAGACGTATTAGGTATAAGAAATCTATTGATATGCTGTATATTTTTTGAACATGGCCTTCAGCCCAATAAGTCACTTCAGTTTTACTACAAGAGCCCAAAAAACAACCCAACTCTCTTTCCATAGGATAACACCATGGACATCCAAACTAAGCTGGACTCCGCGTTGGAACTAAACCAAGAGCTTCAGAGCTCTCTCGACAACGAACGAACACTTGTCAAGATCTTGCAAGAGAAACTTGAGAAATCCACCCGGCTACGCGATGAGGCCAGGGCTCAGGTCAATAACCTGAATGCTGTAGTTAAGGAGTTGCAGCACGAGTGTTTGGATATGGAGAGGAAATTAGACAAGTAAGTGTCTTCTTATCTAGTCTGTAAGGTTGTTTACCTGATATAGGGTTCGTTTGTTCGTTATCTTGGTACGGTCGGTTGGAATATTGCACGGTGGGGTGGTGTATCTATCATCATACACCACCGTGGACCTGGGATTCCTGGGACCAAAAATACCCTTATAAGTTCAAAATTTAAATTTTTATAACTCAAAATGTTCAGTCTTACAAAAGTTTATGGAGTTGCCCCCACACTAGGCCCATCCTATGCGCCGTGCCCTAAACGGGTATGGCCCAAAACCTTTTGGACCTGCAAGACGTTCTGTAACATGCAGTATGGTATGAATGTAGTATACGTATACTTGGACCTGCAACACGTTCTGTAACATGCAGTATGGTATGAATGTAGTATATTTTTCTGTGAATTTGACCTTTATTTTATTATTCCCTTTTTTTAAAATCCCCAGGTCTTGGATGTTTACATGTTTGTGATGTCGCTGTTTCTGGTTCCCACGACACAGGGTATCCTAGTGTGGGGCCAGAAGCAATGTATGTGCCTGTATGTAAATGTTTATGTTTTATTCTTAATTTCTTAAAAATAAAATAAGCAAACCTTCATATCAGAAGATTAGACGCGATTGGTTTATCAATCAGTGACATCTGCTGGATTTATCAGCTGAATGGCTTCAGCCGTGGCCTTCAGGCCTCAAAATTGTTTATTTAGTCAGCACTGGCACTCTTTGATAGTATTTAAGTTTATTTATCTATTACATACATAGCGTCACGCCTTTTCCCATACGGGGTGGCAGAAGCACAATTGTGCCCAATTAGAAAGTTATTTAAAACTATTACTTGTTAGTTTACTAAATAATTTGCTTTCCAGAGAGCGACGAGACAAAGACGACGCGTTACTACGCAACGCTTCCATGTCACAATCATTGGAGATGAGTCAGTGTAACGTGAGGTACCTGGAGGGCGAGGCAGCTGAGTTGAAGATCAGACTGGCCCAGCTGGGAGCGCTGGTAGCACAGCACAAGGAGGTAAGCCCTACGCGCATAAATGCTCAGGCCTCGCATTCTAACCTGTACTCGTGGTCCGTGTGATTAGTGTCTGCGCTCCGGTGAGCCATAAAAATATACGGCAGCAAAATATCCCCCAATATGCCACGACGACGCTCAATACAGAAAGGGTGCAACAGAAAGGTGTAGTCATATTTTAGGGGGTGGTTACAAGCATTATTATGAACAACTTTTACTATCAAACTGACTTGATCAGAGCAAGTTTATATATATATGTATTTATATATATTTAGTATTTTTCACTTTTCCATACATTCATAATTTTCGCCTTAAATCTACCCACCACTACTACAAACAATCTATGAGGTTCTCGCACAGAATCGCGGGCCTGCTCACTGGCCAGGTCTCTCCCCTTGGCAACTGCTCTTAGACTGATTTGGTCCACCGCCCCATGCTATACCGCCGCCGTGCCGTACCAGAACATTTTACAAAATTTACATCTCTATCGTGAGGCACTTACTGTGACGCGCACTACCAAGACAGGTTCACCACCATCTTGCCACAAGTGGATAATGGACGTCAAATATTTGCTTCATAAACATTTTCAGAACCAAGCAGCGTGTATGGTGATCAAGGAAAACGAAGAAACAAGAAAGTTAGAAGTCGAACAATTGAACAGAAGAATAGAACAACTGGAAGAAAGCGACAACACACTGAAGAAGACAATACAAGACTTAGAAACTGAAATCTGTGATAGAAATAAGGTGACTTATCATTCAAGGAATGTTTTCTAGTAAAATCATTAACATAAATTCCATTATTCAGATTTACAAAGAGCTCTTACAAGAGCAGCATACGCTTCAGCATCAGCAGCCTTAAAACGTGTCTAAAGGCTTACACGGGCCACTAAAATTGCGCAATTCTGAGCAATTCGAGCACACGCCAGTCATGGGTACTTACATCAAACAATTAACGGTAATGGTAAAATATAGCAATGTAGCTAGAGATGCCGCCGCAGCATATGGAGCAATTGAAAGCAATATCGCGCTGTAGAGATCAATTAAAATTATTATTGTCGGGCACCATTGCTTGAAAAATTGCCTGTGTAAGCTTAGGTACCTTAACTTCCGCAAACAAAAAAACGCACAAACTTCCGCAGTGGTCTATAAAGCCTGAACACGGCGAACTTACCATATATATTGGCGTTAAAAAAAACGCTTGTGTACAAAGGGCCTGACATAACTAGTTTATTTTCAATTTCAGAAAATTAAGACTTTGGACAACCGGATATCGGATATGAAGAAGACACTTCAGCGTGAGTTGCAGACCAGCAAATCTGATATCTCTTCGGCAGAAGAACAGGATATTAGCAGACGGTAAGCGACATTACCTGGAATATTTTGTTTCTATCTACCATTTCGTCCAACGTCCACAAAAGACCCAGAACTCTTTTTTTAGGGTTCCGATCCTTAACAGGAAAAAAAGGAACCCTTATAGGATCACTTTTTTGTCCGTCCGTCCGTCTGTCCGTGTGACACGACCTTTATTTCGAGAACGCGTAGACGTATCAAGCTGAAATTTATATCTATTGCTGAAGTCTGTGGTCGCATAGAACTGTAAAAAAAACTTCTAGGTCAACGCAATCGAACGCTACGACCGTTTATGCTGTAAAATTGATGATTTTCATAGTCATCGCAATAGACCCAAAACCTATAGGGTACTTCCCGTAGGCCAAATTTCTATCTGTCTACAAAATGTAATTTTGTTTACAATGATGACATCATACTTCTTTTTTTATGTAGAAACCTAATTTTACACTAGTTTTGCTCTCCAAGTGTGATCGGAACCCTTGGTTCGCGAGTCTTGCTCGCACTTGACCGTTTATAGGTTGAAAATCGTGGGCCGTGGACTTGGACTGCTGTAATGGCCGTTGGTGGGAAATGTCGTGAGGATACCTTGAATCTTGGAAACTACGGCCATGTGCTATATATAGCTTCATATCACTCAAAATGGAGATTTAATTTATCGGATAAAAATAGACACAACGCATCTGTCACCCTGTATGAAAAAGGCCGTGAGCGTTTTTGCCAACTGAAAGTTACACATTGCCCTGTACATGGTTTATTATTCATTCCTTTATACAGCAGAACCCAGCAACATATAATTTATTCCCTGTTGGCGTTGCGGCACACCTCGGGCACTCCATAGAACGCTCGTAAAATAATCACCTATTACTACTACATAACCAAATGATGTTTGTATACGTGCAAATGTGTGCGTAAACTTTGCTAGGGCTGGTGGCGCGGCAAATGCAGCGATATTAAAGTATACGCGTCGTCACTCGTCCGGTGTTCAGCCCTGTCTATTGATCCTCTATCCAATCTTTTGACGCCAGGTATCTGAATCCGCGCGGGGAAGGGAGTTGCCGTTCTGTACGGAGTACTATTATCTCTTCTGTGGTTGTGGTCTGCGGCGGGAGGTCGTTTTCATTTCACGACTGGGGAGGAAAAATCCTTGCGCTTGAACGTTTTTATGTGCGTGTCTTTATTTCTGATTCCAAGAAGCAATGTTGCAAATAGTTTATTTAAAAAAAAATGGTCAAGTGCGGGTCGGACTCGCACACGAAGGCTTCCGCACCATCGTCGTCTGTGCCTAAAACGGCAATACCTTCAATCTCGACGTCAGTCGTCTCTTGCTATTAAAAAATATCAGGCGTTATTGTATTGAAATTGACTTAATACCTACTTAATTCTAAACACCCTTTTTTCGTGTATATGTTGTTGTTGCGGCAATAGAAATACACATTCTGTAAAACATTTCAACTCTCTAGCTATTACGGTTCGTGCTGAAGGGCCCTCTGACAGACTGACGGACGGACAGCGGAGCCTTAGTAATAGGGTCCCGTTTGGCACCCTTCGGGTACGGTACCCTAATAACTACACTCCCTCTCCGCAGCTACCTAAAGCACGTGATCCTCCGTTTCCTGACCGCGCGCGAGCTCGAGGCTCGACAGTTGACCCGCGCGCTCTCCGTCCTCCTCCGTCTGAGCGCGCATGAAGAAGCCGCGCTGCGAGCGACGCTGGCGCCGCGCAGTGGACTGACTTCGTGGTTCCCTTCTATGAACACCTGATCCATCCTGTAACGCCGCCGGGTCGATGAGGTAGCGCTAAGATGCTTGGTGCTTTTGTGTTATTTTGTAAGACGGTTGGAGACACATTTTCTAGGTGGTGTCATTTTGTAAGATGGCTGGGGACGCATTTTCTAGTTGGCGCCATTTTGTAAGATGGTTGGGGACTCATTTTCTAGTTGGCGCCATTTTGTAAGATGGTTGGAAAGACATTTTCTCGGTGGCGCCATTTTGTGAGATGGTTGGAAACGCATTTTATATGTGGTGCCATTTTGTAAGATGCTGTAAAACATTTAATAGGTGGCACTATTTTGTAACATTCTTGGAAACACATTTTTTCTAGATGACACCATTTTGTAAGATGGCCGGAAACTCATGTTCAAGATGGCGCCATTTTGTAAGATGCTAGGAAACATAATTGTTACGCGTCCCTTTATAAAAAGCTTGCATATGCATGTATAAACATAGTACATAACATAAGTTTCTGCTTTAGTAGATCGGTCATTGATTTTGCCACTATGGAAGGAACCTCAATTACAGCTATCCTACGATCTTTTGGCTTGCAGTGACAGGTGGAACTAACACTTTAAACGTCACTCACGCGCTAAGAGATCGTTGGAAGACTGTACTTATTTAGATAGAAGTGAGTGGCACGCGAACAAATGAGGTGATCACATATTTACCCACATTTGTTGGCCTAAAGTTCACTTTGAGATCGTATTTATTTTCTAGGAGTCTTGTTTTGATGCCTAAGCACTGTACCCGGAGTTTGATTTGGCACGTCCGTCGGGGCGAGAGCGAGATATTCGGTTAATTTCGGTTTTGTATCGCGTATAAAGATAACCAAAACCAAAATCAACCGAATATTTCGCTCTCTGTCACTCACTGTAATTAGTTTTAATTATATACTAACTGTTTACCGTATATCTGTATATAGTTAGACGTTTGGTTTTAGTTATGGTGCGAATATGGCTAGCGAACAATAAAACCAATGCAATATAATCATTATTATTATAAGTACGTAAGTATAGTATAAATGTAAATGTAGGTACTTGCCGATATTACAATGATTGAGGAAAAATGATCTCTGGAATCTAAGTATTAATGCCATAGGTCTGTATGTATATGTATAATTGTACTAGGACGTGAAAATTAATTAAAATCTTCTTCTTAGACATAAAAATCATACGAATATGAGAAGAATTTGCCTTAGTAGCATCTAGTCAATAATAGCTTAATTTTTATGTATCTAAACTAAACATTTCCTTGATTTCGGGCTATTCGTCAAGCATTTCTTTTCGTGTTTATAAGTACTACCCGACCATTACAATCAGGCGCACCGCAAACATGGCGTCTTTGGAACTAGGGATGGGAATAGGAGTGGGCGTTATCTACTCGTATCGTGTAAACGTTACGATAACCGCTGTTGCGTCGGTGGCGGTCACCGCGTTACTGGTTGTCTGTAAAACTGTCTAATATCAGACAGATTATTTCAATCTACATTTCGGTTATGAATATAAAACTGAGACTTAAAATGTTTAATTCTTTTTATTTTAACTATAACTAATAATATCATAGAAAAAGAAAATTACAGTTATGCTATGAATTGTGTCCAGGTTTCTTCTAAGGTTTTGCTAATTTTATTGGACTATAGTACATGTATTAGATAATTGTTGTTGATATTAGCTAAGATATTTAACTGACAACGAAATCTCCAAGAACCGTTAACACGTATCACTGTCGAGAGCGAGTTACCGACTGCGCGTCACTAGGGTAAGCGCGGGGGGACGAGGCGGGGTACGGGCGCCGAAACCGCATTCCTGTCGTGCGCCTAATTGTAATGGTCGGCTAGTATTAAGATTTATTTATTTATTTAATATTTATTTTTATATTAATTTAATAAATAAATAAATGATATTAATAATATCGAAATACAATAAGTACACTTTGACCTACATTTCTTTTACTTTACGTTTTACCACAGCATTTACTTGAAATATTCGCTTTGCATTATTAAATTGATGTTTTGAGTAACTGTGATAATTAATGACACTGCCTCGCGATTATTATGCTGTTGATCGGTCCCCGTCCTGTCCGAGAACTACTACGACTTTGAAAAATTAAAACTACAAATAAATGTATCACATCTTATAACGATTGGTTACCTAGTCATTAACCAATCGTAATATTTAGTTAACATGTGAAGTTTATTGACGCATGAGTTGAAAGACGGACCAAATCATCAGCATAATTCAATTTAGACGTTATACCCAAATGTATTCAAAATGTCTCGAATAAATAGAAAGATAACACGCGCAATGTAAATAATACCTATTTTGTAAATCTCAGTTGATCCATGTTTATAAAGCATGGCCTATCACTGTGGCTTTGATACTGCTAAGTCTACCTACTTATATTTCACATTGTGTAAAATACCTAAGGGACGATTTTTCAACCCTCAGATAAGCAGTCCTGAGAAATGATAAAATCCTCAGTTTAATAGACTGATAAACGATATCTGAGGGTTCTAAAATAGGCCATCTATATTCTATATTATGATTTTGAACTGGATTAGAGTATTTTGTATATCAGATGCATTATTTTTATATTTTTCGTTTTTTAAGTGTTTATTTTTGTTTAAATTAATGCAAAAGTTTAATTTACTTGTTTATTTATTGCTAATTGGGATTAGATTATTTGATAATGATATAAAAGTTTCACGGAATACAATATATTATTTGATAACACAGCCTTTTATATTTTGCTTGCGGTGGATCGCGGGCAAAATCTATATTCTGCCGTGGTCCAGTCAGCATCAGATATACTTATCTGATATTCAAACAGATCTACATCCTAACAAACCAGAAACATCTATACACAGCGAAAGTGTCTAAAATGTCAACATCGATATTAACACAGACCCGGTCAGACACTAGTCCAGAATCTAGATAGTCCTTAATTTTTCCCATTTTTTTGTACCAAGAGTTTGACGCAAATTGTCTACCACATGTCTTACGAAAATTAATTTATACCACTCACCCCCTAAAAAGCAAATTTTACTCACTCAAAACAGTGAGTAAAGAGCCCTTTTGCTCACTGGTTTGAATTTGAATTTAGAACACCGAAACAGAAAGACAGATTGTTGCAGGATGGTAATTTAAATCAATAATCTGTTACCCTGGTACTTGGGTACACTTACCTAACCGATTCTTGCAAGAGGGAAGTTGAAAATTACCACCTATAACAAATCAGTTCGATACCCTTTACTTAGTAGGGTAACAGGTTGTCGCTGGAGGGTAGTTTAAAAATTTATAATCAACTCCAGGTACAGATCCTTTCCGTAAAAGTACCAGGGTAACAGATTGTTAGAAGATCTTGAGTTTTAAAATTCAAAAATAAGATTACTGACAATATTAAAGATATCCAGCTTATTTCTGAACTCCTGGTACATTTCGTTTGGCTCTGAGCGAGCTCTCTCAAGTCTTCGTAAAAGTACCAGGGTAACAGATTGTTGTAGGAGGTTATGTTATAAAATTCAAGCGATATTCCTCCTTAGTCTATGCATATTCTTAACAATACCAAAGACATCCGCTAGCATATTTAGGAGGTAAGTTTTATAAAACTTTAAACTACCCTCCTGCAACACAGGTTGTTGTTGGTTATTTATAAAAAATTAAAACCACCCTGCTACAACACATATTGTTGGTTATTTTACAATTCAATTCAATTCAAAATTTTTATTGACCATAAAATCATACATATTACTTAGTCAATATAATATTAATATTTTTGTATACTACCGCCCGTTCGGAAGTTGTGGGCTTAGGGATGGAGCAAAGAAGGGCAAGAAACCTCCCCCGTACCTCTTTTAAAATATCAGAGCCTTAAAAATACAATGTTATGTATTTCTACTAAAGTCTAAGGAAATACACCGAGGAGAGACGTACTGACTGAGTCCATCGCCCCTCTTTGGATTTCTGTGCGCTGAGATGGTAAAGACCATGCAGTTTTGTCATCTAAATATTCTTTTACACTGTAATAAGACTTCTTCAATAGGCCGTTTTTGACATAGTTTTTGAACCTCCTTTCTGGTAGGTCAAAATTTTAAACCACCCTCCTGAAACACATTGATGGTTATTTTCCAAAATTTTAACTACCCTCCTGCAACAGATATTGTTGTAGGTAGGTTATTTTTATAAAATGTTAAACTAACTAATTTATTTATTTATTAAACTAGCCTCCTGCAACACAGATTGTTGTGGGTTATTTTTATAATATTTTAAACTACAACAACACTATTTAAATATTCAAAAGTAATATTCCTAAAATATTCCTAATTGAACGAGCGAGCGAAGCGTCTCCGTTTCAGGATTGGATAAAAATGCTTTCGTATGTCTTTCCATCTGTCCGGTTGTTATCCTCTACCTACAGGGTCGCATTTCTCAACCGATTCTATAAATTTTACGAATCCTTCCCACTTGGAAAATATGTGTTAATGTGGGGAAAAAATATGTTTTGAAAAGATATTTCATGGAAACGTGCACACCTCAGGTAGCAGACTACTACACCAACAAATTATGGTTTCAATTGAAAGATTTTGCAAAGGTACCTATTGCAAAAACATAAAATTGGCACTGTATGACATCAAATATCTCGCTAATTCGACACTTGAGGACATTTCTTCTTACGACTTATTTTGTTGGTATAATAGTGGTAAGTAGTTGTTATAATCGACGACGTGTGCGGGTTTCAATTCAATATCTTTGTAAAACACCTTTATTTTATTTTCTTACCAAGTGGAAGGATTCGTAATAATTCTGGAAGGATATTGGAATTATTACAACTGGAAAAATTCCGGGTGATTGCCCATCTATAATCCAAACCATCCAAACGGCTCGACGGATAATAGCAAATGAGGTGTCGTTGGATTCCATAGGACCGTGAGAGTGACACAAACTACACTCAACAGCAAATAAACTGGGCCACCTACCCTTCTGCCTAGGAACTCTGATTCGATTTTCTCAAATAGTATTAAACTTACAACTATGAAAGTAATGCGGTACAGAAAATGTGTTTCATGATGATTAAAATGAATGGAAAGTTTTTGGGGTTCATCAATTTATTAAGTATTTTAAGGGTATTACAAAGAAGTGTGGGTTTCCATTTGGCCCAGTTTATTTGCTGTCGAGTGTATATAATTTTAGTAAAAAGTCAATAGCTTGTATTATAGATCGTATAATGTAGTTTACAAAGTTATTGGTAGGGCGCTACTGTCATACTCCATTTACGTAACCGAAGTTCAAAAGTTTGTATGTGTTATTGAAAGAAAATTCAGTCGGTTTTTTTATAATAATTCCAACTGTTCATTCGATAAACTTCAAGCGGCTCACGATGTGAGCGGTGAGGGATGGAAAATAATTAAAAAAAACTCTAATTCCCGATGTCGCTCGCGAGGTCTTCCAGCTCACAGAGCCACTAATACTTACTTTTAATTATATCACCGCCACATCCTGCTTGCCGCCTGTGTCATGTTACCATGGTATAATTCTGTATAATTGGTATAGTGCCACAAGCTTAGCTGTTCAGTTGATAGCCTCGCGTCGCTGTGTCTTTCAGATCAATAATAATTAAACTCTGGTAGTCATCTTTGATGGCGGATCAAAAGACCGTAGTCCCGATGATTTATTAAGACAAAACTGGTTAGAATGTAACTAACTAAAATATAGGTAATGGGCTATTTGGGAGGTGTCAAAACCACTAAACTAGAGGAACTAAAGGCACTAAACTGACAACCTTCAAATCGGACAGCTCTTGCGTGGTGGTCACAGAATCCATTTTCAAACACACCATTTTAATTAGTTTAGTTAGTATAGTTCGTGTCGCCTCCCAAATCGCAGGCAATGCATGAAAATTAAAATGCATATGTCACATATTCAGTTGTTTATTATCTATACTGTACTCAAAATTGATCCGAAGATCACATCACATAGTAATTTCATAAATAACATTACAATGTCATGTACTTTCTGTGATTGCTGAATAAAAAAATGTTCACAATATTATCAATATTTTGTTCACTGGACCGGTTTACCTTCAAGTAACTGCATGTACTTACTACATAGTAAGAGACCATCGTCAAGGTACTCATAGAACTTACAAATATACTTGATGAGAGAATAATAATCAATTATTGTTGCAGTTCTTTTTTTTCAATATATTTACAGTTTTACATTTTTTTTGTGATTTACAAATAAATTCTTGAATATTTTAATTAGGTCATCATTATTCCATTTGGATTTACAATAACAGTATTTTATAGTTAAAAATATCACAAAATGAAATATATTATGTGTAAGACACACGCAACATTAGAAATACAACAAAAAGAAATATATAAAATCCACTAGAAACCTTGCTTGGGCCTGAAGAGTCCCTTCTAAATAGGAAGGATACTTTCGATGTTCAATCTTTCATAACGGCAATTTCATACCATAATTATTATTATCACACTAATTAATCATAAAAGTAATCCATTGTCTTACAATAAATGCGTCAGATCATAAAATTTTGGTTATAAAAATTAAAGGCAACAAATAATCGTGAAACGATAAATTCCAACAAAAATAAAAGGACAACTTATATAATATTTATGAGTCATATAGTGCCGTATCCATAAAAGTGAATGATCACCAGTCCACGAACACAACCGGCCACCACACCTCAGCGCAGATGACTCTCACCACACCAGGTATAACAAACAAACAAACGAACAATCTAACCGAACGTGCACACGCTCCGACGACAATGAGTTTGACTCCGCCTACCTCCGCTATTCTCCTTTTATCGATATGGCATTCCACTTACGATACGACAATAAATATATCATAACACGCTTACACATTAATCACTTCTTTAATTCCGACGCTAGGAATTATTTTATAATATATACCTAAAAATATAATCACGGCACAAGTATCCCTCCGACTAAATTACTAACGTAGTGTCACTTTATCAGGATTTAGAATCAAATATGTATTATGTATCTTAAATATTTCATTATTAATATATCATTATCAAAATATCCACTAAATGGGAGGAATAAATCAAATTATTAATATTTTATTCTAATACTAATCGCATGACTGATCAACAAAAAAGGATATGGACTAGGAATAATATTAGGCATTTGGCTTCCATGGCCGTGGGCCGCGGGAGACCCGTGCGCGTCGGCCGCCTGAGCACTAGGAGTGAGCGTTTCGAAGACGCACCGTTTAAAAATACCGTTTACGTTCCAGGAACGACAAACTCGTTTTTCGTTCTCAGGAAAAGCAGTACTTCTAAACCAGTCGGACGGCACCAACCAGTTTAGCGCCGACCGCTTTGAGCTCATTTGTCTCGTCCGCGTCCGACTATTTTCGCGCCGACCTGTTTGGCATGGACCGGTTTAGCACCGACCGCTTTCCTTTCGTTCGGTTTCCTTTTCGCTCCGACCGGTTTAGGCCGACCGCTTTGAGTTCGTTCTTCAAATCAAAACCAGTCGCCAACGAAACCGTTTTGAATACCCGTTTTCGAATCGGGAAAACTAGTTTCGTTTCGTCTTTGAAAAAATCGAAGACGACCCACTCCTACTGAGCACTCGCCAGCCATCGCTGCCGGGCGCGAGCGAGACCGCGGCCCGCCTCTCTCTATCTCATATCACCTCTACATACATACGACGATAATAAACTTGATCGAAATGTTAATACTGTTTGTGTCGAAAACAAAAGACAAGTTCATCATTCTGTTATTTATAAGTATCACCGAGAGGTAATTGGACTTTATCGTCGGTTATTTATTTTGTGCTTCGATAAACGGGAATCGGTCAGTAAAAGAATGATTTATCTAGCAAAATCTATCAGGAATAAAAGCCGACATTCTATCCTAGAATTTAAATAGCTTGGAAGTATGCCTTCTTCGTTTCAATATTGTCCGATAACGTTCATTGTATTTTGAATTTCTGTCTTCCTATCACTCTAGGAGTGTGACGGGTGAACTATACTACGCAGTGAGTGAAGAGGGCGACGTGCTACGCGGAGCGACACGCGCACGTGCTACGCGGAGCGACGCACGCGCATGTCCGCGCGCACGTGCTACGCGGAGCGACGCACGCGCATGTCCACGCGCACGTGCTACGCGGAGCGACGCACGCGCATATCTACGCGAACGCGCCCGCGCTCCGGCGTCAAAAGTTTCAGTGTCGTAGGAGAGAAGCGGATACTCTATTGGTGTTTCATTACTGGTTTACTTAAATCTACACTAGTGTAAAACTTGTTATCTAGAGAAAAGTAATTTTATGATACAAAATAATTAAAAAAGTAACATAAATCTCACAAAAATGCTCACAATTAGGACAAGGTGATGCAACTTTTGACACCGGCCTCGGCCTTCGCCCCCGGGCGGAGCGCCCTGGGCTCCCGACCGCGGTCGCATCGCTTACATTATACAACAAAGTTTTGTGTGCGTCGCCACCTCGACGGGCGCACCGATCTATGCAGGAACTCATATCGTATCTTAAAAACAAAAATATATAATAGTAATAAAACATTTGAAACCTCACTAACTACGTTTTTGACGATCTCGATAACATCTATGCTCTCCGTCGCGGGCGCCTCGAAACCTATTCATATCACAATCGCATGACCGTGTGAGAGAATCATACCCCGCTACTATGTACACTCTCGCAGAGTCGACCGATCTGCCGCCGCCGCGCCGCCGGGCAGTCTTATATCAATCATACAATCGCCAATTTAAGGTAGAAAACAACAATTGAAAGGTGAGATTTGTTCACGCGCCCCGCCCTGAGGAGCTGTGAGGGGGGGGGGGGGGTTGAGGGGGTGTTACGGCGGGCGCAGGGCGGGGGGCAGGTGCACCGGGATGTGGTAGTAGCGGCAGGCGGCGCGGCGGCAGGCGCCGGCGGCGGCGTCGCGACACACCACTACGCGGCACCCCACTATTTGCAGCCCGCTCCCTGGAACATGCACATTGCACTCATTAGTACTGGGACGCTCAAAGCGCTCACTTTAGCCTACTGGTAAGAGATCTGGTAAGAGATGTAGAAGGATCATTGTCTCAATAAAGTCCGAATGAGGCTAGATTTTCTAGTTCATGATCTAGCATGGTTCTAGCAGTTTTGGAAAGAGCTGGGGTTTCTAGGCAAGAGGTTGCGATATGGGAATTTTGTTGTCTGTTAACAAATATCTTTGAGCTACGTCTAAAACAACAATAATGAGGTGAATATAAAGACAAATTCTAATTATCATCTAAGACCAAACTACTTGGTTGCTAAAAACCAATTACTACTAAGAACCATAAAAGATTTACATAACAAGTTGGTTACAAAAAGTCATGCAAAAAAATTGGTATCAATGTTTTACTGTGAAAAACTAGTGTTACTATGGGAGAGTTAGGGATCGACGGAAATGACTTCACTGAATAGGTTAACGTCTCTTTCATTGTAAGACAAAACAAAAGTTTATGACAATTTGTTTCTTTAAAATTAACACGAAACGTCTGACGCGCTTGTTTCGACAGGGACAATTACTAGAGAACTTAACCAAATAAAATGTATATTTACCTTCACGAACATGTACAAATCTGCAAGTCCGTCTGTTACATCCGTGCCGATTAAAATCTTGGCACACCGGGAGGGTGTCCAGTAACTGAAAACATAAAAAGACATGTCAGTATTTTGAATTCGTTCAATTTATACACATTGCCACACAGTTTCTCCCTAATCGGCATTGTTGAGAATCAAACGCTTCACTATGAGATAGGGGTTTCTTATAAAGATTTAGGCACTACTCTTTCAATGTACAAAAATAAGTTCTAGCCCGACATCACATCAACCAACATGATCATACATAGGCCACGTTGTGCATTAATTGCACTTAACATACACTCAAGTAGGAATGTTTCCCATAGGCACTTGTTTCGGACTGAGTGAGCATTAGCAATGGTTGCAATTGCATTCATCGCAATTCTTATGTCGAATATAGAGCAACTGCATGACAATGAAATAAGATCTAGGAATAATTCTAATTAAATGTAATTTCACAAACTATAGAACCAATCAACATAACAGTGTAGGTCACGAAAGTCGAATTAATGAAAAACAGACACGACAATTTCTGCGCAAGACAATAATTGGTTAAAAGTTAATAAACAACATTCGACAGTTTGTGAAATCATGGTTAATTGTGTTAATATAACTGACTAAATCATCACTTGGACATTCGTACGTCTGACAGTATATCCTCATAGCACAGCCAACTGGAAATCTAACGCAGAAATAGTTTTTGTAATATCAAAGAGCAATATGGTCAAAAATAACTTTAAAATATTATTACGTATCTAAGCAGGGTTTGTTTATTGTCTTCACTCGATATGGAAGCCTTGGTCTAGTCGGAATAAATGCGTGTTTAGTTTCTGTCTACTCGTATGTGGGAAGTAATACACAGAGAGGGCACATGGAAGGCGAAGTTGTTCAAGAAATATAGATATATGTCGCTGCTTCAATATTACAAGAACTTTACAAGATTCGTTGCACAATATGATTGAACGTTCCAAGCATTCTATCAAAAACGCGCCGCAATCTTGTGTGTCACCTTTATATTGTAGTATAATAACTCCGTGAAGAAACAAAAATGAAACAGCATTAATATTAGAAGGAGCCGACGACTATTCAGTTCAGTTAGTCTCGCGGGCGAGGATCCATTACCGTCTGAGTAGTGTTAAGAGTACGCTCACTAGCACATAGTAGGTATGAAATAGAATTATCTAAATGGCATGCAGAACGCTTGAAGTATAATCATTATTGCGCAGCCAATCTTATTTAAGCGTGACTATAATTTACAAAAAAGCTTAAGCATGATGCTAGACAACTTTTACCAGGGCGAGGTCTCTAAGAGGTTGAGTAGCGTCCAAAGTGTACCCAAAAATACCAACGGTTGCTATAAGCTGTATAAGAGGCTGTGTGGGAGGAGTTACGACATAGATGTCGGCGTCGTGATGCAGTCCCGTCGTCGTGACCGCCGGGACTAGTCATGCTTATCGGTAAGGTATGGTTATATGTAGTAGACAAATTGAATTTATACCTTTAGCATACATGACAGTTCTGGACGTGACATGTTAGTGGTAGTACAAACTGCAACATAATGACCATTAGAGTGCTGTTACTGTACGACAAACAAAATAAAACCAAGTATAGTATTACATCTACAGTGAACACTTGAAATAAGCATCAGAAAGAGGTTGTACGAGTCATAAGCGGGGATTTAAGCCGCAATGGCGAAGCTCTCAAGCATTATTGAGGAAAACTCCAAGTGACTAATTACCCAAGTTTGGGAACAACGTTCTTTAATTAAATTTAATGGCGAGCAATTACACTCTTGACCTATTTAATTTATTCGACGCTCGTCACTTGGAGGCTCCGACTTTCACCAACGTGTTCTCAACTACCAACTACACACATTATCGTAATTAATCAAGCGTTTAATTAAATCATAAATGTTTAAAAAAGGTAAATAAAATAAAAACCCCCTTTATATGCAGTTGATAGTTGATACTGATAGGAGGCGAAAATTCAATAATGTTACCAAGAAGTTAACGGTAGCATACGTTGTCAACATTTAAACTTTTAAAGTCATATACCAAATCTTTTAAAAAAGAGCGCATTACTATTCCGTTAATGAAAATCAAAGTCAACTTTTTGGCATAATGTACACTGGCATTTCAATTCAGAAAATATTGTGAGACCTTTACTGAAACCGCCAAAAGGCACAATTTTCCAATATTCCTTAAGTTAGAAAAGCGTAACCATAGTCAGCGCAATTAGTATGTTGGTATGTATACTATACAGTCGGTATTGCGGGACAAGACAAGTGCAGTGCATGATTAGCAGCGTGTTTCAGTAGAGGCATCAGACATAAGAAATCACTTATACTGAGGACATTATAGTAAGCTGATTATATCTTACCGGGTGTAAGCAATGCATTACTTGAAGTGACTTCTTCCACATTCGAAAGCAAGAATGTCTCACTATACAGAACTAAAATCATCAACGAGTAAGTTGTAGCATCAACTGTTGAAATACAATGTAGATTACAATTACAGCACAATTACTAATGACTGAGAAATGAGCGATGACACTGTCACACATGATCGTCGGGTAGTTGTCTTGACAAGACAAGTAGACGTCGACTTGACATTAGATCGACAACGGTTTGCCGATTTTTTCTGTAGTAGTTGAACACCATGATAGCGGCTAATAGTAACAATAACACAGAAGCGCTTAGAAGAAGTCAAATAAATTGTGTCCTAGCCCTGTGCCAGTCAATGCGTTCATACCAGCTCGTATTAAGTTTGTTATAAGGTTTAGTAGGGGCACCGTTGTATTGTCGAGGTTTCCGTAAGCTCCACCCAAGCGCCTGAGGGCACATCCCACAGCCCGCAAATCTCACTCTTGGCGGCGACACCGATCGTGTCCAAACACTTAATTAAGCGTGTCGAAGGTACATACTCTAAACAGAAGCGCATTATAACTAAAGATAAGCAGAAATGCTTGATTACAACTAAAGTGAAGAAGCAAGCGTAACTGAAAGTCTGTTATTAGTGTATTCTTGTTACGTTGCAAGCTTCTTTATGGT
>OY735255.1:10354193-10421424 GCA_963457715.1 Argyresthia albistria
AAACCGGCACAGGTTTAGAGTGATATAGGCTAGTAGTAGTTAGTCTAGTAATCCCGAAACCATCACTATTTGTTACAACAAGACATCACAGAGTGCATGACGCCGAGACAGTTTCGACGACGACGCGTCGAAGGCGACAGTGAGAATTTGTAAAATACACCAGAGGGTTAAGTAAGTAGTACCAATATACCCAAGATCATACGTGAGTCAAATATTAAAAGAAAACATGCCACTTATAGAACAACTCGAACGAACATGCCCAAGCGAAGTGTGGAGCGATCGGCCATCAATGAAACGTATCTATTTCTAAAGATCATCCTCGTAATAGGATGTGCATTCAAAGTTCTAATTCCGTTTACACAGCTTCACGTATGCACGCGAGTGTTTACTCAATGAAACTTTAAATTAGCACCGTGTGTGAGTGTTCCGTACAGCTTGCTAGAAAGTAAATTTTAATTATCTCGCGAGTTTAGTGCAAACTGTACGAATGGCTCCCTTCGAGCGAATGACACAGATTACCGAGGCGCACAAGATTTACGACGGAATGGCGTAAACATTTGTTTCAATTAGCTAGCGCGGTATACGGGAAACAATTGACACGAAATCAATATCATGTAGGCAGATAATAATACAAAGAGCTGATTTTGAATATAATTTTATGAAATACGTTTGGGAAATCGTATCCGAATTATTTCCATATCTAAGGCTGGAAAACATAGTAACATCAATTCGGCAAGAGTAAAATTTTGAAAAACTGGCATACGAATATCTATAAACCTATCAATATCATAGCAAACTTTATTTCGAATATTCAAAATCCAAACTCTGTACATACTCGTAAGCCAAATTAGCGTTTTCACAACCCAAACTGATGCCACTGTATTAACTCTAACGTAGCTTATCTAACCATCGAAAGCCTCTAAACTATGGCCGTGCGTGCATTGTGGCGGACCGATCGCTCTCAGCGCGTATCTGAGATGTGTGAGGCCTTACCACAGTGGGGACCTGGCCGGGCATGACCTGCCCCGGCGTGAGGCCCATCTGCTGCATCAGCGCGTTCTTCAGCGCCAGGTGGTTCCGGCCGTTGATGAGAAGCTGGTCTTTTAGGTGCTGCGGAGGGTGGAAGTACTTGCACGGCGGCTTCTCCCGGTTACACCGACCCTGGAATGCCGGAGAAAGGTCGTGTGAGCAAACGATAAATGAATAGCGTGATAAAAAGGTCGCGGCTTTCTAATATTGGGCGCTATTTTTGCGACACATTGTGTGGGAGGTGGCTGAGATAAGGAGCGCTCCCTAGGTAAGCGATACTTGGCGGCACGAAGAATAGATGAAAATGGCGGACCTTATTCGATAGCATTCCGATAAGTAATAATGTGAAGTGGAGCGGCGGGCGGCCGCGGCGCGGCGGTCGGCTCGTATCGTGCGGAAATCCCTCCATGCATCACAATGCCGTGTGCCAGGCACGTACCCACTGGAATCCCTCTCTCGATTTTTCCTTATAACCGCGTCTTAGGTGTCAGTAAGTATTAGTGGGGCTGGAGCGGGCCGGGAGTCGGGAGGCTGCGCTCACTTTCGGCGTCAATGAGGCGCGAGATAATTGCCTTTCGGAATCGAAGCCCCGCGCCGCCGCCGCACCCGTCTACGATGATTTATTTACACCCGCGTAATTAACTGTCGCACTACGTGACGGGAAGAGCTTCGCGGACGCTTTATCGCCATCGTCCTGAGCCGCCAGCGCCATATTTTATTCAAGAAAAAAAAGGAAAAGCGCTTATCGCACTTCCAAAGAAAATACAAACAAACGCCCTCTGAATATTCAACAGTTCGGAAACTCGCGCACTGATACTGTCTGTAGGACGAAATTATAGCCGTCTGCGTGTCGGCGGGGCGGTGTCGCAGTGTCGCCGTGCGCTGAAGTGAAGCGGGCGGCGCTAGTTGACGGTGCGCGACTAGCGCGGTAGCATCTAATGGACACAATTAACTCTGAGCGAACACGGAAGCGCATCTTGCCCGCTGCGCCCGGGGCGGCGATTTCAGATGCAGGCGTGTTCCGAATTTTCTCAGTTATTAAACTTCGCCGATGCGTGCTCAAGCACAGGCAGTCAGCTGCATTTAGATTAACTTGTTACTGGCAGGCATAATGTTAGTCGGTCGGTCCTCGCGCAGTTAAGCTGGGGATAAAGTTATTACTTCCTGTTACTCCGCGCCGCCGTCTACTTTAACCGAGTTTCGATTCCGACCAACCCGTTTGTGAAACTTGAATGGGTGATCACGTTTTCATCGTAACTATGATAGTTGGGTTGGCTCTATCAAACTAGCATTATTAGCTAGGACGGGATTGTGGAGCTTGGGAAGTTTGTCCGGTTCAGATGTCGGTCAGAGTCGGGGCGATTAGATAAATGTCCGGTTGTTTGAGGGCGAATGTGTTTTTCGTCCTGGTAGTGTCGGTCGGTCGTGTACTGAGCATTGCAGGTGTATGGGAGCGATTAGTGTGACAGATGCCCGCGTCGATACAAATGGTCGCATCGCCGGAGACGGATGGCCGCCCGCCCTGCTCCGCCCGCCCCGCGCGCGCACATTAACGGACGTTAATTGCTCTTCGATCACGGCTATCTATCTAACTGCACTATTGTGCAGGACGACACGTTTTGTTTCGCACTTTTTTTCACAACAATGGATGAATGCTTCGGCTACCTAATGGTTTTATCAGAATGACCGCCCGTTTCGAATTGGAAAACCTAAAATACGTTCAATACATTCATATGTACATAGAAGCAGATAAAATACTCCAGGATTAAAACAAAGCTACACCGGAGCCTTTCAATATGGCCTATTTGTTCGGAAAGAGGTTATAGAAGGGTCGAGCGGGCAGGCTTGGGCAATAACCGCCCGAACTAATAACATTTTTGTGATAGTCGAACAAGCCGCGACCTCCGCCGCCGCCGCCGCCGCTCTGTATGTAGCGGACGGAGGCTCGACCGCCTCTTCCTTTATGACACAACAATGCGCACTTGCAATACAATGAAGGGTTAGCGGCGAGTCAAGTTTCTTCCCGATTTCCTTCCTGGGGATAACGACTGCTTCAAAGACGCTAAGCCGTGCGCGGCGGATGCGTATCTAAAACATTATTATGCCCGAGAAGCGGGTTTATAGGCGGTTAAGTTTGAAGTGCCTTCTAGTGGAGTTTCCCACGTTTTGGCACGTCCAACGATTATGGCAAAAACGGCCGCAATGAACCCGGCGGCTCGTGTCTCGTTATGGCTGGCAAGTGCACTCAGCTCGCGCGGCACCGTGTGAAGCGAGTGCCGCGCTCGAGTGTCGGCGCCGCGTCGCCGTCGGCACGCGCCGCGCCCGGTCACTTGTTATCGTGACTCTGTGATGCAACAGCGGCAAGTGCTCGCTAATTGCAGCCCGTGCAACTGCTGCAGTCAACCTTCTCGGCGAAATTACTTGCAAGTGCCACAACAAGAAAAAAACATCGGCCCCATATCCTCGGCGCGCCAATTATCGCAAGTATGTTTCTATTTGGCGCACACCGCCGTAGTAGCGAGCGGGCGCCAAGGAATGCGTGGCGACCGCTGGCGGGTCAAGCACGCGGCCGCTAATCGAACGCTCACTCGATCAGGATTGATGGAGCGGCGACATGCCCCACCGAGCGCAGCCGACCGTGCCTCCACGTCGCCACTCTTATCATACACAATTAATTCACTATTGGCTGCCGAACAAATAGCTAAGCGACAAATGGACGATAGAGACGACGGCCTAACGAGCCGATGAATGACAACGCTCTTAGCCACTGAAAGTGGCTGCCAAATGTATTTGGGAGTTAAACAGGGCAGGCAAAAATAGATGAAGCCGGAGATACGTGCCAAGTGCTGCACTGGAGAGCAGGAGGCGTGACGACACATGCGCTGGATACCTGCGGGCACTTTCATTTGATGCATCTGCAGCTGCAACCGCGAGTTGGCACTTGGCTCACCTACGCGCGCTCCCGATACTTTCGCTTCGCCCGCCGCGGCCGAGCCGACGATGCAAAGCAAAGTAAATAAAGAAGTTATCCCGCTGAAGCTGATCATACAGAGAGCGTGTCAGCCGCGCCAATAGAGTGAGATGACACGATCTTACCGATATCGCGCCCCGGATGCCGCGAATATATTTATTATTTTTTCTCGACATGCCGTCGCGAGGTGAGGCGAAATCAAATTTGCAAAAATTTTGCGGCTCCGAAAGGGAATTAGGTGAGGTAGGTAAGCAGAGTCAATTGTAAAGTAAGTAGAATTTGAATTTAAAATGATTTATAGAGGTATAGGGAGTGGCTAATGAGGCGTCGCGGCCGGGTGGGGCTGTTTACGGCCGCTGGGTTTTTTAGAGTTCAGCGTCTGAACCCGACTTCAGCTCCATTTTTACCTATTTCTATAAAATCTGACCAAGCAACAGTAAATAGATCTCTTTCTTGTGTCAAGCTTGTGGCAAACTATGTTAACCCGTGTAATAAAAATCATAGGTCCCTTTTTATTTTACCACCCATCCAAAGTTGATCTAACAAAGCGACTATTAGATACTCATTAATAATTTCTAATCTCGCTCAGCTAAGTTTGACGGAAGCTGCGGAACCCTCGCAACGCGAATATGGCTCGCGCCTGTCGGGTTCTTTTCAGCTCAGCCGCTGGGCGGCGCCGCGGCCGGCCGCGCGTGTCGTCGACGTCATGCTAACACGCCTACACGTCACGTGACGCGATGACGACGTCACGCAGGCAGACAAACAAAATGTGCACCGAACAAAAATCGCAAAATTCCAATAAGTTACTAAACGGCTCTACTTTGGCAGCGGACGCTCGCCAACAAGTAGAGATTTGCGTTTTTGCTATTCAAAAGCTACGATTAAAAATATTTCGAAAAATTAACCACCCCATCTTATCTGAGCAAGTCTGGAAGTAACAATTATTCACTCTGACGAAGTTTCCAACAAGTTTGCGCCACAGTGCCGTAGCTTAACGTTAAAATATGCACTCTTGTGCTAACTTTACTCGGCCACTTTTACCGTCTCTGCCGCCACTCTGCCGAGCCGGTCAGCCGCTGTTTATCCTTGCTTTAATATTAGTTGGCCAGTTTTAAGCGCTAACGTCGGAGCGGAGTCCTGCCACCATTATTGCCGGTGAATATAGCTGTAGTGTATGGATCCGAAGTGGCCGTCTGAGTTTATATTATATCCGCAGGCGATGCGAGCGCGCGGCATGGCCACTCTTTGTTAGGTATTCAATTTGAGTTGGGGTGTTGTGCGGCTGCGGAAGGTGGCATGGAAGGTAAACGTGTCGCTGACTGCAGCGGCTTGCGACTGCGGCGGGCAAGGGGCGAGGGGCGAGAGATTAATGCAACGGTAGCGGGCCAGGTCTCTCCAGGTGTTTCATTAAATTGCCGCCGAGCCGGCCTTTATGAACGCCTGCAAGCTTGAGGGCCATTCGTTTTAAGAACCCCGCGCCACTTTGTAACTGCCTTAATGAATATTGTTACTTATAGGCCCGCGTAAATTGCCCGTTTTCCGAGAGGGAAAGAAACGGCATTAGGTCAGTGAACGGTTGGGTACGGAGCGGTTTCGAGACAGGAGGTCGTTCGGGTGAGCTATTTCGGTGGTTAGATCGCTTGCTAACTAGTTTAGCTGTGCAGGTAAGTAATTAGTCTCCTGAGAAGCTGCCGCGGCACTCTGACGCATGGCCTGGCACTTCTGCCTGAGATACCGCCGGAGAGTCGACCTGCCCGCTCGCAAGCCCTGCCTAATAAACATTGGGGGAGCTTATGTACTTGCAGCACCGACGAGTCTCCAACAAAGAGCTGAAAATGCCGGGAGATCCTCGCACTCCCAGCGAATAATTCCCAACGATCTTCACTGCGTTTTCTCAGAAATGGTTTCAAAGGTTTTTGCTAAACAAATAATATCTCGCTTTCAGAAAAGTTAAAGCAGCTGGAAGAGTGATTTAGCGGAATAAGCTTTAAATGGAATGTCGGGGTGCATATAACGATCTTCAGCGACGAACGCTCTCGTAGATCGGGCCAGTAACTAGTTTAGTTGGAGTACTAATTAGTATAAGCAGCTTGATGGAGTGCTTCGACGATTTGCCTAACTAAGGCTATGTATCAAAAGCAAACTTGGTAGAGACTAGGTTACCTCAGAACGCTTCAGTAGTGCGTATTAACACTAATTACTCAGGAACCTGCACGTGTTGTGAAGCGGGCCATTTTCAGCTCTGTTCATTCGTATAAAAGCCACCGGCAACAATACTAGTATCTGAAGTCTGAACAATGTTTCTGGGACATCTGTAACGGCATTTCTTTACGCTTTTGTGCTGAAGTTAATAGGAAACGTCGGAGAGACATCGCTCTCGGGCATTATTCTGTTCAGCAACTAATGCAATTGTAATGCCATCCGCAGCTACCCACACACTTTAATACAAATAAAGCACCTTCAGTTTAATTAAATCGCGCAGAGCACCTCAAGGCCGTAACTTAACTTTCAGAGTTCCTAATTCGATCACGAATAGGAGACATTGTCACCTGCCAAAAAGGAATTAGGGAGACGTTTTTATTAAATCATAAAGCCGAGTCAATCTTAACTAAATAATGACAGCGACTGAGATAAAAGGCGACTACAGAGCGGAGCGGACTAACTACAAAATAAAGAGGCCTTTAGTACGATAAGCTAAGTTCGGGCGAGTTCGGGCGCGGGTCAGACCGATAAATTGGGCGGCACTTAATTATGATCTCGGGCGGCATCTTGCAGGAGGCTAATGTCCCGGAGTCGTTTAATGCGCGAACTTGTACTCTCGACCAGGATCCTGGGGGCGCGATAAATCTCCATCCGCACCCCGTCAGACAGACTGCGAGCCGGCACACCGGCCGCCGCACAACTTGCCACCGCAATATTACCGCATACCGATGCCCCAGAACATTTACAAGATACAACCCTCCGCTCCGACCGCCCGCCCGCCGACCGACACACCAACATTCGCATATTATCATGCATTCCAACAGTTCTCTATTACACTAACTTGCGAGGAGTTACATTACATACGAAATAGTGACGTGTACTAACTCCGGCTAATACAACTCGGTGCAACTGTTGCCATAAATCAGTTTTCTTCACACGATCCAGTATGAGTCGTTGCCGTAGCCGAGATTTACGATTGGGCGGAGTCGTTTTTATTTTACACAGTAAAAATAAGCACAGTGTTGTGGTGATGGATCGACTTGTATTACAGACGTTAAGGGGTTGATTCGGTATAGACTAAAACAATGGAAACTGGACTGGCGTCATTTAAGGGCGTCGAAATGGGGGAGCCAAAGTTGGCGCCGCATTATCTGGCTATAATTACAGTAAGCAAGTCGCCCCGGCCGAGACGTAACGTCTTCCTAACGACTTTTATGGCGTATGTAACATTGCCGGCACATAAAATAAATGTGCCGACGTCGTCGCCCCCGTCTTACTGCCTCTGAATTTACAGATTAATAGCCGAAATGTTTTCGCTCACGCCTTCTCGTATTGTCGCATTCAACCGGCGACGAGTGACATCGCACTTTATATTAAGTTTTTCATCTGTTGCCGGCTCGGGGTCTGTAAACTCGCTTATATACATAGTCTGGTCATAAGTTTTGTCACATATGGAAAGTTAAATAAATGACACAATGAGTTTCGCACTACAACCATTTATATATCAAATGAAAGGGTACAAAATACAGATTTAAACCACACTAAAATTATTCAAAATGTCCTCCTCTGGCTTCGATACAAGCCTTCAATCTGCTAGGCCAGTCATCAATCGAAGTACGCACGACATTCATGTCAATATAGGCGACTGCTTTAATCAGAGATGCTTTAAGTGACTCCAAATTGCGTTGGGGTTTAGCGCAGACCTTCTCCTCTAGGTGCTGCCATATTTTATAATCCAAAGGATTCAAGTCTGGACTGGAGGAGGGCCAATCCTCGTGCCTGATAAAGACGATTCCATGGGTCGTGAGCCAGTTTTGGGTACTTTTCGCCTTATGGGCCGGTGCAGAATCCTGCTGGAAAACCCAGTGCCTATTTTTGAACATTGTTTGTGAAAGAGGTTCCACAATGTTTGTTAGGACTGTGTTTTGATATACGAGGGCACTGGTTTTCACTCCTTTTTCACAAAAAAACACCTCTGTTGGACCCAAATAGGAGACCCCAAGCCAAACCATGAATGCCGAATGGTGATGGCCACGCTGAACACGTGGCACACGTTTGCTCGCTTCTTCACTAGACTGTGCATACACTTTATCATTTTGTTTGTTGTAACTCTCCTCAACATTAAAAATTTTTTCGTCCGAAAAAAGTATTTCGCGGTATTTTTTACCTGCGTACCGCCTTAACAAAACCCGGCATCTTTCGAGTCTGATTTTCTTCAGCCGTGCGTTAAGAAGATGTGCTGTTCTTTTTCTGTAAGCACGCAGTCCTACGTCTTCATTCAATACTCTTTTAACAGTGGTTCTGCTTAGTCCCATCTGCAGAGCCAACATTTTTTGCTTGCGGACAGGATTTCGTTGGATTCGCGCCTTCACTGCTTTGATGACCGCTGGAGTCCGAACAGTACGAGGTCGACCGCTTCTTTGTTTATCATCTAAACTTGAATCTTCCCTGAATCGTTTGATAGTACGATAAATGAATCTCAGTGGAATTTTCAAATTTTTCAGCAGTTTAAAAATCACTGTTGGTGCGTGGCCGCAACGATGCAATGCAATTATTGCGACTCTGTCTTCTTTGCGCGTCCACTCCATATTGGAAAATGAAGAATATTCCAGAAAACCTGTATTTTTATTTTCTTGAAATATTCAAATTTCGAATTCCCATAACTTTTTTTGTGGCCTCTATTCTAAATTCGAAATTTTACCCATGTGACAGAACTTATGGCCCGACTATGTATATAAAGTATGCCTAGCGAATAAATTGGAAAACATCGCGGTACGAGCCGGGCGGGTTGGGCGGACTGTGTTATGTTATCGCGATGAATTTGAATGCCACTCCGATAACACTGTGATATTCGAGTTTTAATTGTGCGCAGCTTATATGCAAACGAGATAGTATAGAGTTGAACAAGCGTTATCGCGATTCTCGTATAATTAAACGTTTAGCTAATATTGGATCAATATTTTCATGTGCCTTTCCCAAATGGAAAAAAGTTTGAGAAAATTAACGACTTAATTTATCGCATTACTTCAATAAGCCTCTTTGTAACTTTGTTAGATGTTCGACATATCGTTCCTGGAAGCTTTCAGCGACTGTTCCATACTATACAGTGTTCTGGGAACGAGTGGGGTTTCGCCAACCGACCGTTCGCGGGCGCCATTCAAATCTTTATACGTCCACATTAGCTTTATAGTCATCTGGGGGGCCCTGGGGCGGGGTAACAGGCTCCTGAGTGCACTTTTATTGAGGATGATATACCGTAATTGCCACTTCGTGCCCCGGTCGCGATGACTTTTAAACCGTATACTTTTAAATACGATTCAGCAAGTCGTAAAATCACAATGTTTCTTAACTACGATTATACGAAGCGGGGGCCATCAAGCAGCGGATATTGAATTTGAATCATGAATTGTAAGCGTCGCCCTCGGGGTTTACGGGGACGCGATTATCATGGCTGCATAGGTTCTTCTATTCTTTTATGAACGTCAGTTCCTATTTTGCGTTTTAATATACATTTCGTTGTCCTCCTTTGGAATTATAATGTTTATGTTTATACTGTTAGCCAGGAAATTATATGCTTGGTCTTAGTATTTTTTTTGTTTTTTGTTTCTTACTTAGGGGATAATATAACTATACTACTACTATCAAAAAATAATGGAATCATTATATTATGAGGTAAATGACAGGAAAGACCAATAGCCCAGATAAGGCCAGAAGCTATACTCAAAAGAAAATATACAAAACAATAACCGCTTTTCATATCTCAATCCCCAAACAACCACAATCTTGACAAATGTAGGTCCTTGGAGCATAGCCGGCACCGCTCGACAAAGCCCCAAATAAACCGATGCGGACACATAAATAAGCATATTCGATGTTTTATTGAGTGGAGGAAATACGAAGGAAATAGTTTCCCGCGTCATTACGCCACGCGATCCATCAATCAAAGGACGCCTACTATTGAGCTCGGATTTGGAATGATAGCGATGGATCGATTTACATGGCTCGTGCGCCGGGCTCGTTCGCCGGTCACGTCATGTTAAGGCTCTGGGGGTTGCCAGATTTTTTCATGGTTTGGGCGTGGCCTAGCTTTTCCCGCCGCGCAGCCATGCCTCATCCCGCATCACGAGATCGCGACGCCGGAAACCAAAGTTTCAGAACAACGGTATGCTAGTGCGTGTCAATGATAATTATAAGATTATGATCTAGATACATGTACCTACCCCACCTACACATCAGATTTTATTGTTTATGTATGTACCTGACTACCTGTCTCTTGAAATGTAAATGAATGAATTGTTTATTTGTCAGGCCATTGTTGTTACCCATAATTTACAAAATAATAATAATAATAATAATAGTCACACACCTCACTTGTTCATAATTGACTTTTTACATAGTGAAATCTTCAATTGACTTAATTATTAAATCAAAATTTTTGTTTAATTTTATGTATAGCTGTGGATTTTTGTTCAATTAATAAATAAAACATGTATGGACGTACCTATCGTTCAAATTAAAATATATCAAAGCATTACGCCCCGTTTCCATTTAGGAAGACAGTCTGAATTATATATAACCTATTTGATCTACTAACTGCTATGCGTATTACCGAGTGATGTTTTATTGTAATATGACGCTTTTTTAGGAAAACATCTTGGATATAGGTATACTTTGCGTCACATAAAATAACCGGCCAAGTGCGAGTCGGACTCGCGCATGAAGGGTTCCGTACTATTATCTATAAAAAACCCCAAAAAAAACACGTTAGTTGTATGGGAGCCCCCCTTAATATTAAATTTCTTTTGTTTTTTAGTATTTGATGTTATAGCGGCAACAGAAATACATCATCTGTGAAAATTTCAACTGTCTAGCTACCACGGTTTATGAGATACAGCCTGGTGACAGACGGACAGCGAAGTCTTAGTAATAGGGTCCCGTTTTGCACCCTTCGGGTACGGAACCCTAAAAACGCTGGAGGCGATGGAGCGGTGCATGGCAATAGCTTCCTTATATGTATGGGTACACTGGTGTAATTTGCGGAAAAGAATGTGGTAATATGCATGGCAATAGCGTCCTTACCTGCATGGACAAATTGGCGTAAATCGCCTACCACTGCAGCGTTCTTTTTAGGGTTCCGTACCCGAAGGGTGCCAAACGGGACCCTATTACTGAGACTTCGCTGTCCGTCCGTCCGTCCGTCCGTCCGTCCGTCCGTCCGTCCGTCCGTCCGTCCGTCTGTCTGTCACCGGGTCCGCCTGCACGAACCGTAATAGCTAGAAAGCTGAAATTTTCACAGAATGTGTATATCTGTTGCCGCACCAACCACAAATACTGAAATACGAGAGATATTACAAATTGAAAGTGGTCTCGGTACAAGATACGTCTTCACAACACGCTTGAAAAGTTTATACCAAGGCCATTTTGTTTTGGTAGGTAAGCCTTCTTTTAATGAAACTAAATTTAAATGATATGGCAATGTCGTCCCCGGACTTCTACAAAGACTTTAAATATTAATTGATGAATTACGACGTCTCTATTTATTATGTAGAACTTTTAGAAAATAATTATAAAATTAATAGTTTTTAATTACTTTTGTTTTCATACAAATCTCAGAGCACAGAAATTATTTTTTTCCTTTTGGCCACTTCAAGTTTGGCTGCCAGTGATGTTTTAATTAAATACTCTTTGGTGCGTTGAAATGATGTTTTGCAGTCTGCATGACATTGACATAATGAGTGAGTGAACCTCATTGTACGGAAATTGTAGATGGGTGTCTCACGTTTTCCAGTAGGAGTAGGTTGTAGACAGTGCTGCTTACGGCGGCGTTTAGTAGGTACTAAAGGCCCTAAAAGCGCGGCAAGCTTTGAATCAATTCAAATGTTATTTTTCAACTAGCTACAAAGTTATTCTGACATAAGATGATAATTTGAACAAAACTTTTTTGGGTATTTCATGAAAAATACAGTTACAGATCACACATATACAGGGTGGAACAAACGAATGGGCCCTGGAGGGAAAGTACCTTAAAATCTCAAGATATCCGTCCGTCCGTCTGTCTGTCACCAGGCCGTATCTCATGAACCGTGGTAGCTAGACAGTTGATATTTTCACAGATGACGTATTTCTGTTCCCGCTATAACAACAAATACTAAAAACAAAATAAATTTAATATAAAGGGGGCTCCCATACAATTAACGTGTTTTTTTGCGGTTTTTTTAACCGACTTCCCAAAGGAGGAGGTTTACAATTCGTCCGGATGTTTGTTTTTTTTTTTTTTTATGTATGTGCCTCGATAGCGCCTAAACGGATGGACCGATTTGGAAAATTAGACCGATTAGACCTATAGTGATTTTTGTGTTTTTCATAATAACTCGTGCAAATGCACATGGTAAGCATAATATTGTGATGCGGAACTGCTGAAGAAGACCACATATGGCCACCAGATCTGCTCAATACTAGGTACAAATACAATGCGTGGCTGACGGGCAGGCAACGCATAGCCTAAACCGATGGACCTAGAGCCATGAAACTTTGTACAGGGGTTCCTTAGTAGCGTGGGGTAGCACTGATATGGGATTTGACAAAATTAATTCCCCTGGGGGGGGGGGGATAAGGGGTTACAGTTTGTATTAAACTCAATCTAATCAAATAGGGTTTGTGGAAGTCGGTTTTTTCTAAAGTTTACTTTTTGTTCCAATTATATAGATAATGGTACGGAACCCTTCGTGCGCGAGTCTAACTCGCACTTGGCCGGTTTTATTAGATGATTATATCTATATTCATAAGGATGAGCAACTTATGATATGTGCTAAGAGAGTTCATGACTGGTTACCTAGAACTAACATGTGACAATGTTTCCGTTTGGTAGGTAGTTGTTTCCGTTAGGTAGTATTCATGAATTTCGATGGTTTTCTCATAGAATTTTCCACACAAAATTAGATACTTTTTCTCAGAGCATAGAGTTTACTTTTACATGAGCATAAAACTATCGAATGTCAAAACGAATGAAACCACTCACGCAGCTCACGCTTCACGACTACCTCGATTATCGATTGTTTTAGGATTATTCGAATACTATGAATGATCTCTACAATCGAGTGGCTTAGCGATTGTTATTCACAATCATGCAACAGAGTGGCAAGTATAAGTTGGCGTTCCTGTGGCGGCGCCTCCTACACACTTTTATCGCCGCCGCCGACAAAAAGTCGCCGCCATCTTGAACATTTTCGTTACTGGTCTGATTTGCTTCAAAATCGATACCTGAAGATCTGGTTGGAGTCCAATTATGATTCTAAAGTCAGACTTTGAAAAAAGTCGCCGCCATATTGATCTTTTTCTAACTATAGTCTATTCGTGATAAGAATGAAGTGGAGTCATCACTGTCCGGCGGCTTAGCCACGCCACAGATTAATAATGGCCACGCCCCGTAACCAATCAAATCGTTTCCTCTTATCAAGCCAAGTTCACAGTGACCGGTTGAAGGCAAACTTTCAAACGCGACGGTTGTGTCCTGTCCATTTTAATTTTAATTTCACAACATTCTTATCACGAATAGACTGTAGACGGATTTGTTTCAAAATCGATATCTAGGAATGCGGTTAGAGTCGAATCATAAATCTGAAGTCAGATTTTGAAAAAAGTCACCGCCATCTTGAACTTTTTAGTTATTGGTCTGATTTGCTTCAAAATCGATATCTAAGGATGCGGTTGGAGTATATTCATGATTCTGAAGTCAGATTTTGAAGTTTTGTGCCGCACCGGCTTCAAACTGGTATTTTAAGCCCCGCTATAGCTATTGCTATGTGATATCAAATTTAAATTTTGCAATATGGGTATGGTTTTCGAGGTATTTTAGGGTTCTAGTGACGAATATACAGTCCATTTTGCATTTCAAGATGGCCGCTGCGCCAAATTTCTATTTTGCAATATGGGTATGGTTTTCGAGGTATTTTAGGGTTCTAGTGACGAATTAGGGGTCCATTTTGCATTTCAAGATGGCTGCCGCGCCAAATTTCTGTTTTGCAATATGGGTATGGTTTTCGAGGTATTTTAGGGTTCTAGTGACGAATTAGGGGTCCATTTTGCATTTCAAGATGGCCACCGCGCCAAATTTCTAATTTGCAATATGGGTATGGTTTTCGAGGTATTTTGGGGTTCTAGTGACGAATATAGAGTCCATTTTGCATTTCAAGATGGCCACCGCGCCTAATTTAAATTTTGTAATGTGGGTATGGTTTTCGAGGTATTTTGGGGTTCTAGTGACGAATTAGGGGTCCATTTTGCATTTCAAGATGGCCGCTGCGCCAAATTTCTATTTTGCAATATGGGTATGGTTTTCGAGGTATTTTAGGGTTCTAGTGACGAATTAGGGGTCCATTTTGCATTTCAAGATGGCCACCGCGCCAAATTTCAATTTTGCAATATGGGTATGGTTTTCGAGGTATTTTAGGGTTCTAGTGACGAACGAATTCGCGTTTATTCCCAGTAGTACACACCCCGCCGACCACACTGTTACGGTATGGAAAAAAAAATCCCATACGGTAACAGTGTTGACGTAGGTATGGGACTTTTTATTCCCCAGTATTTCCGTTGGTTGCAGTTTATTGCGTGTTGAAAAATTGTGTCGATTTTGAAGCAAATCGGTTCAGTAACAAAAAAGTTCAAGATGGCGGCGACTTTTTTAATATTCGACTTCAGAATCATGATTGGACTCCAACCGGATCCTCAGATATCGATTTTGAAGCAAATCGGTTGAGTAACAAAAAAGTTCAAGATGGCGGCGACTTTTTTTTATCAACTTTTATCTCAGCTTGGCAGGCATAGCACATACGTTGTTCATTGTGTAAAGTTGCTTAGGACGACCGCTAGGGGCGCCACTGTCAACCTTATAAAGTTTCTTCTGATCTCCGCTGATATAGAGACGGCAGCACTCAGACAACGATGAGCAAAGAATGAAAAAGTGGTAATGTCTGTGAGGATCGAACTTGGATCACTTGTGTTACTCAGTGCTGGCCCAAAACGATAACAATCCGAGCCATTGCTGATACTAAGAACTGATTCGAATATTGGCATATGATCGTGCGGGCATTTACGTTGTATTGATTGTGCAGGTAATTTGGAATAATAATTGAAACAATAATTGAAACAAAAAGTAAACTTTAGAAAAAACCGACTTCCACAGACCCTATTTGATTAGATTGAGTTTAATACAAACTGTAACCCTTTATCCCCCCCCCCCCTTGGGGAATTAATTTTGTCAAATCCCATATCAGTGCTACCCCACGCTACTAAGGAACCCCTGTACAAAGTTTCATGGCTCTAGGTCCACCACCGGTTTAGGCTATGCGTTGCCTGCCCGTCAGCCACGCATTGTATTTGTACCTAGTATTGAGCAGTTCTGGTGGCCATATTGGTCTTCATCAGCAGTTCCGCATCACAATATTATGCTTACCATGTGCATTTGCACGAGTTATTATGAAAAACACAAAAATACTATAGGTCTGCCTATAATATTTGAAGAGTTCCCTCGATTTCTCCAGGATCCCATCATCAGATCCTGACCTGGTGTCAATGGGACCAATGGGAAGGTAAACCCTTTCAAACAAAAAAATAATTTTCCAAATCGGTCCATCCGTTTAGGCGCTATCGGGGTGTAGACATAAAAAAAAAAAAAACCAAACATCCGGACGAATTGTAAACCTCCTCCTTTGGGAAGTCGGTTAAAAAGTAAACTTTAGAAAAAACCGACTTCCACAAACCCTATTTGATTAGATTGAGTTTAATACAAACTGTAACTCCTAATCCCCAATTGGGGAATTATTTTGTCAAATCCCATCTCAGTGCTACCCCACGCTACTAAGGAACCTCTGTACAAAGTTTCATGGCTCTGGGTCCACCGGTTTAGGCTATGCGTTGCCTGCCCGTCAGCCACGCATTGTATTTGTACCTAGTATTGAGCAGGTCTGGTGGCCATATGTGGTCTTCATTATCAGTTCCGCATCACAATATCATTATGCTTATCATGAGTAAATACACGAGTTATTATGAATAATTGAAACAAAAAGTAAGCTAATACCCGATACTACGCCATACCCATATTGCAAAATAGAAATTTGGCTCGGCAGCCATCTGGAAATGCAAAATGGACCCCTAATTCGCCCCTAGAACCCTAAAATACCTCGAAAACCATACCCATATTACAGAATGAACTCCAAATTCAGATTAGCTCGATGGCACCATATTCCTAAAGGACTTGTCACAACGAACCTAATGAGATGAGTATGAGAGTAGATAAATAGTGTATGAACTAAACATGGTGTGAAACTACACATAACTAGGTATTAAAACTCTCGTGGGATACTATCAAAAACACCCACTCGTGTTTTAATACCCCTCATTATGGAACAGTTTCATAAACTACTATTTCAATCCTACTGACTACCAGTAAGACACCGTACTACCAATTTTCAGGAGTATCAAGACGAATCCCATAAATTTTTTAGGCTTTGGCTACTTTTGAGGAGGAAAAACCGTATTTTATTATGCCATGACGATGCCGCGTAGCAATTATTTTATGACTGACTTTTATTGAGACGAGCGACACAACTTCTCCCTTCGAGAGCCTAAGCGGTAATGCCTCCCGTCGCCTTCGCGCATACCCGCATGCAATTTATTTAAGCGCAAGTGATAAAATGAAGATTGATTCGAAATCGCCGATTAATTCTAAAATGTTAAACACTAAACTTTAAGATATTCCGATTACCTATTTTTAGACACAAGAATCAAACCAATATTCCTCGTAGAACTGCTGGAATAACTCGATTTAGGTAAAAAAGGACTATTCGTTTATATTTTTTTTCATATACTTTATGATGACATTATGATCTTTTCAAACACTAAATTTTTAGGAAAGGGACTATTTTATAACATATATTTTTTCTGGATTCAGAAAGTGTCTCAATCTGCTGGAATAACTCAATCTGTTGGGCATTTTAGCTGGACGGGCGCCTTAATGAGAGGGTTTTTCGCGTGGTCGTAAAGAAGGTAGGCCGCGCGGGGCGGTCGGCGGCGATGCACGATATCTGCATTGTGTGGGGCGGGCGGCGTGTCGTGGCGCCGCGGAGTCTCGCCGGCGGGCGGCGGCGGCGGCGGGCATCAGGCACGCGACGCCGCCCCACCCCCCACGCCGCCCGCCCCGACCCCTCCTCGCCAATTATCATCATGGCATTTCTATTTTTAACCGCATTAACGGCGCCAGTACGAGGTCAGCGGAAAGCCCCGGCCGGGTAGGAAATTTCATCGTCATCCACTGTGATTGACTGAAACCTGCGTAGAGAAACAATGGACACAATACCCCTCTCGTCCAGGCGGACGGACAGCGTCTACTTATTTGCATTACGATGATAGTTTACACACGCCTTATAAAACAGAACTCGGGTACGATACTTACTTATACTTTACTTTATACTTTATTGCACAGAAAACATAATACAGACACTTAATATTATAAAAAAAAACATGTACAAAGGCGAGCTTATCTCTGATAAGAGATCTCTTCCAGCAAACCTAGGATGGAGATATGGGTAGATGCTTTATGAAGTCACATAAATAAAATCATCAATGCGGTAGTAAAGAGGTCGTTACGCATGTAATTTTTAGGCTTCCGATCCTTAAAAGGAAATAACCGGCCAAGTGCGAGTCGGACTCGCGCACGAAGGGTTCCGTACTATTCTATATCTATAAAAACCCGCAAAAAAATCACGTTAGTTGTTTGGGAGCCCCCCTTAATATTAAATTTCTTTGTTTTTTTTTGTATTTGTTGTATAACGGCAACAGAAATACATCATCTGTGAAAATTTCAACTGTCTAGCTACCACGGTTCATGAGATACAGCCTGGTGACAGACAGACAGACAGACAGACAGACAGACAGACAGACAGACAGACAGACAGACAGACAGCAAAGTGATCCTATAAGGGTTCCTTTTTTAGGGTTCCGTATCCGAAGGGTACCAAACGGGACCCTATTACTCAGGTCTATGGAGCTGTGAAAAAAATAAACTTCTAGGTCCACTCAATCAAAAGATACCGCGATATTATGACAAATTTTGCTGAATTTGTATGAAATCGCGTGAAACTCGCAAGGGAATCAAAACAAGGGTACTTCCGGTTGGCCTAGGCTCATGAAATTTGGAATGAAGGAAGGTCTTAAATCCGAAAACTGTAAATTTCTGTCTGTCTGTCTGTCTGTCTCACCGTCTATTTGTTTATACAATCCTATAAAATTTCGCCAAATTATGAGCTATGAATTTTAGAAAGAGTTCGAGTCTAAAACTCGAAACACTTCACCCACCCAAGTACCCTCACCAAAACCAACGCAGCTACAACAACACTTTAATTATTGTTTTACCCATAATTTTCCTTATTTTCAAGGGACGCGAATTAAACGATCTTGACGTTAAACAAATCAACTTTAGGCCGGGTGGCTCCCAGGGCGGATTAATACGGCAACACCGGATTGACAAGTAGAAGGGCCGACTGAATGCATAATTCAAAGCAAAACGCTACATGATGGAAGCCTTATCGTCGTGTCGCCTCATCGTTCTATCGAGTCCGCCATTACGCTATGCAAATCTGTACTTCCAAAATATGCACCGAGCCGCCCGCCCCGCGCCCCCGCCCGCCCTACACCGCTATTAATAACACCGCCGTTTTGTTACAAATACTGGCTTCGCCGGCTTCACTCCACACTGAGCCGTGTTTAGTTCACCGTGGAAACACGGCAGCGCTAATCGGGTATTTAAACAACCGCGAATGCCGCTCTCTTCGTCCCGCTTTGGTGCACAGAAATAGCCCTTGTCGGTACATCGTGGGAAGTTACGGGCAGGTGTGCGAATGTGCGAGAGCAATCGCGCGCCCCTCGTGATAGAGCCGGGAATGTAATGGAACGCGTTCCATTCCGCAACTGCTGTGCGGTTGACGTCAGCCTGCACTAGCATTAGAGCGCCAGATTTAACAGCGATATTCGAAAATGGATGCTAGTATTTCTAAAATAATAAAAATCTCTTTTGAATCTTCTCAATTCTGTCGATGTGACTGATAATGAGGAGACCATATACTGAGCAATACTCAAGAGAGCTACGAACCAGTGCAAAGTACGACATTTTGAGAGCTGATATTTTCTTATTCATTTTCTCTCTATTATTACTACAATACACACATCCACACATGCTCACGCACACACACCCTCACACACACTTCACACCTCCCCCTCCCTCTTAACTTCTAGATAAAATCTCTTAAAACTTTTATAAAAATGTATGAACAGTATTTGCAAAATGTTAAAAGTAATGTTAGTATAATAAGAGCCCCTTATTGGCCTAGGTATAAGTTATTCATTGTGCTGTACATTTTTATATTGTGCTCAGTTCCCAAATAAACAAATAAACAAACAAAGTATTGGCAGTAACTTCTTGGTGAACTTTATATGTTTACATTTACCAGTGTTGAGTGGTAATTTATAGTTGACTGTCCAGTTGTAAACAATATCGAGCACATGCTGAAGAAGAAGGAAATCGGCCGGTTGTTCTATTACTCTGTAAATTTTTAGATCATCGGCAAAGAAGGAAAACTTACAATGACGCAGATTCGCTGCAAGATCATTAATAAAGAAGAGAAACAGTGTAGGCCCTAGGTGTGATCCCTGAGGAACGCCTGAAGTTGTCTTGAACTGCTTGGATTCGTACCCACAAACTACCACTTTCTGTGACCGATCTGAAAGGTAGGATGAAAACCATTTTAAAAACACACCATGCACGCCAAAGTGAAGAAGCTTCTTTAGTAGTAAATAATGGTCGACCCTGTGAATGGAATATGATAATCGGATTGACCCAACGATTAAAATTCAAGAAATGCTGAAAGATCAAGACACCCCTTACGAAATGCCACCCTTTAAATAGTATTTAACGTAATTAAATTCAACTGTCGCTTAAAACAGGTTAGCTTGACGGAACGAAATTGATCAGCGAGGTCAGGGGTTCCGGTCAGGTCGTGCCGTTCGGGTGACGGGTCACTCACTCAAAAAAGCCCCTAAACATTGAAGGCGCTTCGAAAATAACCTTAATAAAAAAGCAGAAGGTAATACGTTGTTTTAAAAAACAAAGCGAGAAAAGGAAAACGCAATTACGGTCCGTAAGAAAGAATTATTACTGGTGCAAGCGCAGTGAACAAAATCAAAAGTCGTGTTTTGTAAGGTCGGGCGGTTAGCGCGGGGATCCTAATAGGATGGGATCGGAGCAAGCTGCCTGCCCTCGCCTCGGTCGGGCTCCGCTGGCGTCTCGCCGCCGCCGCCGCCGCCGACACAGTCCGGTGCGCCATACTTACACAAGTTTTTCGAGAACCGTGAAGGATAATTAGATTAGTAGCCGCTGCGGACCGACTCGACGTGGAAAGCAGCTCGTTTTATTTTCGTTACAAGAGAGAGAACGGGAAATTAAAAATTCTTTTATAGAGGAAGTGCGGCGAAGTGATTACACAGAGGTATGGCTTTTCACGCCCGTAACGCGAAATTGTTATTGCGAGAAAATGCGAAACGTACTTCTTACCGAAAATATGTTCCATGGGACACTTTTTGAAGCATTTGGAGAGAATGAGCACTAAAAATACAGTCTTTACGAGCAGGCGACCGAGGACGGAATGAGTACAGACAGCTCGCGCCCACCTTCACAATTGAATTAAATAGGGCTTCAGATTAACTCGGTAAGGTTTCACACATACAGGTATAATGTTTCATACGTAGCCCCCCACCACTTACATGATACACGAGCGAGGAACGTATGTAAGTGCTACACCGGCACGGAGGTGCGCCTTTGTTTCTTTAACCGAGTCTACAGGCGAGCAGAGAGGTTAATTGAACATGTTGTAACAGTGTACACTGTACTGTACACCGTCCATAATACAATAGCAAACCTGCAACAGCAAAACTCATGCTTAGCTGAAGAAAAGTGCGGCCATGAACCGAGGATTAAAATTACCTGGAACAAAATGATTAGGAACGTCAATCAAGTGTTGCGATTTGTTTACGTCAAAGTCAATTAGCTGAGACAATGTCGCTAATGACAATAATTGCGTCCTGGAGTGACGAATCAAAGTTACGAAGGAAAGTCTTGACTTTGATAATAATGGGTTTCGGTGGTGGCGGGGCCGATTGTTTCGGCTGATAAACATCGGGCGGCGGGCCCGTCCGCTCATTATCTGACTAAGGCCGGTAGCTGTTGCTTCTGCTTCAAAGATTCTATCGGTTTCATACGAAAAACTAGACCGTTTTCATTTACATGAAAATGGACTAGGTTGTGAACGTTGAGTTTTGCAATATTTCCGTCGTTCCAAATAAAATAAATTAAGGGGCGCACGATAGAGCAACGATTTTTAAATTTTTATATCTGAATTTTTATATCGTAGTTATTTAGAATGCCGATTCAATTGCAATTGCACCGGCCTCGCCTAAAACGATGTGTTCTATAAAACGGTAGCCTCGTAGTCGAAGAGGCGTTTTTGCAAGTGATTCTGAATCGCTGGAGTAACACAATCAGGGGGCGGCCTCGACTAGTCGGCGCTAATTAAACAACAACGGAGAAAATTTATAAGATTGTTTCGGAGGCGTCCTCTTTGTCTCGGGCCCAGGAATCACTCGCCGGCCCCGCGAGCATAAATATTTGACTTACGCTTGACGCCCGCCGGTTTTCCAGCAGATTCAGGGAGTATCTTCTTTCTTTTCTCGTATTTTCCGGATGAAATAAACGCAACGTGAAGCGACAGTGACGAGCGAAAACGAACTGAGCTCGGTGATTGGTGCGGAAGCCGTCTAAGTGCAAAGGGTTGTTACAAAGGCTAAACAAATAAGTCGTATGTCCGAGCACAGGGCACCTAATGTTGGTTCTACGACCAAGTTTACTCAAACCCACACATATTGATTTGCGGTTGTGCTTGTGACTATTTCTGGGTGCGTAATCAGATTGTCGAAAACATCTTAAATTATTAAAGAGGTTTGTGACAATTGATTGTCGCGTGTCAGACCGGGGTGTTGATGTTGGTTGGAATAAAATGGTTCCGTATGAAGCTCCGGCCTAGTTACGGTACCGCTTTGTATGTCTTTAGCTTTATTCTATGAGACTTGTGTGATGTCACACATCACGCTACGGGACTCCCGGCAGAGGCCCGACACGACAATCGGTAGCTGCTGAAAAGTGAAAACTCTCGCGCTACATGTGTATGCATGTTCGTAACGGGTGGTACTCAATAGGCTCGCCACGACATTCTCCACACGTCACACCGTCATCGCTCCCCTTCATTAATAATATCACACTGTAATTAATTACATGTTCAGATATTCATCTCATGCCACATGTAAACACGGCATTATAATCACGAACAACAATGCAGCCTCCGTCGCGCTAACACAATTGAATAATTTATACATGCCCGATGGTAAACTTCCTACTCCGAGAGTCAATTAAGGAAAGTATTCGAGAAAATTGCCAACCTATTGAATAGGATGCGAAATTGAATTCGGAAAATTAACCCTGAATGGGTTCGGGGCAAAAACTTTAATGCGTGATGGGAGCCTCGGCGCGAAAATGTGGAATTACACACGGGCGCCGAACAAATCAACCCGACACCGGGCGCCGGATGAGCTAAGCAAATAAACCGGATGGAGGTGGCGCACTCCACCTGCAGCGACGGGTTAATACCCACACTCAGCACTACCGGAGCCTCAAATATTAACCGTCGAATGACTATTATTGTTTCAAACTGACGATAAGCCGCGAGGATTAAAATTTTGATAGCATTTAATTGCCCGATGCGAACTGCAAATGGAGGGAACGGGCCGGCTCCTGGGAGCGAGAGGGTTTGGAAGCGGTTCATTAAAGTAAAAGGACGACGCGTCTCATTCCGGGCCGGGCAAAAACGGCCGGCTCTGTCCGTTACGGTTCGGGTCGCAATTAAACATGGGAGGACTGGCGAACAGCTGACCACCCATCGGTAAAGCGCTGAGCAAGTGAACAATACAACGCTATCTGATTACTTTCCGTCGCCGCCTTGTCACTGCAATTTAACGTGTCACCGTTGTTGCTAAACTTGCTTGCGGTTTTTCGCAAACGAGCTTCTCTCAGTCAATGCAGGCGGGACGTGATTGTAGTTCGCAACTTTGATCAACTGAGCTGGAGCTGAAGTACGATGCAATTTAATCGGTGTATAGAAGCACACAAGCCAAGAGGGCGCAGTGTTCTCAAAATAGATGTGGCTCTAATTTCGATGAAAAGGTCGAGGTGAAACAATGTTCTATTGAATTTGATAAGACTCGGTGTAGCAGCCCTCTATGGTTAAGTGGGGTTAGGTGCCTAGGTTTCATACGAGCGGAATCGAATTAAGTTCATTGAGTTGCGGTGGTGCGGGCCGAGTTGATTCAGCGTAACTGCCCCCGCCGCCGCCGCCGCCGCAACCCAGTCGGGCTACTGTGAAATACGAATGTTTCTCACGCAGACTAATTGCAATTGTTAGTTTGTTAGCCACTTTAAATGCAAGGGAAAATTATTTAGTCATGTTTACGTTCACATTAACATCATACTCTGTTGCGCTGTTGCCATTGGATACTAAATTGGGTATAACTGTGGCTACTGAATCGTGGAATTATCACGAGGGAGCTAGTCGTTACAGTATCGTGGGTTTCAGGCAAGAGGTGCCGCTCGGCGTGTCAGAGATGAGTTCCCGTGAGATCAGGAGTGCTCATTACGCATGAAGGGGTGACAATCGCTCGCATGCCCTCGCGTCGCGAACAAATGAACCCGATTCACTGGCTGCGATGTGATTATTCCGGCCGACAGCATGCCGACTTACTGCCTCATACCGCCGCCAGCCTCCGCGAGGGTAGTCGGCGAAACTACCCATTAATATGCAAAACAAAAGTCACCGAATAAAATTATTGCGTTTCATGACTGTGTTCGGAGTTTAAAAATATAGGATGAATGGTTTACAAACAGACCACTCGTACTCAGTTGGGTTTTAAAACGAAGCAGATGAGAGCTGGCGTCGGTGGTGGCGCAGAAGTGACTTGACACATGCATCAAACGTGAAGCGAAGCAACGACGACGTCCCGACGGGGGTTATGAGCTAAGCGGTGCGAAGTTTCACGTCGGAAATGGATGGTCGAATTAATTGAAATATAGCGTCGCGCCGGTGCGCGCTCGTGCGGTGGCGGATTGGGGGATTAAAGTTGCAGCAGTCGACTCGGGAGCAGGTGGGCCAGGGGCGGCGGCGGGAGGTGCGACGGGCGGGGGGGAGAGGCATCGGCTTTCCGAACACGAATCATTGAAAAATTGCGCCGATCGTCTTGGAACAGCCAGCCGGCAGCGGCGGACACCCGACACACATACAAATCAGCTGGTGCCGTCTCTAGCCGCGGCGGCATCCCGCCCGCCCTTCAATTACCGGGGTAAAGACTACCTTCTTTCACTGCAGCGGAACTATTAGAAATTCGATTTGTTGCGCTTCTGTGTGCAACATAAACAAGTATGCTGTATTTTTACTTATGTGGAAGTAGAGAATGCAATTGGTCACACGACTGGTGGTTGGACTGGACTGGCTGTGCGCCATTTTGATTTCATTATTGAAGTAAAACTTCTTGGGGCACGGGGGTAAAATTTATTTAACCTCTCAACTGTGGGTTATTCATATATTTGCTTTTCAATTACTACTAGCCGGGTGCTATCACGAGTGGCTAAGAAATGTAACGGAAATTGGAATCGGTGACGTCAGGGTCGGCTGAAGACTTTTAAAACCGCAACTATTTTCAATACGGTTTTTAACTAATCAGATAAGATAATAATACATTCGTACAATAAAGAATGTTAATTAGTGAGAGAAAAACCTGATGAAACGTTAACAAATAAAAATTATTTTAAGCATTCTTCCACGAGTTCTTGATTTCCGGTATGGCCAAAACCAGTGACGTGACCAAAAACTACTTCGTTCAACCTCTTTGTTGGAACCGGAACTTATGTTTGACAGTTGTGCGATGCGATCCATACAGTTTGTAAGAAAAGAGTTTCATCAATGTCACACGGGTCGATATGGATTTCTAAAATGATGAACGAATCGTTTTGTGGCCGGTAACTATGGAATAGGTACCTAAAACGCGCTGCGTAGTCGCGCAACGGGCAGCTAGTAATCGCATAAAGTCACTTAGAATCATCCAAATGTGATATTTAGTTTTCAAGCAAATTCCGATGTGATGGATGGCTGCATTAAGACTTCTTGAAAACAATAAGTAGGTACCTAGAACTGTTCTAAAGCCACTTTTTATTATATAGTGCAGTTCAAGTCACAAATTAGCAGTTTAGCTACTAAGTACGTGTTATACCTACCTATTTAATGTTTATCTGTAGTAAACGGCCAAAGCGAGGTCTACAGCTTACAGAGCCATAAGTTTAATGGCTTATTGTTTCGCTTATTTGTTTGTATGTAATTTTTGTAATACATATTTTAAAGTTGAATTGTTGTTATAACTGTTGAAATTATACGATTTTGATTTTAATAAGCTTTTGTAATTTTAAAGTTAATGCTTCATGCCAGTCAATAATGTTGAAGTAAAATATCAAAATCGAGGTATGGCGGACTAAGGAAATGTCAAGAATAAAATTAAATAAGAGTTACGTCATCGCTTCGCGAAGAAGTAACCCTAAAAAATCCTAGCAAAGTAGGTATGTATAGGTTAGCGGGGGTAGCATAAGGCACGCCAGTCACCCCAGCCACGCATTTTGTCACAATTTAATGTCATATCATAATGAATGCGCGCTATTTTATGGAGAAACATCATTGAGACGCGAAAGGAGTTGGCAATTTGGCAAAATGACTGCCCCAGACATGTACAAAGACTTCTCAACAGCCAATTATTAGCATTTAAATATTCTCTCATAAATTACTGCGTCTTTAGTTAGTTTGTAGAACTTGAAGGAAATGATTAAATAATTAAGAGTTGTCACTTCACACTCTATGATTCCGCCATTGATTAGTGACTTTTGCCATCGTTAAAAATAACATGCAACATAATTGCCAACTAGCAAAACTGTTGAAAACAGGAGGTTTCCACAGGAGTGGCTAGATGGCGTTATGTTGCATGTTATTGCAAAATGGTGCTTATTTCTAGCGACGGCAAAGGTCACGGAATCATATTGGAATCACGGAGTATTGAGTAACAACTCTTATTTACCTATATTTAATTATTTTTTTCTTCAAGTTCTACAAACTAAATACAGACGCAGTAAATTAAATTTATGAATGAATATTTAAATGCTATTGGCTGTTGAGAAGTCTTTGTACATGTCTGGGGCAGTCGTCCATATATTGATTTAGCCATCTTCTTTGTCATTTATCTGCGCGACTGAGGTGAGTGGCAAGCCTTATGGTAGCCCCGCAGGTACACATTAACTTGGAATAGTTGAAAATACGTACTCGATCAATTAAATAAAGGGACTGGGCACAGAGACAAGCAAAGCAATGCATACATTTGAGCGAGACGGTTTTAAGACGTGACGTCGTCAGATGGTATATAATCTGAGCGAGATGCAAATAGTAGTGACACTATTGAATGAGTTAAGTATATCACCACGAGCGCGACAAATTGTAGATAAGGAATGGTGGGAAATAAATGACATGACGTATTAAAAGTAAGTACAAGTATAAAATAATTTCAAATAATCGGACGTCAGAAACATAAAAGTAACTTGAAGCAGAGATTGGATCTCAAAATTGGAAATTTAAATCTCTTTTAGTATAGGTAGGTATAGGTGTATAGTATAGGTACCACTTAATGATCTAGCTACAGAAGTTTTACTTCTAACACGTGTACGGTGCTACATGCGTATTATTTTTTTACCTTAAATTGTACCTTCCTACCTTCCAAAAATGCAAATTGTAAGGCTTACCATTTGCATTATTGGAAGGTATGTCGAATGAAACAGTAATACTGTAAATAAATATGATTTACCGTTTTGTACACGACACGAAGTTAAGTACGAAAATAGTTTTACAAAAATACAATTCTCCAAGGCTCCGTATAAATCGGAGAACACAGAGCAGAGTCAGAATTGAAAATATTTCTGCAAAGCATCGCACGACTCGTGCAATGATTCAACATTCTGCGGACGCAGCGAGAAGTCTATCTGCTCGAAATATCGAAATCAGATTATTTTGTTTTGTCTGCTCTTTTCAAGTGTGAGACGCCCCGTATCTGCCGCCAAGCAGTTTTCATAAGCACTAGCATTGTTATAAAACGTCTGGGCGAGCCCAACGGCCGAGAACGAACCAGCCATAACAGCAATCAAAATAATCGCGACTAAATCCGTAAGTAAGGGCTATGAGTGAACTTTATTAAAGATCCGGTAGCAACGAGGGCGGGCGGCCGACCTTCATAAAACAAACTTTATGACAAACAATAACATTTATTACACAGTGGAGTATTAATGCGCTCTCCATTTACAGAGGAGTCGGCGGCGGATCCCCCCCGGACCCCGCAGCCCCCGGCCCCCTGGCTGCGGTCCTGCATTGTTGCTTGACCACGCCGCAAACATCTTTTGAGTCGCATAACTCCACTTGCGGTTCTAGCTTATGGGACGAGTAATCCTAATCTAGTGCGCTATTTCGTGCCAGCCTTTGTGAAAGTGCCCGCTCGCTCTGGGCCGCGCGTGAATCGTGCTAAATGACGCATTACACTCGTAAATATAGCGTTTCGCGTAAATTCACAGCGAATATAGTGTGCCCAGACAGTTTATGATGCTGCTGGCAGATAAGTGGAACGAGTGGAGGTCTATAGTCTCTGCCTACCCCTCTTCCGGGAAAAAGGCGTGAGTATATGTATGTGTAATGTCCAATCAGGACATTAATGGATTACATAACGGTAGAAACTTAATATAATTTTACCAGAAAAATCCGATCCGATCCGTTTTTCAACTGTACATTCAATTAGCTTCAGCGCGAATTGACGTGAAGTTTATTTGTTTAAAACAAACCGTGGGTTAGGTACAGCGCTCACTGGCACGCACATCGCTGCGATAACATAGACACGCATCATCGCCCTCGGTAAACTAAAATTTGTCGCGCGCGAATAGTCCTCAATCCACAGTGGTCTACAGGCCTACCCGGCGCGCCGGTCGGGTTCATTATCGTAGTGGGATTTGGCGGGCAGATGTAACGATAAGAATTAACGTATCATACGTTGGCCGGACAGGACAAAGCCACAAGAGGACATGTGTCAGTGGGCGGCCGGGGACAGTTTTTACTCTTCGTGGGAGCGGGCGCCACGTCCGCATTATTCGGGAAAAACCGCTGCGAAATTAGCACAGGCCCGAATGAGAGGCGTGACGTCTAATGTGAGAGGATAATGTGAAAACGCCCAAATATACGTCACTATTTCGGCCGACAACGTCCGCATCCCGAGAACAAGTCTCCGGACGCAGTCTGTTTTGTGTTTAAATTGTGTATGTATTTATTTAAGCGGACGCGCCTGTCTACCTTCAGAAACCTATTTCTAGAGTCATACAATCATACTACACGCTAAAAGTGAAAGATTGTCACAACAATTTAGCAACAAAAATTATCGTCATTCACACATATTTAGCATGCCGACCCGCGTATTTTAGAGGTGAAATTTCCTCGGGCTCATCTGCTAACTGGGCGGTAGTCGATCGCCGCCGAGGGTGCAGTTTGCGCGCGCGCCGTCAATTACTCGCGGCGGCGCTAGAGACCTCTCGCCCGCTCCAGTTACCTCGTTAGACCGCTTATTGCAGCTCTACACTCGTGTGCGAAGGACATTATACAGGATGGAAAATATCCGCGTATTAGAGACGGTGAATCCGACAATTTCGTTAGAACCATATGACCCACATCGGCATAGAGAAGATAAGTCTTAAAAGCATCGTGGCTAGGAAATCGAGCGGAGAGTAGGAGAAAGTAGATACTGAAAAATCTATATCTATCATATTTGGGTCAAATTCGTGACTTATCTTTGTGACAAGACGTGACGTAGCTTTTGTAGACAGCGAGAAACAAAATCTGTCAGCCACCTCAATACCAAATGTCGATACCAACAGCTATCTATGGGTACCGGCGAATGAATAAAGATCGAGAGTACTGATAAGAGGGCCGTTGGAAGGTATAGCTGCTATCTAAATTATTTATTACTGTTGTGGGTCGTATTTATGGTTTTAATGATCATCATTGTTGTCATCAAGCTGAACTAGATGGTTGAGATTGGTTGCACCATAGACAAATTTACGGATCCAGAGTTCAAGTGATGTTTATTTCTTTTGAAAAGCGTAAATGTAGGCGTAGACTTGACACCATTACTGTTAAAGTGATACTTAGTTAATGGAAGAAAAAAATCGCGTATTTGTTTGGTATTCTATCACCCGCATCACTTAAAAATTTTGATGATGACTTTTAATATCAAAACAAAATTCCGTTGTTGCATCATTTCAACTACAACAATTCCATACAAATATGGCTGTCAAAGTTAATCCAACAATAGTGCTACTCGCGTACTTTCAACCTTATTTAGGCTCGAAAGATTCGAAGTGAGCCGGCAATAATCTCGACTTTAACGCTTCAGATTAATAACGAGCATTTTATCTATAATAACTTCCAGTCCAAGCTAAGCTACTACACGTTTCACTAATTCGATCATGATCATCTCGCTTCATTTCATCTATTACAAAAGATAATACGGTTGATATAAAGGGATGCTATCATTTCCGCATTGGGTGTACCTCCCATTTGCCCCGCCTAATTCAGTTTAATTTCAGATGTTCAATTTCATATCAATTCGAATGGCGTCCAGCCTACGCTACTAGGGCTCGATACGTAAGTAGGTCGATACTCGGCATGTTCATTTGCGTATCTAAGTGGCACCGCAAGCCATTAGCCCTCGATCGGAGGGCGTCGTTACCCAGCTTGTATCGAGCGATAAGGTGCCTCCGTACGCTCTAATGGCGACACTTGCCGCCTTGGACAGCGATTGAAGAATATGCTGCAGATGTTCGTATCAGACGAGATGACTTTCTTGTTTCAGTATTTTGCATGAAATAGGGTCTGCCGTTTTCGTTTCGTTTGAGACTATAGACATATTACGATGTCATAGTTATACTTTGGTTGGAAAATTTTATGATGGAAACATTTGCAGGCATGCGTGTTTTCTTGGTTGTCACGAACACGCAGTAGTCTACTGTCATTTATGTTGCCATTCATTTATTTTCTAGCAGTTCCATGGTGTGGTGTATACGGAAACGCTGTTTTCGTATTTTTTAATGAAATAAGATAATTTTAAAACCTTGAAAATATGGAGGCAATGTGAAGGAGAGAATAATGAAATTATTTTCTCTCTGAATTACATTATTTACGGGCTTCACCCGGTATGTGATTGCATAAGTGATTCCGAACGTACCGGTGAGTTTCGTTTGATGGTAGATTTTAACGAGATTGCCGGTAGCCGGGTTGTTGCTATGCTACTAACTTGGGTAGACTTGCAGCATAACTTTATAACTTATTAAAATCTCTGGACTTTTATTATATCCTAAAACGCTATCGGATATTTAATCCGATAGCAAGATAAAATAGGTTTAAACCGTGAACCTTAAAAAGAAACTTCCTACAAAACCTCATTGTTTTTTCTTCAAGCTATCTTACAGAGCGTTGATGTCTTACAGCTTTGGTTATCCCTTATTTGCCAGAAAGCCATAAACGGACAACATTACAATATGTATAAACAAATAGATAACATTAAGGCTGGATTTTAACAACGAGAATAACTATCCCGGGGATAATTTGTATGACAATGACAGTTCAAAATGAGTTGATCTGATCTGGTGTATATGAATAATCGGTTAAGTGCGGGTCGGTATCGCACACGAAGGGTACCGTAAAATCGTACAACAAATCAAAAGCACTCAAAACAATAAAAAAATAAACAAAAAGAAAATTTAAAAAGTTTATGCCTTCACGAGATTTGAACCGACGACCTCCGGATTGAGAGTCTACACTACATCATACCGGCTAACCACAACCATGTGGGTTGACGCGAAATATGCTATCATATTTAAATGTGTAGTATATGTGTCTATGACATGGTTGCTATGACAATAAATAAACAGTTTCAGTCAAGATCTCCATTTTGAAATGCGTAAGTGTATCTAAACACGTCTCTTGTATCGGGGCCCCCTTTAATTTGCAATATCTCTCGTATTTCAGCATTTGTGGTTGGTGCGGCAACAGATTATACACATTCTGTGAAAATTTCAGCTTTCTAGCTATTACAGTTCGTGCAGACGGACCCGGTGACAGACAGGACGGACGGACGGACGGACGGACGGACAGACGGACAGCGAAGTCTCAGTAATAGGGTCCCGTTTGGCACCCTTCGGGTACGGTACCCTAAAAAGTAGAAGATAACTCTTTAAAAGTAAAAGTAAAAGTTACTCTTTCGTTGGTAAAATTTGATGTGAATTAGAACAAATAGAGCGTGGAAAACCAACCCATGTACGCAGTTAGACATAGAACCGACGCAGAGTCATTCACTTCAAAACATTGTCGTAATCGAGTAGCTCTTCAGCGGAAGGCATCGACACTCATGGCTGTCTGTTGGAGCGACGACGTGACGTTGGCATTTACGAAGAGGAGCCTGTAGAGCGAATCATCCGAACTAGATATCCGCTGGGCGACATTCATCAAAAGGTTAATAGGATTTACTCCTACATTGATCGAAACTTGATAAGTGGGCCGACTGACCGCTTCCAAGCAACCCACTTAATTGATTTGCAACTTGTCATAATTACTCCAAACTCGTGATAGCAAGTTCTCTCTGTCTGGACTGGACAGATCAAACGATCGCGGTAGGAATTTGCAATCACCCGAACTTAGCATTTCACAACACAGTCACACCCAAGGAGTTCTGAAAAGACGCGGTAGCAAAAAAACAACGGTAAGTATACAAATAAAGTATTCATGCCTATCTCGGAGTAGAGGCGGCCTACGGGGTCATAAATAAATAAAATATTAGAAGTCGTATAGGATCGTGTTCGCTGCGGCTAGTGGTCCTCTGCGGGCGATCTGTAGCTTAGTTCACCTGCGCTAGCTGATACATGTATTATTCAAATATCGGGATAGCTGGCCATTACAATAGGGCGCGGTATGCGGCGCGCTTTCGACGGCCGGCTGGCGTCTCCTCGATAGACGTGGCCGATTAAAATTTCATCTCTCTTTGTTTGAGCGCCGACTAGTGCCGAGATAGCGGATCGATGTTTTAGCGCCATTAGTGCCTAAGACGCCGGCGGACGGTGATCTTATTGAATTTGTCGTGTCAGTGAACAAGCTAACCGATCGATACTCAAACTTATATATCCGTACAATAAATCAGAACCACGCTCATCTTCATAATACCTTAACTAATGTTATTGTCGATTTCATTTACATTTCGGATGATGCATTACGAGCGTCTCGGCGAGGGGACAGCGATGTACTTCCCCAAATTGAATTATGCTATTGTAACATGAGGCGCCATTTAAGCGGGCGGGCGATAAAGAAATCTGCTCGGATGGGGTGGAAGATGGAACAGAGAGCCTATACCTTCACTAGGAACGATGTTTACCGAGGGTTCTGCCGCCACCAATTAATCGGAAGACGATTGGAAGAGATCCTTCAGCAGATAGTGAAAGAAAATAGAATTACTTTATAAAAACAGGCATTCGGCGAGCGTCTTTGGTGTTTCTGCCGGCCTGCGGCGAGGCTAGCTAGATGCATTTGAATATTGCAGGCGGCGTCTTGATCATAACTCACGTATGTGGAATAAAATGCGACAAAGGAGGCCATTTGTTTCCGTATTACCGGCGGTATCGGATCGCGGCCGCGGCGCAGCGCTCCGGCTTGGCCGCTCCATTTTTCAGCGAACGCCTCCGCGAGTGCCGATACTAACGCGTTGAGGCGAAACTGTGAAAAATCGTCGGTAATTTGTATCGGATAAGCTCTCTGGCGAATCCAGGGCCAGTCTCGGCCGCGGAACAGAAGGTTCCGAAGCGACGTGTTTACTCGTTCAAATTGCGTTACACATGCAGTTAATTTCAAGTTATAAATCAGGCTCGCTTTATATTCCCGACACAGCTGATAGCGGAGCCTTGGAAGCTATTACACTGGCCGTAATGAGATTAAGAGCGCTCATATAAAGTAATTTTTCTCCGTGTGATATGGACTCTGCTGTAAGGATGTTAAATACCGATCTTGACAAAATCAGGGACTGGGCCACTTCTTTTGGATTACTTGTCAACCCTAGTAAGTCGCAGGCTTTGATTATTGGTTCCAAGTACTCTCTTAACCTATTACAGCATATGTCCATTGATCCTGTAACCTACGATGGAAACATTATCGCATACAGTACTAAGGCCAAGAACTTAGGTGTTTTCTTTGACAACCAACTGTCCTGGTCAGCGCATGTAGGCGAAGTCAGTAGGCGTGTCTTCGCCACTTTTCACTCCCTCAGGCGACTCCAAAACTTTTTGCCTCGTCAGACAAAAATTACGCTCGCCCAGTCTCTTCTTCTACCCCTTATCGATTACGCTGATGTCTGTTGGGTCAGCGCTAACGAAGAACAACTGAACAAACTCGAGCGACTTCAAAATCTCGGGATTCGGTTTGTCTTCGGTCTGCGCAAGTATGACCATGTCTCGGAGTATCGCAGGGAGCTGAAGTGGCTACCTATCCGTCTTCGTCGGGATTTCCACATCCTAATTTGCCTCTTTAACATCTTATTTAATCCACGCTACCCTTGCTTCTTACGAGATCGGTTTGAATTTCAGTCTTCAGATAGGCCCAGGAGATCTCACACTCGGTCAATGCTTATAACTCCGCAACACAACACAGCCACTTATGAACATGGGTTCCGACTTCGTGCTATCAGTCTCTGGAACAATCTTCCCAGTGCTATCAGGGACAGTCCTTCACTCAACATTTTTAAAAATCGCTTAAAAGAACACTATCTTTCTCTACCTTAATATATTTAAGTTTACATTATTTATGTATTTTATTTTTATATATTTCTTAAATATATATATATTTCATTTTTTAAAATATTATGTATGGTTTTTATGTATGTATGTACTTATTAGTAAGTAGTCTATTAATTTAATATTTATCGTTGTGCACATCTGTAGGTCTATCTTTTGTTAATTAATCCTGTCCATCCTAGGTTTGCTGGAAGAGATCTCTTATTAGAGATAAGCTCGCCTTTGTACATGTTTTTTTCATTATTAAGTGACTGTATTCTGTTTTTTTGTGCAATAAAGTATAAAGTAATTTATGTGCAAAGCGCGGCTCCTTCACGACGCGGGAGCGGCGGCGGCGCTTGCTCAGCTTAACTTCATACTTCAACAATAATGTTACTGCTCTGCTTAGTGATACAAATGGAATTTGTGTTAGCGTAATGGTTCTCCCGGTGCAATCAGTATACCGGCGCGATCGCGGCTAGTTGCGAGCTCAGTTAGCGGATAGTTGAGTACGTGAATCGCATAAAAGCAAAGGAAGAAAGACGTAGTTAGTAGTAATATTATACTTGAGATTTATTATATTGTCGGGAAGAATGTGTCCGACGGAAAAGTTTTTCATTAGGGGATAGCGGCTCGGTGATCCGAAAGTCAAATATCAGTTTCCGCTGTGTCTCGAGAAGGGCTCACTTCGGTTTCTAGTTCGGCGGCGGAAAAGGTCATTCCCGTTATATCCAATTTCAATTTGCATTTGCGCAATAATTTCGGGCCATTCCCGTGGGCTTCATAATTTCATATTTCGCAGTTGGAATTATAATGGGTTATATTACCGTTGGTTTCGCAAGTAAAATGGTTATATCGGGCGCACAATGAATATTTTCGGCTGTAGTTATTTAGTACATCTTATGAATGGGAACGACTGTTCTGTTTACGACTCGCCCTGTTGTTATCCCTGAACTTAACCCGGCGCGGTTTCCCTATTTGTAATGTTAATTTTGCCAACAGACGCCACGGCGATACAGGCAACGGATACAGGCACTTGTACATTTAAAATTTTAGTCTGACTGAAGACGATTCCAAGAGATTTACAAACGATACAGTTTATTTGATTACTTGTATTGTTGTTAGGGTGCAAGTCCATCTCGAGTGCTAATCATAGCTATATCCTCCGGGGACGAGTGGGGGGCGGGGGGCGGGTGTAGTGGCCATCCATCACCAATGTGTATAGACACCGTGTACACCCCACATGAGCGTATGAGCGTGCGTGATCTCAAGCTGTAGGTGCTTCGGTCAAATACTGTGCTTATTAGAGAATAACCGGCCAAGTGCGAGTAGGACTCGCGCACTAAGGGTTCCGATCACACTTGAAGAGCGTAACACGTGCAATTAGGTTTCCACATAAAAAAATCTAAAGTGTGATGTCATCAATGTAAACCAAATTGAATATTTTTTTAAAAAGACAGAAATTTGCAGTTTTCAGATTTTTCCCTTTACTTGTGCTATAAGACCTTGCTTCGTGCCAAATTTAATGATTCTAGGTCAACGGGAAGTACCCTCTAGGTTTTAATTCCCTTGCTAATATCAAGCAATTTCAGGAAAATTGAGACATATGCGGTATCTTTTGATTGCGTGGACCTAGAAGTTTAATTTTTTCACAGCTCCAGGGGACTAATCGATATTCAACATGATAAAACGCGTTCCTGAGAAAAGGGGTCGTGACATACGGACAGACAGACAGACAGACGGACAACAAAGTGATCCTATAAGGGTTCCTTTTTTTCCTTTTAAGGATCGGAACCCTAAAAAGCAGTTTATATCATTAATAAACAATGTAATCTTGATTTTACAATGTGATTGCAACAAGTACAATGAGTTGAGGCTGTTTTTAAAACGCTTGTTTAAAGTTTCTGGTACACGCAAATTGTAAAAAGTTTGAGTACCTCGTACTTTATATTTCTCTGGAAAAACACGTTTTAATTCGGCGTCAAACGTGCAGCTGAATACATAGTAGATGCTCACGTTTCTCCGTCACACGTTTGACTTCCCGTGGGCCGACGATGGGCGTCGCAAATATCATCACAGAGAATACGCGGAAGCGAAAATAAACCGAAAATTAACGCACACTCTTTTAACGAATGGAGCGAACTATCACTCGTCACGTACTCTGTCTGACGGACAATGGCGTCGGCCCTATTATTATTATTATTTTTATTCGAAGCAAAGAATGATCGATAGGGCCGAGGGCTCGCATAAACGAACCTCCTTTGTATGAGCGAGATTAATCACACGGCCGACCTACGCGAGTGGAGATATTCATTAAAGGAAACCGATACGGGAAACTTGCAAACTACACTCAAACAAACTTGATAACAAGTCAACAATAAGCGAATAGGGCTGCCTAACTTTCAATTTACAGTTTAATTACGTCAATACTAGCCGAAAAGTAAACAGACGTTCGCACTTCAATGCTCTCTTGTGTTCTCGGGTAGTTTGCGATTTAGGTTGAAGAATTGGCATCTTCCGGTACCTATGCTATAATAAAAATGGCGGTCGCGTACGAAATACAATTTATTCGGGCCACTTACGAAATAAAATTGCGCAGCAGTTTTACCTTTTCGTGCGGAAATAAAGCGGAAGAGCAGATTCAGGATGTATCTTGTCGGAGCTACGCTGACTCGGCACAGGCCGCGTAGCAAGTGCTACGAACTACGCCGCGCCGCCACCCGCTACGCCTGCTACGCCGGGCGGCTGCGGTGCTACGCCCCCGCCTACGAGGCAATTTTTGAAAGCTGCACCGCTCGAACGTGTAAAATTAATGTCGTGTTGACGCGGATAACTTGTATTCTGCTCATTCGAGCTCACTAAACTGTAATACAATTTGTAAGCTATAATTTTCACCGCGAATGACGCAAATGTTGCATAATTTCACGCGTAGATTCATATTCATGTGCCAAACTTTCTGAAATAGACCAGGCAACATTTATAGCAGTTTTATCAAACTAATCATCTCGGAGTCCAGCTGCTGTAAAGTTTGTCATTGTGAGTCGGTGTGCGGCGCGACGGCGAGCGGCGCAGGGCGGTAACGTGATACTACAAACAAATGCTCGGACAGCGCTTCGCGATGTCAATTAAGATAATTAAACACATGAGGGGGGCAGAGCCTCCCCCTCCCCTCCCCGCAACCCCTTCGCGTACGTCCTACAGAGTACACCCGCATGCGACCGCGACACGTACTATCAACAACGACGACTCGCATGCCAACACCAAACTAAGGTCAATTGACAAAGCTTACATATCTACTACTACCAAACCCTACTAATCTAGGTTGTCAAGTTGTGAGAGAACAATATCTATAACCAGCTTTACTCATATTCATAAGTTAACGGAATTCCCTACGCCGAGCCGCGCCGCTGCTGTAGCGTCAGTTCAACGAACAAGTCAGTTCAACGAACATTAAGCAGTTCTGGAATTCTCGTACCCAACAACGCAAGCAACGGCTAAGAAAATATGCAAACATAATGCGAAGTGCTCCACTTTAGTGGTAAGTAATGGCTCTGCTATGAAATTATGGAAATGAGCGGTGAAAAAACAAATAATAGAATGAGTGCTAACAAGAGATAAGACACGCCTTAATTAATAAAGTTGGCGCGCTTGTCTTGGGGCGGCGGCGGCGGCGGCGGCGGTGCCCGCGTCTCCGGGTCCCAATCGGATAATCGCATTCGACTAATTGAGCGTCGGATTGACGCTATCGGGGCACTGAGAGTCAGCTGCCTCGCCCGCCCGCGCCCGCCGCCGAGCCGCCAGCGAACCGCCCCGCTGATGCCACCAAATCATAGGATCAAACCACAAAAGAAAACTCCACGACGAGGAAACACCAAGGACTCAAAGTATAAAAACTGCCGACAGTCTTTTAAAGAGATAAAAAGTGAAAAGGGATAAAGTTAAAGACACTGGCCCACCGAGTAATGGGCGGCATAGAAAAATAACACAAAAGGGTTGCCGACGTGCGTCATATTTCGAAAAGTTTTAACGAGGGGGGCGCGGGGTGGGGCTCGTCACGCGAGCTTCCGTCAAAGGCTTTCAACTGTCAGTGTTCTTACACTGTGAGCCACTTTTGGCAGACGGATAAAATTATACGCCACAATGTTTTGAGAGCTTATGAGAAGTCTTTGTATGGGAAATTAAAGGATGTGTTTGGTGAGTTTTGCGTGTAAGGTTTCAGGGGTGCAGGGGCGGCCGCTGTCATCGGTAGGCATGCTTAGCTCCAGTTGTGTCGCGGATGCCGCTTCCGGGATTACGTCGCATTTCGATCTCGCTCGGTACAACTCTTCGCCACGGAGAGCAGCTTAAGCCTTTGTTCCGTTCATGATATATTAATAGTGGGGAAAGTTGGCAGGCTTGTTGACGATTCGTTTGTTTTAGAAATACAACATTTTGTATAGAGGTCGTGGCGGTATCTGATCTGTTTATAAGTAGTTTTATCGGCTTTACAGTACACTATACATATAGGAGACATACTTATAATTTACGCACACATTGCGCTAGCGAGGCGCATAATTGCGCGCAATCGAAAGTGCATACAATACCTACTAAATATAAGCCAGATGTCTCAGTGGAATCGTAAGCATGTGAAATATTTTTATTTTACATATCGGATATACCAACTCGGCATTTGAGTAAACCGGACAGGCATCACATCGATTGCATATAACGAGTACGGCAGGTGCAAGTTAGCATTCCTGGCATTCTATGACCGGAGGTGCAGAGACGGTTCTATCGAGGGTAATTTCATATCATACAACACGTCCTCCCACCCATCCCATATTTGAAGTGTAGTATAGTATACATGTGCGCTTGTTTGCTATTACTGGGGCACTTTATAGCGCCGCCCTCTGCTCAAACAACGCATGTTGTTTTAACCCGATTTACTTGACATTTTCTGTATGCCGTCGTCGAGCTGAAATTCGATTTTTATTATAACAAAAAACGTCTATGTATCGAGTGATTGTAGTCAAACCGGCCAGGCGAGGTCTGCTTGATAAGCGGTCAACGGCGTCCGGTGTAAACCATAAACTAATTGACTACAGGAAATCAAACTTAACCAAATATAACCAAGGCCGAACGCTTATCATGCCTGGCATACAGTGTTGCCGCAAAACAAGTACGAACTTTTAAACTCTACTGTTGTTTGAACTAACTACCACACAATTTGTCCATTGCAGCAACAGTGCGGTGCGATAATTGAACGAAGTTTTTCAGGGGACGACGCGACGGCGCAAGTACTTTATAATAAAAAGCGTGTGTATACACTCGCCCCAACGCGAGCCGGACGGAAAAACTTTGCTCGGGACGTTTTATGGGTGGAAAAATTGAGAAAAGTTGGAGCGTAACGGCCGGTGGCGGCGCGGAATGGGGGGCCTCGACGACGACGCAGACTTTAATATAATATGTAAATCGGGAGTCGAGACCGCGACCTCGACTCCTCATCCTAGATACGAGGATACGCCGAACTCATATCGCCTGGACGTATTACATCGGGAGCGTTCGGCAGTCATAAATTACTGCACGAAAGGCGGGCCGGCGCAGCTGAAGTTTTACGGGTACCGCGAAAGAGGTAGCGGGGCAAAGTACGAAAGGGTTGCGGGCCTATGAATGCAAATGAGCTGAACCGCCTCCTCGACGAGGTCGGTTTATCGACGGCGATTTCCATACGACCTTAGACTAAGACAATCATGTCTGGCCGACTCACCGCACACGCTACATTGCGGCGTTATATGTGGACTCTGGACTGCGTATTTACCTGGAATAAACAAAGAGATATATTTAAAAAAAAACTCGTATAAAAACTCATGTCGCAGCTTGCGTTTTGTACAAATATCAGGTCATGTTTCCTCATATTAATTTCAGCGACACCGCAATAGTTGACCGCAAAAACACGTAGATATCATTCTATGTAGGCAAGAAACAGACCGAAAAAAATTTAGTGCGGCAAACGTTTATATTTTAATCACAAATAAAGAATAGGTATAATTTTTATTTCATTACGTTCGAAGGCCGGCTGGGTCGTTAACGGGGAAGCTAGAATGACGAACGCCAGTGACACCACGCAAACGTGGGGTGGTCTTACTAAACTTAATTTAGCTCCCATCGGATAGACGCGCTGACAATTATTATCAAGCCTTTGCCCGTCTCCGCTGACAACAAACATGCCACTTCTCTTGGTTGTTTAATCGCCGCTTTGATTGGAAGCCTTCCATTGGAATTGCTTTACGAAATAAGTTACAATACCGAGCGATAAGTCGCATTTAATTTAGCCTCTCGCGGGTTCTAGGCCGCTTTAATGATTACGCCCACGAATGGTCGGGTGACTCACAAGCACAATAATACCCGATCGGTGTATAGGAAAGACATTTGGAAAGTTTTGCGACGGTACAATGAAAATTAACATTATGGCCAAGTTCGACTTCACTTTGAAGAGGCGTTTATCTATGATCGGTGTTACTGTTTATTTTATTCCACATTGTCCGAGATTGTAAACAGCCATGTTTAGGAAAACATACGTCGCAGAATGGGAGAATTACCAGGGAAAATTTGTTAACACATGAAACAGAAACATATGTATATGAGTTGTCCCAATGAATATATACAGTACAACCATTTGATTTAAATAATGTACATAGGTTATACATAACAAACTATTATTGACCAACTTCCCGAAAATAGAAAAAAGTAGTTTCGGTTTAGTAAGTTCCAATAATATAACCTCAGTGCCGCGGTAACAAATCAGAGACGGAGTGGGACCCAGAACTTTTCCTGGCCCAATGTTTACAGGGCCCCAAACTCTTCAAAAACAACGATACATCAAAAGTGAGTTACAAGTTAAGTGGCGCCAAACTGGCGGCCCACGGAGATATTTCGATGTAGGCTGACGGGTACCCGGGTAGCGCCGAGCCGACGCTACCCGCCCCGGGGTTTCCTTCCTTGCTGACTTCCCTGCGACACTTCCCAGTGCTCGTCTAATAACCGCGGCCGCCTGCTGCCCCGTGAATGCGACCCTATTCAGTTGCCCTTTTCAGATTGAAGGGCAACAGACGTGAAAAGAAACATCATTACGCGACATAATGAAAGCATAGACATAAGTGCTATTTTAGCGGACGCGTCGCACTTTAGTGGCTAGCGAATCATATGAGGCGTCATTCATTAGATGTTCACGTGTGGCTATTCAACAAGTAGGACACAGCAAGACGAAGGGAGGAGCGTCCGAGAGGCGGGACGCTTCTGAAAAACCAGTCGCGTGACCTCGACACATCAGCGCCGTAACGGCTGAGCTCCTGTTGCTAGGATATCAGTAAAAGATGTTTGTTCGTTACATGTATTGTACACGAGGCGCACAAACGGGGCTTTAATGCTTATATCCGCTGCGCGCTTATTGTCGGTTGAAACTTTCGGCACAAAGAGATGAACTTTGCACACAACAATTTGTTGTGAAAAGGAGATGTTTAAATTTTACGCAGAGAGATGAGCCCGCGAAGACAATAAAGAACCGAAAGCGTACCAGTTCAAAACTTCGTGAGCGAAGTACTCCGAGGCGACGCCTCTGAAACTTGCGAGACGAATCCGGGGCGTGTGCGGGCGCGGGGGGCGCCGTCGCCGCCGTCCCCGCCGGCGGACCCTCCAGGCGGCAAACTAAGAAATATCGTCTCGAAATGCTGTGTTGCAACTTTCGACGGCGAGGTTTAAAAAGTGCAACTCGCGTTATCTTCTACCATCGATCGAGTCACGATCACGATCTATGTAGCAGAGTTATTCAAGTTAGATTGGCATGACAATGGAAAAAAGAATGCGCTCCATTCAGATTCACGACGTTGCTGAAAACGGATAAGTGTTTGCGAGCTCTCAATTAGAAGGTGGAACAACAAAAGCAACGAACGACTAGCGGCGGCGCGGTAAGCCGCTGATCCGGGCACGCGGCGGCGGCGGCGTCGCGCGCGCCACTCCATGCGCTAATCCCTCGCAGCGACAAATTAATATGCTCATCGGCAGCCGCATCAGTAGATTATGGCGCGGCTACAGCGCGATTGTATTTTAGGTGAATTATCCAATTTGGATGCGGATTCTATACGTGGTAATCGCGGCACAAACTGGGCGGGCGCGACCGGCGGCGCACGCTACAATGACCGCATTACGGCGCGCGATGGAGCGATCTGGCGCACTTGATAGATTTAGTTCAGTGCCGCAGTCTGTAGCGATGCGAGCTAACTGGATCACCGCAGACAAATCGCTCATCCTAGCTTAGCGCGATACCGAAATGACTAAGCAATCAGGCGTAACATAGCCGGGTAAGAATGAATGCCGTGTGGTATATAATATAAATATGATATATTTGAATGGAAGAAAGAAGTACTCTTTTGATCTCTCCCAGAATATCATGTTTGAGTGCTGGCGATGTCCTCTGAAGCGGATGTCGTGAAGCGTCAGGCGTACGTTGAAGTGCCTCATTATCCCACAGAAAAATGGAAGGTTTATACTTCGAACTGTTATTTATATCCCTTTCGAATATACCTGTGACGGAGAAGCGTGCAATTTAAAGGTGCGCTACTAGAATGTTCTACGAACAATCACAGAGATTGAGAAACGTAACGAACACGAAATGATTAAAATGGCGGACAATTAAAAGCGCAGTTTATGATAGGAGAGTGCAAATTGAAGCGTTCTTCATGTAGGCAGTTAAAGAGTTGGAGGAGCGCACTCGAGCACGGGAGAGCTGGGCGGGCGGGTAGGGCGGGCGGCGGAACCTCGCGCCTACTAACTGCGCAACAAAAACTACTCCACACACAACTACTCGCTTTGTGCGCGAATAATGAGTTAACAATGTCTATTCACCTGCTGCGCCGCCAAAACTGTAGAACGCTTTCGGGGCACACGGTTGGAAAATCGAAAAAGGAAGTTTAAATGAGTAGAAAGTTACGAAAGTGCTAGGCGTTGGGCTTGTAATTCAAGGTGATATGATTACATACTTTAATATAACGTTATCCATATAAGTTACGGACTGAACATAATAAGCAGTATGGCATGATATTGGACAAGTGAAAGGCAGCAGCTTCATAATTATCAAATTCAATTTAGTGAGGTGTTATTACGCGAAGTTCCGGATACCCGGAATATCGGAAAACCTCTAGTTTAATATCTGAGTAAAGTCGATCCCCTTTATAGCGTAAAACCGTTTTAGCACGGACAGATCACCCGTAATAAATTTCAGGATCTCATAAAATATTTTGTATTGCCGGTCATTGCTAATTGAACAATCAATCATGCATCCAAAATGCTGTGAAAATTAATGAATAGTTCAGTAATTGAATAATTTCAAATGACCCAATCTCGTCAACCACTTCCCACATAGTGCGAATGGAGTGACCTTTACAGTCTAGACTTTAGGTATACTTTCATACTTTCAGACACTTGCCATACAATCTTGCTGTCCCAATACGGAGAACAATCTAATTGCATAAAGAACTGGACTTCACTTACAAGGCATCGCGAGGTGTGGCTGAATATGCCGAGAATTGCATCAGGTTCTGTCGACGATCCACATCACACGCAAAAGCAGAACGCATTCGCTAGCCGGCTACACAGTTGTTTCATGGATTGAGCGACTGTGAAACGTCACGTATGTCAGAGAACGATATACGAGTATAGGTATTGTCGTATGCTATCAATGTCCACTGAAAATGTAACGCATTGTCCTGCATCGCTGTGCTTTTTGCAGCGTAAATAATACGAGTCGTCCGGCTTCCGCTGCAGTCGGGCGGTAAAGTTGACGCCCGTGCCGGGCGGTAAATCAATCCGTATCGCGGTGAAACGTTTGAATTAAAAACGATACATCTTTTTTAAAACCCCTTGACTGTTAGTAAAGTTTGAGGTTGGTCGGAAGAAAGGTTGCATCTGCCGTGAAGTGGACAAAGCGGGGGAACCGGTCGGGCTTGTTTATTTTTGCATGCATTCCTGTTGCGGCGGCGCGGGACCGACAGGCATCTCTGGTCTGGACGAGATCGAATACTCGTCCCGCCGCATAGACCTCGGCGTGGCACAAGTTCTCACTGATTGTGTGTCAAGAGCACTATTGTAAGTTATAATATGTGTAAGATCGATGGAGACTTTATGATATTCTCTGATATGCAGGTGCGGCGTCGTAGCTCTGTGTAATGTAAATCCATTAGATACTTGTACATACTGTCAACAAACAATGTCCGTTGACACATGGCACGGTCGGGCGCGAAGTGGTGCCCTAAGCGGCCGACTCGTCAGCTTAGTGGCAATGGCGGGCTCATTTGCATAGAATAATTCAGAGAGGGGAGTACCTCGGGAGGGAATCTCTCGGGTGCGAAAACATATAGGTTTCGTGTCACGTCCGCGATGAGAATTCACTTTAATTGGCAAATAATACGTAAGCCAATTAAGGATGCTAAGTCGGCAGAGGCGGTCGTGACAAGACTGGCGAACGCAGGCGGCTGCCGAGGTAGAGGCTATTCAATTATGCAAACAGAGTTCCGAAAGAAGAACCGATAACACCATTCATCAAACTTTATGCTCAGAAAAAGGTTGTCAAATGACCTTCTGTTTTATGGCACCTACCCAGTTTCAAAATGACTCTACGTGCTTGATTTTTGTTCTAGATTGCAACACAAAGTCAAGTTTATGATTCGCTCAAATGGAACTAAGAGTAATGACTAAATAATCATACGGGGAAGGCAAAGGAACCGTTGCGCCCTCAATGAACCAGGAGGAAAGTACAACGCGACGTGACAGCGATAGGATTTTTATTTTCTATTACAATGCCCACGATATGCATTGAATGTAGAGCGAAATGGCGGGTATGGTGGGAGCAGAGCGTTCCCGCCCCAGGGAGAAGCCGCGATTGTCATGTTAAGCGTCTGCGAAGCGTTTGCGCCTCTAGTCGCGTCGCGCCTCCCGGCCCCGGGCAGAAAATGCACTTTTACGGAACGATTGCCTGTCGATCTGAGTTATACGGCCGCTCGAGACGGCCGCCATACTCACCCGAGTGCAAAGGGTCTAAGTGCGGATAACGATCTGCCGAGAAACTACCAGCCCGATAGCATCGCGGTAAAGTAGCTACGGTTTTACCGCTCACTACGAGCGGCCATCGACTTTGATTTAATACGTGATCTAGTTTTATACGCAGCGTAACGGTGAAATACGAAAATATTAGGAGGCATATAAAAATAAAAAAATTACACGTTTTCGGTTGCTGGCTGCGGTTTTGTGACCCAGTTGGTTGAAATGAAACTGCTCAAAGCGGTACTGTAGGATGTAATGTAACTCCGGGATATTTTAATAATTAGCCAAGTGCGAGTCAGACACTCACACGGAGGGTTCCGCACCATCATTATACCGAAAGTTTAAAAAAAAACTTGTATGAAGACACCTTTTATTTTTCAATATTTCCCGTATTTCAGTATTTGTTGGTGGAGCGGCAACAGATATAAACATTCTGTGAAAATTTCAACTTTCTATCTATTACGGTTCGAGCTGATGGGCTCTCTGACGAAAAAGACGGACGGACAGCGGAGGCTTAGTAATAGGGTCCCGTTTGGCACCCTTTCAGAACGGAACCCTAAATTTCATTAAGAGTAAACACATTTATGTTTGTTATACCATAGTTAATGAGAGTCCTATAACTAGTTATAAGAAATACTTTGGTAGGTCTTCTGCGCAACATGCAATGGGAACCAGTAAGAGTATCGGTAAAATATATGTTCTGTATTTTCAATGTAAATAACATATCCGAAACTCGTAACAAGCTCCATTTGATAGGTCCCGGTGGACGCAGCCAAGGTATCCATTACATACATTACGAGTGAGATGTGAAGTTGGCAATAATCCCCACAAAAGGAAACTTGGCCGTCTAGACGGCGACCGGTCCCGTGCAGTCGTTTCGTTCCCCACATCGTCGGTTCACTTTCACTATCGATAAGTCGCACTAGAGCTGTGACCTGTGAGGGATGACGTAAGCGCCTGGCGTCAGATTTTGTCCGCACTTCGTATGGGAGCCGTCAGCGACGCACGGGCGTCAAGGTCGAGGTTGTGAGCGCGTCGCATGTAAATGAGCTGAGATAAGTCGCGCTCATTACGCCCGATATCGGTGCCGACGTCTCGCCATTACCATGCCAGCTTTATGGCGCGGATGTGCCACCAAATGGGTTTAGTCGTAGTAGTCTCGGTGGTTCCCAAAATTGATTCACACAGCAGTCGTCATGGAAACGCTGGAAATACTCACTCGCGCCGTGCATGTGTGTTGCGATTGCCGAGCGCTCCGTTTGTAGACTGTGACTTGCCTCGTAAAACTAAACAAACACGACCTGTGTGACTAATGGTTATCTGCTCACGAAGCTGTTGACAGAGGGATACTGGCAGTAATTTGGTGTCACATAGCCGAATTCAAAGACGGAGTCTGAGCTGAAGACGACAAATATGGAAGTAAAATAAGTTTGTTATCAGTGTGGAGCGGAGGAACTTTGGCGATATTTACGTGATTTTCCAAGTTGCTGTAGGAGGAGACGTCTCTCGGGCCTCACCGTTTAATTAAAGGGCGGCGGGGTGGAGTGCCGGTCGCGGGGCGCGGGGCACGGGCGCCGGGCGGCGGGGAATAATGCCAGCGCAATATCGGATGGAAATGCGAGGCATGTAGGAATGCGCCGCACGCCCCGCCCGCACCCCTCTCCTCATTCGCGAGCGATTCGTGGTATTTTTTATTGACGACTCCAACAACGCCGTAGCCGAGCCAAGACAAGACAAGCGGCGACTTACGCCCGATAAGAAGAAGTCTGTAGTTACCAACCCCCGGCAATTCCAACAGCAAGGTCGGGAACAGATGAAAATTCGACGGAACCAGCTCCAGCGATTGCATTAAGGAACCGAGTGCACTATCTAAAAATATACTTTGCCTAATGGACACGACACGCCAGTATTTTTCATCCACGCTCAACGCTCGGTGGTGGAAAGATTTAATTTAGAGACGGGCATTTTTAGAAAGCACGAATTCAGTGGACTCGGTTTTGCTTCATAAGAAATAAATAAAAAAGACGCATGGTCCATTTGATGTTATGTAGAAAGCTAATGGCACTTTATTATAGAGACTGTTACATAACATCCTAGTTTATGGTAGTTAGGTTTGGCTAGCTCATGCTCGGTCGGTAGATACTTAGTAATATAATATTTTTTGTGTTGTAATGCTCAATTTGTAGCAATAAGTAGCCAAGTGGTTAGTTGGCGGGGCAGAGTTGTGCACGATAAGACCAAAGAGCAATTTATACGAAACGTGACGAAATATCAAGCGAACGATTCGTGACACTTCAGTTAAAGTAGTCAAGTGTAAATTTGTCAACACTCTTGCGTAAACGACGCGAATAAAGTGAAATCTCGTAAAACATAAGCATCCTACAAAGGTGCACAAATGGATTAAACAGAATGATGAGCTCATAAACGGTGATTAATCAACCGGACAATGTGTGGATCTAAAAATAATGAACCTCGTTACGTAATTATTACAATTATCCCTCAAACAAAGAGTAAACTGGGGAATCGAAAACAAAGCTGCCAACATGCTAACTGTTCAATAATTTTGTAGGTTTCAAGACAGCACCAAATACCGTTAGTATTATTATTGGATCTATTAAGTTAATTGTGAAGCAGAGAACGATGGTAACGAGTTACAATAAGAATCGGAAACGAGCAAAATCAAGGAAAAAACGACCCAAAAAACCGCCTGCAATTAAAATTCAGTGAAAAACACGAGTGGTTCATGTACCGGGGCGCAAACGAGCTCGTCCAGTGACTAGTCGTCGACTCGTTGTTATGCGGCGATCGACGATGCAGGCTACCATTCAATTCAGGTCAGATTAAGTGATTTTTAAAACTAATGCAAGCGATTCCTGTACCGTGCCGCGCAGTATTAATGAACTGAGTGCGGAGCACGGTTTATATTACTCCGGATTGCGGTACTAATTGGTCCGAATAATATCACGGCGTCATGTTACGGAGAGGTTTGAAAATTACTGAATTTGCGTAGCTTACTCGTCGTGCAACTATTCTTAGGTTTAATTGCTCGAGTGAGGTTTATGTTACGCACTCCTATTTACGAGTGAAATACCTGAAATTATGGTGTCTAGGGCAGCAGTGTAGCATAACCATAACCCAGATACCAAGCCGGATGTAATATCATAGTTGAGTAGGTGTGACGTAGCAAGCAAGCATTGTGTGTCTGAGCCTGAGCAGAGCAGCTCAGAGACAGGCATACACCAATCACATAACGGTCCCTGCCACTCAAATTTAGTTAGGCGTCTCGGCCGCGTCTATCGACAAGCCCGACACCAGATATCGGGAGCTGACCTTGTTTGTCTAACCATTATTTACTCACCAAACAAACTGACTCAAATTCAATCTATACAAAAAGTTGGTTCAACAGCAAACAGCTTTATGATCAAAGAGCAGCCTCGGGCAACGATTGACTTTACAGGCAGCGGTATCGGTATTCATTACCTGCGTTGCAATTAATAAACGCTCGCTCGCAAAGCGAGTCAGCAATCGGCGAGAGTGCCTTCGAGGCTCGCTCGCCCGCAAAGTTCAGGACCTATGAACAACTCCGAACCAAACAAAGCGCTGCTGAAGATTACAGGCGCCTTCTAAACACCTCGCGATCCACAGCCGGGGGAGTGGTTCAGTAATCTCCTAAAGTAGACTAAGCGATAGCCTTTGCAGCAGCAGTCCTGCTCTACGTTAACTAGTTTTTAGGGTTCCGTACCCGAAGGGTGCCAAACGGGACCCTATTACTGAGACTTCGCTGTCCGTCCGTCCGTCCGTCCGTCCGTCCGTCCGTCCGTCCGTCCGTCCGTCCGTCCGTCCGTCTGTCACCGGGTCCGCCTGCACGAACCGTAATAGCTAGAAAGCTGAAATTTTCACAGAATGTGTATATCTGTTGCCGCACCAACCACAAATACTGAAATACGAGAGATATTACAAATTGAAAGTGGTCTCGGTACAAGATACGTCTTCACAACACGCTTGAAAAGTTTATACCAAGGCCATTTTGTTTTGGTAGGTAAGCCTTCTTTTAATGAAACTAAATTTAAATGATATGGCAATGTCGTCCCCGGACTTCTACAAAGACTTTAAATATTAATTGATGAATTACGACGTCTCTATTTATCCTGTAGAACTTTTAGAAAATAATTATAAAATTAATAGTTTTTAATTACTTTTGTTTTCATACAAATCTCAGAGCTCAGAAATTATTTTTTTCCTTTTGGCCACTTCAAGTTTGGCTGCCAGTGATGTTTTAATTAAATACTCTTTGGTGCGTTGAAATGATGTTTTGCAGTCTGCATGACATTGACATAATGAGTGAGTAAACCTCATTGTACGGAAATTGTAGATGGGTGTCTCACGTTTTCCAGTAGGTTGTAGACAGTGCTGCTTACGGCGGCGTTTAGTAGGTACTAAAGGCCCTAAAAGCGCGGCAAGCTTTGAATCAATTCAAATGTTATTTTTCTACTAGCTACAAAGTTATTCTGACATAAGATGATAATTTGAACAAAACTTTTTGGGTATTTCATGAAAAATACAGTTACAGATCACACATATACAGGGTGGAACAAACGAATGGGCCCTGGAGGGAAAGTACCTTAAAATCTCAAGATATCCGTCCGTCCGTCTGTCTGTCACCAGGCCGTATCTCATGAACCGTGGTAGCTAGACAGTTCATATTTTCACAGATGACGTATTTCTGTTCCCGCTATAACAACAAATACTAAAAACAAAATAAATTTAATATAAAGGGGGCTCCCATACAATTAACGTGTTTTTTTGCGGTTTTTTTAACCGACTTCCCAAAGGAGGAGGTTTACAATTCGTCCGGATGTTTTTTTTTTTTTTATGTATGTGCCTCGATAGCGCCTAAACGGATGGACCGATTTGGAAAATTAGACCGATTAGACCTATAGTGATTTTTGTGTTTTTCATAATAACTCGTGCAAATGCACATGGTAAGCATAATATTGTGATGCGGAACGGCTGATGAAGACCACATATGGCCACCAGATCTGCTCAATACTAGGTACAAATACAATGCGTGGCTGACGGGCAGGCAACGCATAGCCTAAACCGATGGACCTAGAGCCATGAAACTTTGTACAGGGGTTCCTTAGTAGCGTGGGGTAGCACTGATATGGGATTTGACAAAATTAATTCCCCTGGGGGGGGGGATAAGGGGTTACAGTTTGTATTAAACTCAATCTAATCAAATAGGGTTTGTGGAAGTCGGTTTTTTCTAAAGTTTACTTTTTGTTCCAATTATATAGATAATGGTACGGAACCCTTCGTGCGCGAGTCTGACTCGCACTTGGCCGGTTTTATTTGCTATTGACTTGATTGGATGAAGTTTTCTTTTAAAAGTATATTTCATGCGTAATGTATTTTTTTAAGAAAATAAGGAGATCACGAATGCTTGTGGAAGGGTGTAAGCATCCGTGGAGCTCTTGTTTTCATTTCATATTGCAAACATGTGTTCCGCAAGACAACGTGTTGAAGTTTTTGTACGATTGTATTGCACGCATGGAAAAAATAAATTAATTTATGGGACCCTCTCTTTCTTACTTTGCCTTTGTAAATGACTGTGGCTTGAATTTTCAAGCGTAATAATACCGAAACATAGAATCCAAAATGGGAATTTACTTCCTAGACCGCTATCATCAAACAAAAGACAGGAATATTTACATCACCAGTTTCCCGAAACGAATAAATGACGTATGACTGAGAGGATTTAACGCCGACACAAAGTTTGCTAGAGTTAGCATATTGGAGCCATGATATGCTATGTAGATGTTTGGACATACGGTATTTATTATACACCATTTACGACTACCGAGAAGCAGAAAGCAAACACTCTGGACGCCACGCTGCCAAACGATGCGAATGCTAATTATGAACCAACGCACGTCCTTCTGTACAACTACTAATATGTTAGACATTGAACATTCAGACATAGTCATTCAATCGCGGTCGAGTCTTCTGCTGTTTGTGAGCTTATAAGGGTTGAATACTACCCCGTGTGACTTCAAAAACAAAATTGTACATAGATTTACATATGTATGTGTACCTCGGGTGACCCGAGTCGGGTCTCAGATGCGATACTGAACTGTAAAGGATGTATTAGTTGTATTGCTTCTAACATTTTAAACAAATATGAGCACAAGAAGTGAAGGAAATTAATACTTTAGTGCTATTTAAAAAAACAATTTCAAAACAAATGTTTCCAAAGAAATACACTCAACAGTAAGAAGAAAAAATAAGAACGATTCAAGGTCCATTATGTAGAGCTAAATGTTTTATCGTTTTTTATAAAACCGGATACGAGACATCTAGACAGGATTTTAGTGATATCTAGCCTAATTTATTTACTTTGGTGTTGAAATACGTCTAGAAAGTTTTCAGTTATAAAGTACACACTTTATACTTTATTGCACAGAAAACATAATACAGACACTTAATATTTATCTGACTAAGAGCGAATTTTACCAACGAAGAGTAACTTTTTACTCGAGAGTATCTTCTACTTTTTCTAATTTTGAACTGTCATTGTCATACTAATTATCCCCGGGATAGTTAGTTACGCATAACTTTTTGTTGGTAAAATCCAGCCTAAACAATGTACACTCAGTGCTGTTAAACAAGTTTAAGGTGTATAGTGAAAAAAATCGACTCCAATAATTATCAAAATTCAGGATTTGAGTCTACTTCGGTAGGCAGAAAGGTAGAGTAGATATTATCAAAACCGCAGCGCTTACTACACACGTACAAAACCAAATATTTTGATAAAACACGAAACACCAGTTTCCTCAAAACTGGACTGTACGTATACTGTATAAACACCTCCGCAACCAACAGTCTATTCCATATATTCGGTATCACCGCGGAAAAACCAACGAATAACAGGATAAATTCAGATAGGTATTATTGACGAGTGAATATAGTCATTATTAGAGACCAAATTGTATACAACATAAAGAGCCCAAAATATGCATGCAAAAATGCAAGAAACACAGCTAAAATATGCACGAAAATCCATAAAAAGGGCCAAAATATGCAACATAAAATGATTCGTGTTGAGTCGTATTTTAAATGTTTTTCATTTCAAAATGTATCTATTCTATTGTTTAATTAATGTCAACGGTAACAATCGTATTTGCGAAAACATGAAGTACAAAATTTATTGAATAATAAAATTTACAATTTAGCATTAAAAATGTATACAACTAATTAATGTTTCCGATTTTCTGTAGTCAAATTGTGTCCATGATCGCTTTAAATACAATTTTCTAAGCGGAAAGGACTGTTTTACGTCCAGTACGAGCTGGAAATCAAGTGAAATATGCCTAATTACAAGAAAAATGCTAAAATATGCATCTACTCCTGAAAAGGGGCTAAATATGCAAATGCATATAATCCGGCATCTAGTCATCATCAACATTAGCCCACATGTGTCTAAATCGTCGAATACACAAAAACATCTCCCAAGGCGCGATAATGCACGCCAATCATTCAATCTCCTCATAAAAACTAAAGAAAAGAAGTCAGCTAAACTCTGCTTAACCTATTTACGATTTGAAAATTTAAATCCTATTTTCTGTTGATGTTTGAAAAATAGAAGGTTTTGGGGTGAGTTGGCAGAAAAATCAATAATTGTATTTTGATCATTCAACATTGCATTATTTGCAAAGTCAATCGAGGTCAAACAAAATTATCTTTATGCTGAATGATAGATAAGTGATGACAAGAATATCTTTGGTTTGAGGAAGCATCTTAATTAGAGGCTGGTTTAAAATAACTCAAGGAAGTTGCATAAAATATATTTAGGAATGTTTCTCTAAAGAATATTTATTTCATGAACTCTCTGGGGATATTTTGGCTTTATACATAGGAATGCCTAGAGCTGTGCTATCCCGGCATTTACAAACACATCTCAGAGTGGTGAATTGGCTTTACTAAGGCAACCTCGTCTGACGTTAGGGACAGAGAGTTGGCATCCTTTGTACAACACATAACTGTGAGTGCTGGTATAATCAGTTACTACAGAATACAGTCTTCCAACGATCATTTGGCGTATCAGTGATGTTTACAGAGGGGCGCCACTTCTACGCAACTTAATGCAAGGAACCTATGATAACCGGCCAAGTGTGAGTCAGACTCGCGCACGAAGGGTGCCTACCGTACCATTTCTATAAAAAACTTTTTTTGTATGGGAGCCCCTTAAATATTAATTTAATTATTTATTTTTAAGTAAATAATATACTCAATATATTGTGAACATTTTAAGCGTCTACCTGCTACCATTATCAATATCGAGCAAAAATTAGGAAAAAAACACGTTTGTTGTATGGGAGCCCCCCTTAATATTGAATTTCTTTTAGTATTTCTTATTCATATTCATATTATTTATTGCACAGTAACTTAATAATAAAACTTAAATAACAAATAGTGCGCAAAGCGAGCTTATCTCTTAAGAGAGATTTCTACCAGCAAACATAGACATGACAAGAAAGCTGGTGCTGAGAGGATAGTCCTAGTGCACAAAGATAAAAATAAACTGGATAAAACTACTTATACTTGCTATTGATGTATTAAATAAATAAATAATAGGTACCTACCTATATACAACCTAAAACAAAGATAATAAAATAATAAATAAACTAATAAATAGTATAAAGAAGAACTACTTAGCATGCATACATACACATACATAGGTATAAAAATACTATAATAATAATACCTACCTATTAAGAAAGAGAAGCGGCAACAGAAATACATCATTTGCGAAAATTTCAACTGTCTAGCTACCACGGTTCATGGAGATACAGCCTGGTGACAAACAGACGGTCGGACGGATGGACAGCGAAGTCTCAGTAATAGGGTCCCGTTTAGCACCTTTCGGGTACGGAACCCTAAAAAAGCGTTAGTTCCACCTGTCACCGCAAGCCCAAAGATCGTTGGAAAGCTGTACCTACTTCTCGGACACAGCTGGGGATCAAAGCTAATGCGTGGGCGAACACGACTGCGCAGTGACTTATTGCGGAGTGCATCGATCACTTCCTACATGTTCTCTGGAGGAGACGAGCAGGGAAATCGTCTTCCCACTTCTGCTGACTTTCACTTGGCTTGTACTCAATACTGCTGATGTACAGACCGAACGAAACCCAACACGAGCCGGTCTATTTATACTGAATTAAATTTCCGGGGTTCAATGTTTTTTTCAAATTTTCATTTTATTAGATTGACACACAATTTTTGCGAATGCGATAAAAATAACGATGCTATTTTCGTGAATCGTTACGTCACTAACAATAAGTTGTTTTGTAAGAAAGTTTTACTTTTCAGATGTCTTGCACAATACTACGAAAGTGGCATTTTCCCTTATGAAAATAGCGTCGTTGCGACATTTAGGCTGGATTTTACCAACAAAAAATTATACGAGAATAACTATCCCGGGGATAACTTGTATGACAATGACAGTTCAAAATGAGGTGATCTGATCTGGGTGTCACAGTGTCTATAAAAAAGTAGAAGATACTCTCGAGTAAAAGTTACTCTTTCGTTGGTAAAACCCAGCCTTAGAGATGTTTCATAAAGTTTATCCACCATTCTAAAATAAATATATAGAAAGAGCTAAGTAGATATAAACTTAATGAAAACATTTCGAGTACGGTGTTAATCCGATATTTTTCACACGCAAACTGGGGTCACGCAATGTTATTAACCAACCAACAGTCCACTCAGAGTAACCAACACATAATTTCAAACAACCCTATACGTGGCTATCGTAGAAAGTAATTAAATTAATTGAACTGTATTTATTACGTATTGCATACAGTAAGTAGATATACGTATTACTCAGAATAGTTAAATTTAAGGAAATCGGTAAGTATATTGTTTCCCTGTTACCGTACCACATCAAATCATAATTATGGCATGAATTTACAGTGCGCATGTGTGTTAAGATCTACTATACATAACATACAATAAAATAGTCGAAAGTTGTTGAAACCGTAACCTACCAATATGATTGGTTCGCATCGCAACATTTACCTATGCCTGGATGATGTCACTGCCTGCTTGGTTTCGCAAGAAGCTTAGCTCGCCTGTGTCAATTGTATGACGAAACATCAGCGAACCTCTGTCGAGTCGTTTTGATGCAACATTAACATTATAACGTCTGTCACATATCCTGTCTTTGATAGATATTCAATTGTCACACCGAAGCCTAAATGTAGAAAGTTTGAAGAATTGCCGTTTGGTTTTAACGTCGAACAAAATTAATCAGACCCAATCCTATAGAGGCAGTAGATCCGGTTTGACGGATAATCGCGGATCATTCACGCGTGACACGACACAGGCCCATCGTACCTCGGGGTTCAGTGAATTAAGGCAATAAGCTCGGTTTAATCAACACAACACGTAGCCTAATCAAATATGGCCCCTCGTCATATCACGTAATTGAAGGCTTAATCACGGGAGACGTCTCGGTGTCGTCGCGGGTGGCGGTCTGGCGTCTCGCGACTCTTGTTTGATCAAGCGTTGATCGCGCACACAGAGGGAAACCTTCGGCGACGCACAGAACACCGCGATTAATCGTGACTCTTAATATTTACCACCCCGTTTATAGACGTCCTGTTTGAGCTCGTATTGGCAGACGCGAGTTACTTCCGAGAACGTTTTGGGAGGAAAAATATGGGTATTGCAAGTATAGCGAAAATCGTGTAACACCGGAATAACACAATAAAATCAAGTGAAACAGATGAAACATTGTTTGTGGAACCAATGTTTACCAAGAAACCGCTTCGATTCGATGTACCGGAGTTCCATTAAAGGAAAAGAACGGAGATTTCGCATTACACGATTAGGCGGGCGGGCGGTCGGCCGGCGGAGGGCGGGCGGCGACGTGCTTCAAAGAGACTAGAGTGCGCTGTTCAAAGTCCTTGTTTACTTTTTCGTCCTTCCAGTTAAATATCTGGACGCTCTATCGCCGTCCAACAATATAAGTAGCGTCTTTCAGCCGGGGACTCGCTTGGCGCGACGGTTTTTATCGAGAAGATTAGAAGCGTAGCTCGTGCACTGCACTATTTCACATACTCGAGGGGATTATTTAAAGTTCCTGTGAGCCGCCGCCGCCTCGCCGCGCGGTTTTATCGCGCGCAGATGCACCCTGCTTCCAGGGAGAGATTGCGCCGTTGAATTTTAAATGTGCAACTTTACACATACACATGACACATGGTGACAGATTTTTCTGTTCTACCTGCGGCAGCAAGTTTGTAGACTTCAGTCACATCTCATTAGAGACACTAGCTACCAGCAGCTAACTGGTAAGTTGCGAAGATACGCGAAGAGATAAGCGTGTGCTGGGCTGGCCGACCGCCACCGACGCCGACGCAGGCTCGCAGAGACAGCGACAGCGGTATTGTGCGGAATGCGGCGATGTCTGCGATACCTCGCCGCACAAAGCCGGCACAATGAACCGGCCGCCCATTGTCTAGCTGGCGTCTTGCACTAAACACGACGCGGCGCTAGAAGCGAGTCACCGCACGGATCCACACACGCTAGGCTGATAGCTTTCATCGAGTTAAGTCATATTGCTCTTTGATCTTCCGCGTTCTCCGCTGCCTGTGTTCCCCTCTGAATGTACCTGGGTATCGATTATGGCAGGCCCTGATTAAAATTTGGGTCGACTTTCATTCTAGAACAAAACAGAAGATGTTTAAACGTACAATATAAAAAATATCACTCTATTTTTACTTCAATGTTGAACTGGACTATATTGTGCGCTACAAATTCTTATCTACTTGGCTACAAACGGCGAGAGAACTTTTTTCGTAACATCGATACAAGACACAACTAGCGAAGTGGAATATTGCCAAGACTTGTATGAAAACAAGCAATAATTTTGAGTTATATCGGAAATGTGGGAGTTTTAAAATATACAAGAAAGATCCGAGATTGGGACAGTCAGTGGGACAGACGTGTCACATGCGGCCGCCTACGCTACATCATCATTTACTCGAAAATGCCAGAGGTGAATTTCAAAACACGGCGAATTGTTTGGCCCCAAGCTGAATACGCAACCAGCGAAAACCACGTTCAAATCTATAAAGCGGTGGGTTGTGTCAACCCTTCGAAACTGAGCTGGATTAACAGAGGAAGGATATAAAGACAAACTGGCCACACAGCCTTAGAGAACCCTTTTATCCTCACATTATTCTCAATAACAGCGATTCTTACAGTGTATGAGCATCTGTGTTCCTCCAGGGTTGTACGCCTCCCGGCCCGACTTCTGACGAGTGCGCTCTTTATCTCATGATCGCTTTATTCATCCGAGCATCAAAAGGGAATACGAAGGGAATATAAATAAATGAGAAAGTGCCTTTTATTTATCTCAATTTCTTTGTTTAGGAAACGATTTGTCGTATTTCTTTGTGCAATTTTTCGGGCTAAGTGGTCCGATGAGAGACTGTTTAAAATTGAATGTCGGTATTGTTTGATTTGAATTATGTACATTTCAAATAGTGTTTGACTGGAGTTAATTAAGCAACCAGTTGGATAGCCCGTTCCAAACTAAGCAGCTTGTGGATTAGATAAAGCGAGAATCTACTCCACAATTTCTACTAAAATGACGCTCAGTAGTCAAAGTCAATACATAGTTGTATTTACTCGTCGGTTCTATAACATCTGTGTACAGACCAGACTCTACATAAATAAGCTCCTACTCTATCTCCCTCGAGACCAACTCAGAGCAAAGTCTTACACAAGCATTTACATACACAGGTACAGGTGCATGCACGCGCAGTCGCGCAATATCATTATTTTATCGCAGTTAATATTATTTTGCGGTTATCACGTTTAATAGTGGGTGTAGGTAGATTAACCTATTCGAATTACAATCGGAGGGAAAAACACATTATCGTGAATTTTATTATTATTTATTTATTTATTATTATTTATTACGAGCCTGTACCTGTAATGTCCCACTGCTGGGCAAAGGCCTCTCTCCCCCTCTTCCACAAGAATCTTATACAAGGTGTAAATGAATTAACGCAAAATGAGAAACTACTTTGTTAGGGACATCATTCTGAGCAACTTTCATTATGAAACCGATTTGATCACAGAAACTTAATTTTTCACTTCCTAGTACATTTTGGCCTGAGTGGGTCAGCTGACTGCGGGGTCATGGAGCAACAAAGTAAACTTAGATTTGCCTATCAATTAGGAATGTAACGCGATGAGAGTTCGCTAAATTTTTTTTTTGTAGTACAAAAAATATTAAATAAAATAATTAAAATTTGTACTATTAAATTTTGGGTCATGGTCATGGTCAGTTGGTCACCCTAAACATTCTACAAGTGCAACTTGACTTTGTCATAAATTTATGGCTATTGGTTTTGACACTTCTTACTCGTCTGATTAGTTTATTCTAAATAGGTTTTAACATGAATTGTAAGTTGACCAAAATTTCAGAATTAATTAGGATAATTCATTTATTAAATTACTAACTACTACTTCAATTACTACTAATCAGTTAAATACTATGTTAAGAGACCGGTGACCGCGTGAATTTCCCATACAAACGTAATACATAAATTATTTGAATTTGAGAACTAGTTCAAAGCATTTAGACTGTTAATCAGATTAATACAGTGTTTACGCAGGTTCCTGGTCATATACCAAGGTTCTTATTCAAATTACTTAAAAATATTTTTAAATTGGTTGAAGAGGAACCCTGGTATACAGACCAGGAACCTGCGTAAACAGTGTATAAATCCGATTAACAGTTTAAATACGTAAAACTATTTCTCAAATTCAAATCATTTTTGTATTACGTTTGTATGGGAAATTCACGCGGTCACCGGTCTCTTAATAGCTGAAAACGCAATCATTTACCGAGTTAGATAATAGGTTAGAATCACGAAATAATTACAAGTAAATAAATAATATCTGAGTTGAGCAGTTTGGTTACATATTTACATGTCAAATCGCATTTTTATCGCGCTGTTTGTCCGATTACGCGTATCTTCGACGGCAGTTCGCGTGTTATCGCATGCCGCCGTTAATGTGCAACCCGAATCATTTACTGAAATTGTGAGCACAATCATATTTGTAGCAGAAAGTCGTTTTAGGGAACTCCAACTTCTACCAAGTAGTGATAGCAGTCGGGACTTACAGCTTAACGTGTCGTCTGAAACACGGAACGTTCTATAATGTACTTTAGATAAATAACTTATCTTATTGGTAGGTGAATGGCAATTACCGGATTCGAACGTGCATCCTCTGCTTGAGAAGGAAGCGTGCTGAAACCCTTAGACTAGAACCATGGAGCGATCACTACAAAAAGTTCAGACCCATTTTTGTAGATATACCTTTACGTAGCTTACGTGTTGCCCAGTAACAGTATCGTATCGATCAACGTCATGTATGAAGCTATGTTACAAAGACCGAATTAATTAAAACGGACAACGATACCTTATAAGCAAATAAATGTAAGTGGTTCAGTGGGATGTGAAGTTCTTAGCTTTATGTAGAGCATTACAACAATATGGCGAGGGCAAGCGGCCTGCGAGTCATCGTCCTGCTCATTATGTTAGCCCGATGCCAATTCCCATACAATGGCGTAGACGGCGGCGGGCTGGCGGCTGCGCGATGACGTCACGCCAGCCAGCCAGCCTTGGATTGAGGTCGGCTGCCGGAATGGCGGCAAAACGACGCCATCAAGAGGGGGTTGCGACGCGATTGTTGTGCAACCGGTGTAACAGGAAGTCCTCGGCCACATTCGGCTGACACATTTAGCTCACACAGCATACAATTCGGCTCGAATGCGAAATTAACTGAACTCACCTTGATACTGTCGTAGCACGCGGTGACACGGCCATTTTGTACTTCGACGGTCGCCGGCGGGTGCGCGAATTTGCACTCTGTGTCCGGCCTGGAGCACTTATTCCGTTGGAACTCCCGGCACACTTCCAGCTGCAACCAGCGCGAGTCCTTTCCGTTCAGCAGGCTGTTCATGTTCACCATGGTGGCCATCGCTGGCACTGGGGGGTGGGGGGAGCGGGCCCGCTGGTAGCGCGCGCGATTACTGCTGGCGGGCGCGGCGCATAGGCTGCGGGGGCGCCCGACTGCGCGCGAGCTGCCGGCTTCACACACACACTACTGCACACACGCGTACGCGGCACCGCTACGTTTCACGCGCGGCTCTACCACCGATAACTTTAAACTACAGATTAATCTTACAGTTAAGTTAGAAGTAAAGACACCGAGGTTGCAAGCTTATGTAGGCGAGTATTAAATTAAATTATTATCACACGCGTTCGTATCGATGTTGACGGTTGAATTAGAGGGCGAGCGGTGCTTGGTGCGCGAGCATAGCGGCTATGCGGCCAGGGCGGGTCGGGGCGCGAAAAAAGCGAGTTTTAGCGGCTCGGCGGTCAGCGAGCAAGCCGGTGCGGTGCGGGGCTCAACTCTGCGAACAACAAAACACACTGGTTACTCTCCGGGCGGTGTGCCCCGGAGCCAAGCAGAAGCGGCTGCCGGGTTAGCAAGCGGGGGCGGCGGCGGCGGTCCGGTCCACGGCCGCTGACTACTCGCGCTATGGAGCTGCCGGGCGCGACCTCTAGTCTAGCTAAGCTAGCCACAAGCCAGGCAACTCCGTAGCACGCATCAGTTACAGGCAGCAGATCAAAGGCTTATCGTATCGACTCTCGATCTGGTATTGGGTTAATGTTATTCGCCAGAATTTGCTGTAGGAGATATGTGCAAAACAAGAGCTTATTAGCAGAGCTTTAAAGTTGGCTTGTGACTGCGCTTAGTGGGTGATCTTACTTCGAGCAGTGGAAATTCGTCTCGAACCTGCTGCCTCTTTTAAATGTACACTATTAGTTTACTATAGTAAACTACATACATAATTCAATGTCGTATATTCCATTAATAGGTCAACTATCTGTTCCGGAAGGTTCATAATATCTGCAGTTTAACAGTTAGTATAATTTAAAGACCTGAAGTGGGTTGACATGATGATGTATGATGCCAAAATCAACCAGCAGATGGTACGTTGAAGCCTAAAACGGTACCTAGTTAGGTAGGCATAGGTCTACCATTAAAATTATAATACCAAACCCTAAAAACAACTACATACAGCTAGCTACTCGAGTCTATCAGGCTCATAGCGTCCGAGCAGATTACCTACTCGTATAGTGTGCTGAAATAGGCATCCATAGCTTAATTAGTAAACAGGCGACCGGGGTGTGTACAGTGGGGGGAAGGGGAGTCGGGTGGCTGGTGAATTTAGGGGAGTAGCAGCGACAGGTGACGGCTGTGACGCGGCAACTGGACAGGTGTCGCACCAATATAGCATCCGCAGACAACCACCTCCCGCACGTCAAAACTCAAATGCACTTTACTCGTCATCGTCATCCACCGAAATAGACAAGCTGAATCTCTCACCTCAGTGATTTAAGAGAATATTAAAAACCACCTGAATTTCGCCACGCGGCGAACTCATGTGGGCTGCCAATGACTGTCAGACGGATCGGACAAATCATCTCGCGGAAAAATGCTCAGTGTGGGTGTCGGTCTAAACGTAACGGGGCCGACACAGGGAAAAACTCGTGAAACCAAATCCTATCGTAATGTTCTATTTTAAGCCTAACCCTGTTGAAAATAGCTCGGCGTGCGGCAACGCAGCGTCGCGCTTCCAACTCTCCGGCGTGCATAAATCTTGAAAAAATATTTTCGACATGGATGCAGCAGCGTTTTTATCACGGCGGCGCGGCGGCGCCCGCCCGCCCGCCTGCCCGGCCTGTCCTGACGTCATTGCCTTGGAGCAGAAAACAGCACATAAATTGCTTTCAGTTGTTAGTCCCACGCGTTGCTGTTTTTTTTGGATTTGACAGCTTTATACAGAATTATAGTTGTTTTGAAGCGGTTGGCTGATGAACGATTTAAGTTTGGCTTGGGGAGTAACTAAAACTTTGTTTTTATCTAGCATTTATAGTAACATTTAACATTTATGTCAATTGATATGGTAAACTTAGTTATGGTGAAAGTCTAGCAGTTGGATTATAGAATAAGATCCTAACTGCACTGGTAAACACTCTTTAGACGAACAAAGAATCGGCACTAATCGCAATTCTATATCTTTAGTTGGGGGGAATGCCGAGTGGAGACATCTTAAGACGCGCGCAGGACTCGGCGGATATTCAATAACCCAGTGAGAAGATCACCAGGAGCAATCAGGCGGAAGCGAATCTAAATAAGAATCTCGAGAACGCGAGAGGCCTGCGGGCCGGATAAGTGGGCCGTATTTCGACACCTGTATTTGTTTACATCTCAGGTCACATGGAATACTAGGAAACAGAGAATAAACAGTCGGATGTTCTAGGCAAGTCCGTCGGATCAACGGTCTTGACCGGGACTCGAACCTGGGCCTCCCACCGACGAGCGGGGGCGCTCTTGCCACTGAGCTACCAAGACAAACAAAATGCGACGAGCTCACCTGGAGAACGTCCAAGAAATCCCACTTGAAGATAACATTCTGGGAATCCTTAATGAATTATGTGATTTGTTTAGTGCTCCGCGTTCACGGGAAGTTTATGCAGTGTGGAGAGAATTAAGAATTAAGGTTGTCTGTTTCATAATACTCGGCTGTTTCATAATATTTTTGTACATAATTATACACTCAGTAAAAATGTCTAGGTGTTATAAGTATTTTCGAGCATAGCATAATGTCAACAGGAGATTATCGCCTCGCCCCAGTCAAAACATATTCCGTACGTAACACTTCTGTGCAAAGATTTATGTTCTTTTTGAAAGAAACTGTGGGGAACCTTTGATTATAATTAGATATTGTTGATTGCAATTAAATTGCGTTTCAAAAGTGAACGGTACAATTCTCTGAAGGTTCCATCGAATCAGTCAATCGAATTAATTTCAACAATGGCTATTAAATCGGGGTAAGGTCGCACACGTGGTGTCTATAATAGAATGATACTTTATCACAGTTTCACTATAACATTTATTTAGATAGATAGTGCGACTGATTTAATGCAATGATTTTACTTGACGCTGACTTATTTCGCAATACACGAGAAGACACTTTATAAAGGCTAATGGTATATTTAAATGCAAATACGAGTATAATGATCTGATACGGATTCGAAGAAAAAAAGGACGATAAAGTCTGGCCCTGAATAGCAAAAAATCTTGAGTGAAAAATGCTATTTGAATTAGTTACGGTGAATAGAGTAATTGTCGGCAGGACGTGACCTCAATTGTTATCATTGACAAAAACATTTTCGAGCCGGCAGTAATCAACTGGAGCGGCGAGCTCAACGGCGCCGATAAAAAAGAATGCAGCAGTCTGGATGGCGACGTTAGGGCACAGTCACAATGGATGGTGGAAAGCAAGGCAGACGTGGCCTTGTCTTATAGTCTACGCTCTACATTGACCTGTCGCGCTTCGTCGCGCTAAAACTCACAAATGGCAAAAATATAATTTGCCTCGGACTGCCCCCGTCACGTCGATGTAATCAGAATTACATCTTTAAATGCAATTTAAATCGAGTGTCCAATTGAATCGGAACAATCTCGAACGGGTACTTTAAATTAAAGTGCTTTATATTTGTAACTATGGCTCCATCTGTAGAGTATTTCTTAATCGCGCCAGACAATTCGAGCGTTCATTTTTATTCAGATCAATTAAAAGCTAAGAGATATACGCGTACTTGAATTCGCAATCTTGACCTCAGGTGACATTTGCTTCACTCACACACATACATTTGTAGAGTTGCATGTAATATTTTGTCCAGATGTACCTAACTACAACAACACATAAGAAGAAACTAGGTACTAGACAAATAAGGTTGACGCAGTGGGTTGATTTATGAGCTTATGTAAGAAATTTGCGCATTTATTTACTAACAGCATGCTAAATCAGCTGAAAGAATATTTATGTAAAAAGGTGCTGCGATGTCTACATGGTGAATTTAATTTACACATAAACGAAATTTCTGTCAATTCAAGCTATGTTTGCATTAACGTCCATGGACATGGTAAGCGTTTACGGTCAATAATAGTCCGTAATAGATGGACAAAGCGTCGAGTATTGCGAATTTGTCGAAGGAGATGTTTCGTTTCGCCAGTGCGGTTCGGAGCAGACTCGAAGTACGGTGATGTCACCATTTGTTATTCCGCACACGGAGCAACATTCGTTGGCCACGCGCGATAGTTGACTCAGAGTGACGACGAGGAAAAGAGTATAATATGTGATGAGTTCGAATGATGACTGATACCTGCGATGATCTATTTTCAGCGGGTCGGTCGGATTTGGATTTCAGATATTTTCATAACAGGCAATCAACTTTTCAAATGAATTGGAATAATAAACCACCCAAAGCTGTTATTCTAATACAAATACAATGATCCAATACCATTGAACAAACACATCGAGACACTATGAAGGACAAATGTTGCTCGTGTATCTGCAGAACATTATCTTCAACGAATTTAGATCTCCGCTGCCGTTTTTCCCAAAGCCAGAATTTGTCGACATGAATTCGGAATGACCTAACAACAGCGGGGCATGCTGGTCAATTGTGGCAAAGATAAAACAAAGGCTATTGTTCCAAGCAAGTTGTGCAGAGCAAGTCTTACCAGCGCCGCAGCCGGTCCATGTCTGCTCTCGTATTCGGGACATGCGCGAGGCACATTTAGCAGTCCCGGAGGAACGGCAACGGACTGGTAATTAGCGAGAGAGGCGAAAAATTTGCGACGGCTTAAATTTACGAGGCGCAAATTACACGCTATCGCTGCAGCGTACCATTAATGTGCAGCCTTATCGAACGTGCCACTGCCGAGCCGGGCCCTCGCTGGCGAACGCTCGACATTTAAAATGATCGCATCAACAAAACATACAAAAATACAACACTAACTGTTGGGGTGGTGCGATACGCTCGCTGGATCCCAAATGCATTTTCTGCACATTTACGTTGGAGGAAACGACGATTTATGGAATGTAGAACAGCGAAACTGCTTCGGAAGTAAGCCCCAAGAAAATTAAGCAACTTGCATTTAATTTTGAGGTTGCAGCAGAAACGGCTGAATAAGATACTGCTATCAGTGATTAATTTGACTCACGTAATCTGAGACATGGGTTATGTGTCACATCCGCTTAATTTTCACAAAGAGATAAGATAATTCCTCTGATAGCAAACTCAGGACGGCACTTTTGTGCTGGACTATTGTTGGAAATAGAATATTTACTGGAACTGGAATATTTGCCTGTTAAAAAATCCCCTTGAATTTATAGACTGTACATGTAGACATATCAGAATGCTTTCCAATTACGTTCAGTCAGGCAGCAAGTACAGATTAATAGCTCTTAGTTACCTTCGTTGAGTCAGGTTTCGTGTGGGAAAATTCAAAATTAAACGCAAGTAAACATTAAGCTTGTGGAAATTGAGATAGTGGACGTTTTAATGACCAATAAAAGGCGCTCGATAACGTACCTCAAGAGGTTTTAATGAACGGTTATTGAATGGCCTTTATTCTCCTGCATTTAGTTTGAGTTATATCTATACAATACAATATAAAATTGTTTATTATAATGTCATAGTATCCACTATATCACAAGGAACTACACATTTTTATGGTTTCTCCAGTATCTCGGCCTATTCGACTTGTTAACATTGTCACATATAAAGTATCCTGATCTTCAAAGAAATAATGTTTCTTAGTATTTTTTTTGTGGTAACGTTGTTGGAATGATTCTTTGAATTTGTTTTATTGTTGCTAATTATACAGTCATAGAAAACAATACTGGAAAGTATTTTATACAGGATTTTATTTCTTTTGTTATTTCGGAACTGAGTCCACAGCACGATATACAATGTTATTATTACCTTAAAAATATGATTCATCATAGTCGGCAAATTAAGGACTATGAACAACAATGATAATATGAACCATGATTTACTCTAGCTAATAATGTTTGGACAATCAGTAACAAACAAAAATCATCACCATATATCTGTAAAACAACACTGTAATATTTTCATTGAAATTAAAAGTCGTTAACTTATGAACAAAATTTATCCAAAACTCAAACATGCTATTTTCACATAGGTAAATGAAATGATCGTTAACAGTAATCTAATCAGACGGCCCCACATAGATTATTTGATAAACGGCCACGGACAATAATAATAGTAATGTAGAGTATGGAGTAGAGCAGACCCCGACTTATTGACAGAGGTCTATTGTCCCCGGCAGGTAGTCGGAACAGATGGTGGATGGTGGGCCTGGTTAAGCCAGGACGCTCGCTAGCAGCATCCAAAATATTGTTTCACTGTTGACATTTTATTCATTTTAAAATCAAACATCTCATCTCTTTTGGAATAACGGTTTCTGTTTTGGACACCCGCTCTCTTGGAAGTTAAAATTGGAATTTTGAGCTTGTCGCTTCTTGTATGTGAGGTGTTCTAAAAATGTCTGTAGTTTGTTTTACAGGTGCATTTAATTTCAAAATGTCAGACGATCACTTGCGCCTTATATCGATAGATCTTCGTCACAGTCTTAAGTAAATTTAAAATTTATCAATACTCAACTAGTTTCTTACTACCTATTAAGATATTCCCTTTTCTGTCGAAGGTAGGTATAATGGTTCTCTGACTCAAATGCCCCCACGGAAGCCGTGTTATTTCGTGAAGTGATCTCATCTGGCATTTATAAATTTCGATGAATAAAGTCTTGGGCGTCTTCCTTTCATTAAAAAGGATTATTTTTTCAGTGAATTTTGATCCTTCTTCGAATGACCTATTATTATCTGTGGGCATTTTGTTTGTTCTTTC
>OY735255.1:10421624-10647710 GCA_963457715.1 Argyresthia albistria
TATATACATAGTCTGGTCATAAGTTTTGTCACATATGGAAAGTTAAATAAATGACACAATGAGTTACGCACTACAACCATTTATATATCAAATGAAAGGGTACAAAATACAGATTTAAACACACTAAAATTATTCAAAATGTCCTCCTCTGGCTTCGATACAAGCCTTCAATCTGCTAGGCCAGTCATCAATCCAAGTACGCACGACATTCATGTCAATATCGGCGACTGCTTTAATCAGAGATGCTTTAAGTGACTCCAAATTGCGATGGGGTTTAGCGCAGACCTTCTCCTCTAAGTGCTGCCATATTTTATAATCCAAAGGATTCAAGTCTGGACTGGAGGAGGGCCAATCCTCGTGCCTGGTAAAGACGATTCCATGGGTCGCGAGCCAGTTTTGGGTACTTTTCGCCTTATGGGCCGGTGCAGAATCCTGCTGGAAAACCCAGTGCCTATTTTTGAACATTGTTTGTGAAAGAGGTTCCACAATGTTTGTTAGGACTGTGTTTTGATATACGAGGGCACTGGTTTTCACTCCTTTTTCACAAAAAAACACCTCTGTTGGACCAAAATAGGAGACCCCAAGCCAAACCATGAATGCCGAAGGGTGATGGCCACGCTGAACACGTGGCACACGTTTGCTCGCTTCTTCACTAGACTGTGCATACATTTTATCATTTTGTTTGTTGTAACTCTCCTCAACATTAAAAATTTTTTCGTCCGAAAAAAGTATTTCGCGGTATTTTTTACCTGCGTACCGTCTTAACAAAACCCGGCATCTTTCGAGTCTGATTTTCTTCAGCCGTGCGTTAAGAAGATGTGCTGTTCTTTTTCTGTAAGCACGCAGTCCTAGGTCTTCATTCAATACTCTTTTAACAGTGGTTCTGCTTAGTCCCATCTGCAGAGCCAACATTTTTTGCTTGCGGACAGGATTTCGTTGGATTCGCGCCTTCACTGCTTTGATGACCGCTGGAGTCCGAACAGTACGAGGTCGACCGCTTCTTTGTTTATCATTTAAACTTGAATCTTCCCTGAATCGTTTGATAGTACGATAAATGAATCTCAGTGGAATTTTCAAATTTTTCAGCAGTTTAAAAATCACTGTTGGTGCGTGGCCGCAACGATGCAATGCAATTATTGCGACTCTGTCTTCTTTGCGCGTCCACTCCATATTGGAAAATGAAGAATATTCCAGAAAACCTATTTTTTATTTTCTTGAAATATTCAAATTTCGAATTCCCATCACTTTTTTGTGGCCTCTATTCTAAATTCGAAATTTTACCCATGTGACAGAACTTATGGCCCGACTATGTATATCGTCACGCCCGCCATCTCAATTCTATTCCATGTAAATGCGACACGAGTTGACACAACAGGATGCGCCAAAAACTCGTGCTAGTGCCACGGGTCGGCGCAACTGACAACCGCCCTCTCTCGGCGAAAGTGCGCGGGCGCGGGGCTGCGGAACTGTGGGTCTACCGCGCATGTGCCGTCGGCATCGGTGTCGGCTTCATTTTGACAGCCGACGGCGATTTGGTACCGCGCAATTTCCCCAACTGACGCGTTGGTTTGGATTTCGATGACGACGGCGAAAGAACGAATGATATTGTGGGACGAGTGATATTTTGACAGTATTTTGACATAGTACAAAAAAAAATATGTATAGCATTCAGTGATAGCATTAGTGTATTTGCCTTTTGATACCCTTTTGATTCAATCCGTGCGATAAGGGAAGACGGTGAAACCATGGCTTGGGTAGCCGTGAGGGCTGCTGCGGAGAAACAGCGGCTGAAGAAGATGAACATTACACGCTGAAGGATTGGGCGCGCACTGGCCCGGCTGATGTTGCTTCCCGATACCGACTTCGTTGGGCGGTTTCGCTTATCAAAACCCAAATGTGTGCGGCTATGTGAAGAGCTTATACCGCTCTTGCCGCCCAATGAAAGAGCCAGCGGGATTAGACCTGACATTAAGGTACGTATACGTGGACAATCGGTCGCAAATTTTGGCATAAAATTTCTCAGTGGGTAATGTAAGAGCCCTCGCCCACGGCGACTTTTTGCAGTCGCGATACCGTCGCACGTTCGCATCGATACAGTCGCGATGCAACTTTGTGGTCAGCGTCAGGATGGCTGGTCACTAAATATATAACGTCGTATATAACGTTGAAAATATGACTAATAATTGCTTCCCAATTGCTTCTATTTGCTTCCTATAAGTAGATAATTGCTTCCATCATATTTTAGGAGAAATCAAACATTTAAGGGTGACCAGCCATCCTGTCGTCAGAATGGCTGGTCACTAGCTGTGGTACCTTAGGGGGGTGGAATAGATGAATTATTCATCGGCCAAAAATTAGTGCCCATTTGCTTCCGTAAATATTTTAAGACTCCGCACCTCAAGCTATCATGGAAGTAAATATATTGATCAAGTCTCTTTTTTAATCTTCAGCGCCTTATATAATGTAACGTCTTCTGACGTCAGGATGGCTGGTCACCCTTAAATGTTTGATTTCTCCTAAAATATGATGGAAGCAATTATCTACTTATAGGAAGCAAATAGAAGCAATTGGGAAGCAATTATTAGTCATATTTTCAACGTTATATACGACGATATATATTTAGTGACCAGCCATCCTGACGCTTACAACTTTGTGGAGTGAAAATGCATGACACTTCTTTCTTCTGTGTATTTTGGCAGTAAAGGTTGTTACAATAATCGCCCAATTGCCATAATAATAAAGTGAAGCAAAGTGACATCATTTACTTAATATATTATTATATTGCTTAATATATAAATAGCCCATGACTGAGGTGAATAATAGTGTTTGATTGACCTTATACACAGGTACCTATTCTTTTACAGATACTGGCTTCACTGAATGTTTATGCTACTGGTAGCTACCAAGGTAGCGTGGTAGAGTGGCAATGACCTTCTTCACCTGAGCCAGCAGTCAACATCCGAATGCTTGCGTGATGTGACAGACGCACTGAACACTCCTGCCATTTTAAGGAAATATGTCAAATTCCCACAATCCCAGGCGGATCGAGTCGCTGTAGCAATGAAGTACGTACAGTACGAGGCCATTGTTTTGGCACGTCGGGTCTCGTCTCGCTCTCTCTCTCTGTCCCCCGCCAAGTCAAACGTCGAGTATCATACTCGGGGCACCACGTCGGGTCCCGCCCCGAGACGTGCCAAAACAATGACCCTTTACTGTACCTATTTTCTATTGCACTAATGGGTAGGAAGTAACAATAAGCAATCAGCCATTGAGCTATAATTTAACTTTACTTTTTATGTAAATTGGGTTGGTTGATGATAATGATGATAGGTAATAATAAAGATTTTTAGAATTTATATTTTTTATTCAATTATTAAATTATATTTTTAGTAAAAAGATACAGGAGGTGTATTTTTGAGGTCTTCGAAAACCAATTCGCATTAGAAAGCGCTACTTTGATGTATGAGCGTGAATTGAAGATTCATTTTGAAGGCCTCAAAAATGCCACTTCAGATACTAATGTTATCAACAACAATTCAATACTTATTTTGTAATTGTTATTCTCAAAGTTTATCTAAAAATGGTATTTGTTTACGGTATTTTATTGTTTAGTTTAACATAATTTTCAAATGCAAATAATACAGATGGCGCCGCATTTCCGTTTTATAAAATAAAACCAACTTCCGGTAAAGAATGGAAGGCATCGCATTTCCGTTTTATAAAATAAAACCAACTTCCGGTAAAGAATGGAAGGCATGCGGCGCTTGAGTAATTATTATTGTAGCTTTAGAAATTATCTTAAAACGTCTATGTGCTTACAACATTTTATTGTTCAGTTTTGATAAATTTTAAAATAAGAATAGCAAAAGTGGCGCGCATTTACATTTTATAAAATTCAACTAACTTCCGGAATAAAAAGCAAGGCATGCGACGCCACTTTTGCCGGCATTCGTATTCTTGTCCTCTGCCGAGTCAGTCAGTCCTCTGTAGAGTTTGCTGGGTGATTGTGATCATAAAATACAAGTAGAAGTGTATTTCTGTATTGTGACCTCAAGGAAAATACAGCATTTTAAGAGTGAGTATTGTACAATGTTTTATTTCACAAACTGAATAGACCCTCCTGATAATCAACAGTATAGTTAGTTAACTAACCCTTGTGCCTGGCGCTCAGCTGATTTGTATGGATAAGTGAAAACTCAATAGACCCTGATAATCAACACTAAGTATCAATTATAATTGATCCTACCACTAATGATAATTATCATTAGTGGTAGGATCAACTAACACATTGATGGACACAGGACAAGATCTAGTGTTAGAGGACGTCGCATGCAGTTGTGTCCATCATCATCAGTGTGTTAATACTGGGCTACAAGTCCGCCCGAATGCGGCAGCGAAGTCTTCGCGCATGTTGGCGATATCTTCCTTAATTTCGGGTGGCTGGCGGCCTAGGCAGTGGGACTGGCATCAGTGGCGCGTCGAAGGCAGGGGTGCAGATGACTTCTACGTCAGCATCAGGCAAGGGTGGGCTTGGCGGTGGAGCAATTTCTTCCTGAAGCTGTAAATGGGCAAAGTAATTAATCAACGGTAGATTGGTCACAAAACAAGTAACAAATATTGTTTTAGAGTAACATTTTGTATATGTATGCACTTTTTTTGCTGTAGATAAATACCCAGATAACACAAATGCTCATCACACAAATGTTTAACATCAAACCCTCGACCTCTAGCACAGCAGGCAGGATCACTAAGGAATGCGCCAAAAAGCTGTCAGTAAAGTTTACCATGAATACAGAAATAAGCAAAGAAAAGCAAAAACATCATACATCGAATGGGATTCTAACTTCTGCATCCCCCACCACCGCCTGTTTGCCAATAATGGAGAAGATCCTCTCTTCCACTGGGGTTAAAACTTCAGCGGAAGGTGGACCTCCTCCTGTCCCTTGCCTGTGCACTTCTTGCTCCCCTACCTTCTTCTTGACGCGATATTTAATGTCGCGCCAATACTAAACATGCAATTAAGCAAAAAATATGATGAAAACAAAATTATAAGTAGAAAAACACAATACCAAAATACACACAATACACACTTACGTCACGCCACTGTGTGCCCGTTTTTACGTGCCCCATGACTGCATTCAGTCTGGCCGCCAACTCCTCCCATTGCTGCCTAACAGTGGCCTTGCCCTGAGGCGTATCCAAATACTGCCCCTTGGCCAAGGCCCTGTGCTCCTCCATGTAAATAACCATCAGTTCCATCTGCGGGAGACTAACTTTACTCGCGGCAGGCATCTACAAAATACATAGGAATGAATTCACTATAACAGGCTAGGTATCTAATAAATTTGGATTATAATAAAAAGCAAAACAATGTTTACTTACTTTCTTCTTCTATTTTAATCAATAAAAAACCCTAAAAATAAATAAACAATTTTATGTTCCGTTACCGGCACACGCGTTTAAAGAAAATTTAACGAAAAACATTAAAAATAGCACAGTACAGCTTGAAATTAAATTACTTTTTCAAGAAAACAAATAAACAAAGAACAATTGTCCTAATACGTATTTTTAAATCAACAAATTGTAAAAATATTTCAACTACTTTTTTTGTGCGGAGTTAAACGATTTGAATAAAACGGAACGCAAGACGACGGAGTACCTATTTTCATTCGGTCATGATGACGACGGTCACCAAGCCGACGCCAAATTATTTGCGCGGTACCTATCATCGAATAGCGTCGGGGCGTCGGCATCGTATTCAAGCGTCAATATCGGGATGAAGCCGATGACAGTTGCGCCCTTCTAAACCTCTTTGCCACTCTTTATAGCTGTAAGGATTCCGTACAGCTAGAAAGAGAGGCAAAGAGGTTTCTGGGAGGTAAAATAACTGTGAACGGAGTGTATGTTTTATTTACGAAATTGGCGGAATTCCTTGGGTTTTATTATTGAATAATAACCGACAGACAATCCTAAAAAAGAAGATGAAAGTAAAAAGTAACAACTCAGTAGTATTTATTAGATACCTAAATGTAGCCCATTAATGTCCCACCGAGGGGCACGGGTCTCTTTCCGAATAGCGGGTGAGGTTTAGCGGTGGTTTATTATATTATTATTAAGCATATAATTTTATTATTATTCATTGGGCGGTAAGAGCGGTATAAGTTATTCACATTATTACGCAAAAAATTACCTTTTGATAAGCGAAACCGCCCAACGAAATTCTTATCGTGAAGCAACATCCGCCGGGCCAGTGCGCGCCCAATCCTTCTGCGTGTAACTTTCATCCTCTTTAGCTTCTTTTCCTTCGCAGCAGCCCTCAAGGCTACCCAAGCCATGGTTTCGTCGTCTTCCTTCTTCAAACGAATCGAATCGAAAGGCAAGAAGGCAACCCAAGTGGTGCCGTATTGAAATGACACTTCAATTCGACGCGTCGGCATCGGCCGTCGGTTTCAATTTTCCTGCGCGGTAGCTTTTACGTCAAATCAACTGTCAAAATATCACTCGTCCCACAATATCATTCGTTCTTTCGCCGTTGTCATGGGGATTCCAAACCAACGGGAATTTGCGCGGTACAAAATTGCCGTCGGCTGTCAAAATTAAGCCGACACCGATGCCAACGCCACCTGAGGTAAAATAACTGTAAACGGTTTGTACCTCAGATCAATGAAACTCTTTGTTTTAACTACTTCCTTCCTCCAAGGTCTGTAATCATGTCGTTTATTATATTTTATCTATGGTCATGTCAGTTGTCAATGCAATTTTATGTTCCGTTACCAACACACGCGTAAAGAAAAATAAATAAAAAACATTGTAAATAGCTCGAAACAAAACATCTTTTTCAAGAAATCAAATAAACAAAGAACAAATTGTCTTATGCGTATCTATTAATCAACAAATTGTAAAAATATATCAAACTTTTTTTTTGTGCCGAGTTAGACGATTTGAATAAAACGGAACGCAAGACGACGGAGTATTTTCATTCAGTCATTATGTCGACGGTCACCAAGCCGACGCAAAATTGTTTGCGCGGTACCTATCATTGAATAGCGTCGGCGTCGGCATCGTATTCAAGCGTCAGCATCGGGATGAAGCCGACGACAGTTGCGCGGTAGACCCCCTGGTTTGCGAGCGTGACCCGTTCGAGGACACGGGCCCGCGCTCCACTATCGCTCACACAGTATGCTATAGTATAGTATAATATAACAGGGTGTAACAGAAAGGTGAAGTCAGATTACTTGGCTGGCTTGGTCCGAGTTGCTATGGAGGTCGCGCTAAGTTTATGAAGGATCACGGTACTAAACGACTGACTCCCTCAACCCAAAACGTATGGGAAAGTTCAGCATTTCAAAGTTGTGAAGATTGATGGAACTCTAATAACACAAAAACTTTCTGCCGCATTTTGTATGTAACTAAAAATATCATAATAAATAAGGTTTATATTCAAGTAAAGTCTGAGTCATTTATCCGTCTGCGTCTGGAGCCTATGATACTTAATGGCCACAGTATAATGCAATACATTCACTGGAGCACTGCACACAGACAGCCATGCCAGAACTTTAGAACCGAGCTACACTGTCAGCGGTTCAATTGACAGAACAGAAAGCTATTTGAAGATATTGGCGTCGAAGATATTGGCGTCAAAGTGATTTCAAAACGAGAAAGTTTAAGCTGATGAAACATAACTTAGCCCAAACGGCGGAGATTTTGATTCGATAGATTGCACGTTCGAAATAAGAACCATAAGAGACACTTTTTACTATTAATTAAATGAAAACTGAGTGTGAATGCAAGGAACTGTGTCGTCTCAAAATTATTATGTTTTCCATTATTGTATAATTCCATGGTGACTTTAATATAGATAGAATCAATATACATATATGATTTAACTTACGGTAAATTAGTTACACGTATAACATTTAGGCGATAAGTGATAGAGCGATGGCGATGATAACATTAGAAATAGTTTGGATGATGTTGGTGGTTGACACACCGTCATACCATAAAGCACACAGAATGATAAGCAATTAGCCAAATTAAGAACACCATTTAGATTCAGAAAGGAATCACATTTCGCATAATATAAATAAGCTGCCAAGTACGAGTTGGACTCGCGTTGAGAGGATTTCGTAGAACAATAATAGGACTCAACACAACACCAACAAAAATAACCTTAAAATTCAGTCATTCATACAAAATGTGCACCCCGGATTTAGGACGTTAAGGTGTTAAAGTTGTGGAATTCGGAGTTTTTATGGGATCTGGGTGCACACCAAATATCAGATTTTTAGGACTTCTGTAAGTACCCAAGAGGTTTTGATGACATGCGAATCGGTCATATTATTGAGCAAGAACTTTTTCAAAATTAGTCTTAAATATATTATGAAAATACATTTAAGATTCTCAGACCATGCGCTTTCATTTGATATGTCACACGGCATATTTTGTTTCTTTTTTCATTTTTGAAGTAAAACTTCTTGGGGCACGGGGGTAAAATTTATTTAACCTCTCAACTGTGGGTTATTCATATATTTGCTTTTCACTTGCTACTAGCCGGGTGCTATCACGAGTGGCTAATAAATGTAACGGAAATTGGAATCGGTGACGTCAGGGTCGGCTGAAGACTTTTAAAACCGCAACTATTTTCAATACGGTTTTTAACTAATCAGATAAGATAATAATACATTCGTACAATAAAGAATGTTAATTAGTGAGAGAAAAACCTGATGAAACGTTAACAAATAAAAATTATTTGAAGAATTCTTCCACGAGTTCTTGATTTCCGGTATGGCCAAGATGGCGCCGCCGCCGCTGGCTGGGGCAAACACTGGCAAACAAAACCAGTGACGTGACCAAAAACTACTTCGTTCAACCTCTTTGTTGGAACCGGAACTTATGTTTGACAGCTGTGCGATGCGATCCATACAGTTTGTAAGAAAAGAGTTTCATCAATGTCACATACGGGTCGATATGGATTTCTAAAATGATGAACGAATCGTTTTGTGGCCGGTAACTATGGAATAGGTACCTAAAACGCGCTGCGTAGTCGCGCAACGGGCAGCTAGTAATCGCATAAAGTCACTTAGAATCATCCAAATGTGATATTTAGTTTTCAAGCAAATTCCGATGTGATGGATGGCTGCATTAAGACTTCTTGAAAACAATAAGTAGGTACCTAGAACTGTTCTAAAGCCACTTTTTATTATATAGTGCAGTTCAAGTCACAAATTAGCAGTTTAGCTACTAAGTACGTGTTATACCTACCTATTTAATGTTTATCTGTAGTAAACGGCCAAAGCGAGGTCTACAGCTTACAGAGCCATAAGTTTAATGGCTTATTGTTTCGCTTATTTGTTTGTATGTAATTTTTGTAATACATATTTTAAAGTTGAATTGTTGTTATAACTGTTGAAATTATACGATTTTGATTTTAATAAGCTTTTGTAATTTTAAAGTTAATGCTTCATGCCAGTCAATAATGTTGAAGTAAAATATAAAAATCGAGGTATGTCGTATGGCGGACTAAGGAAATGTCAAGAATAAAATTAAATAAGAGTTACGTCATCGCTTCGCGATGAAGTAACCCTAAAAAATCCTAGCAAAGTAGGTATGTATAGGTTAGCGGGGGTAGCATAAGGCACGCCAGTCACCCCAGCCACGCATTTTGTCACAATTTAATGTCATATCATAATGAATGCGCGCTATTTTATGGAGAAACATCATTGAGACGCGAAAGGAGTTGGCAATTTGGCAAAATGACTGCCCCAGACATGTACAAAGACTTCTCAACAGCCAATTAATAGCATTTAAATATTCTCTCATAAATTACTGCGTCTTTAGTTAGTTTGTAGAACTTGAAGGAAATGATTAAATAATTAAGAGTTGTCACTTCATACTCTATGATTCCGCCATTGATTAGTGACTTTTGCCATCGTTAAAAATAACATGCAACATAATTGCCAACTAGCAAAACTGTTGAAAACAGGAGGTTTCCAGAGGAGTGGCTAGATGGCGTTATGTTGCATGTTATTGCAAAATGGTGCTTATTTCTAGCGACGGCAAAGGTCACGGAATCATATTGGAATCACGGAGTATTGAGTAACAACTCTTATTTACCTATATTTTTTTTTTTTTCTTCAAGTTCTACAAACTAAATACAGACGCAGTAAATTAAATTTATGAATGAATATTTAAATGCTATTGGCTGTTGAGAAGTCTTTGTACATGTCTGGGGCAGTCGTCCATATATTGATTTAGCCATCTTCTTTGTCATTTATCTGCGCGACTGAGGTGAGTGGCAAGCCTTATGGTAGCCCCGCAGGTACACATTAACTTGGAATAGTTGAAAATACGTACTCGATCAATTAAATAATGGGCACAGAGACAAGCAAAGCAATGCATACATTTGAGCGAGACGGCTTAAAGACGTGACGTCAGATGGTATATAATCTGAGCGAGATGCAAATAGTAGTGACACTATTGAATGAGTTAAGTATATCACCACGAGCGCGACAAATTGTAGATAAGGAATGGTGGGAAATAAATGACATGACGTATTAAAAGTAAGTACAAGTATAAAATAATTTCAAATAATCGGACGTCTGAAACTTAAAAGTAACTTGAAGCAGAGATTGGATCTCAAAATTGGAAATTTAAATCTCTTTTAGTATAGGTAGGTATAGGTGTATAGTATAGGTACCACTTAATGATCTAGCTACAGAAGTTTTACTTCTAACACGTGTACGGTGCTACACGCGTATTTTTTTTCTTTTATTCCATATTTATATATTTACATTGGACCTCTGTCTTTGGGTACAGATATTGATATGTGTACCAATTTTCAACTTCATCCGTCCAATATGTTCTGAAATTGCCCGTGACGAATGGACGGATGGACGGACGGACGGACGGACGGAACGGTCGGACGGACAGACGCACGAGCGATCCTATAAGGGTTCCTCCTTCTGAGATACGAAACCCTAAAAATATGCAATTAAAACAATTATTATTCAGACTTGTCATAACGAGAGCTGCTTTAAACACTTAACACGAGAGAGCAGAATTGTAATTATTTTTATATTTATTAACACCTATTATGCATGGTCTGTTTGGCGTAAGGTAGTCGACCGATGCAGATGTGATTTAAGACAGTCTACAAAATCTTGCTAAAAGAAATCAGTAACTAGAACAATATTACGTGCAATGTAGTTTAGGCGAATAGCGAATGTTGTCTAGCTGAACATAAACATTAATACTAGTGGCTCTGTGAGCTGTAGACCTCGCGAGTATGTCGGTGGGAAAGCTGAACTGCTAACACACATAAAAAAATAACCCAAATAATTTTCTTTCAATAACACATACAAACTTATGAATGTACCTGGTTACGTACATGCAGTATGAAAGTAGCCGCACCAATAACTTTGTAAACTACATTTCGCGATCTTTTATACAACCTATTGACTTTTTACTAAAATTATATAATCTGTTTCACTCTCATAGTCTTTACAAATCCAACGACACCTCATTTGTTAATATCCATCGAGCCGTTTGGGTTGTAGCGATTTTTTTACATTTTAAAACCCCATATCTCCGCCATTTTGAAAAAAATCAAAAAACTGGCTCGAGTAAAAAATTCTATTTATTTTTTCAACCTGCTCACAAAATTTCACGAGAATCGGTTCATAAATGCGACCTGTAGAGGAGAACAACCGGACATACAAAAGCATTTTTGCCCAAACCTGAAACGGAGACGCTTCGCTCGCTCATCTGTTTCACTCTCATGGTCTTTACGAATCCAACGACACCTCATTTGTTAATATCCATCGAGCCGTTTGGGTTGTAGCGATTTTTTATCTCCGCCATTTTGAAAAAAATCAAAAAACTGGCTCGAGTAAAAAATTCTATTTATTTTTCCAACCTGCTCACAAAATTTCACGAGAATCGGTTCATAAATGCGACCTGTAGAGGAGAACAACCGGACATACGAAAGCATTTTTGCCCAAACCTGAAACGGAGACGCTTCGCTCGCTTCGCTCGCTCGGTCAATAAAGGCACATACATTGCTTCTAGCCCTAAAACAATGATTCGCTGTGGAAAGAAACAGCGTCATCTCATCACACTCCTACAAGTGTTTTTTTTTCTCCCCAGCCGGGATTTGAAAACCGTGACCCGTCGCTTGGGCTTGGGAGGTACAGCCTCGGACCACTACGCCACAGACAGAGGGTTAGGTCAGTCGTCATATTAGGCTCAAATGGTAAGCGAGTTAGCGCACTCTCTCAGTTTAACCCGCGATCAGAACCCCTCCTTCGGCCCTCAGCCGGAGGGCGGGCTGCTGGCGACTGGCATAATGCAATGACCGGCACCACGTGGCCAAGCTGCCACTTTATGTCTACTGTGGCAGATATGTCTCGTGACTCACGAGACAGACGTGTGCTCGAGTTTTTGCCACTCGCGCGCACGGAGCGTGACGTCTAAAAGCTCGTTTATACGCTTCTTGCGGTCATTTGACTCGATATAGCCATTTTTTGTCGGCTGTACTATACAGATTAATAGAATGCAGAGCTACAAATCAATTGTTAGACAGTGGTAACGCCCTGATACAAGGCCATATTTTATATGTATATCTTCAAATATTAGTGGCTGGCTTCCATTGCTTATAATTAGTAGGTGCTGCTAACCTAAGCTACGGGGGCAGCCTCTGGAGGCCTAAACCGTAAAGTTATCACTGATATAAAATAAACTATAAGAATTAAGAATACTTTCAAACATGAAATTAATTCCTCGTAATAATATATTAATAATAATGATTAATGACCTAATGAGTTTTTCATTTCTGTATTGTCTTTAGAAATTGGTTTCACCCTAGTGACAGACAGCACGCTTAAAAGTCTTACTACTCATTATCTCTAATAGTTGCAAAGAACAAATTGATTTTCTCTCAAGCTTTAATTAAAGCTAATCCACGCCTAATGCGTTGCTGTAGGTACGCAATTAGCATTGCATCGCATTTGAATAACAAGAGTGTAATTAGAAAACACTAGTTACGGTTAATATGACTATTATTATTAAGCAGGAAATAATAATAAAATGTATCCAGTAAAATTAGCCTTTATTATTGCGTTCGAACAAGCCCATCGTTCTGAATTTATATTGCGTATTATCTTCGGCGAAGGCGGGCGGCGGCGGAGGAGGGCGGGCGGTTGCGACCGCGATACGACGTGCACGGTGGACCCCCGACTTTTCCGACATAACTTCTCTTACTCAGTCCTCAGCGGGCTAGCCTTTCGACTTATAAAGCCATAAAACAAGCTCCTCCTCCGTCGTCACACAGATTAAGCAGCTCTAAGAGAGGCAGCGAGGTGTACAGCAACAGCGCTAATTAGTCGGCTTGTTTTTGATTCATTTTTTCAGCGTCTAATGAGTGGAATGATACCGGAGCGGCGGTCTCGTCTTGCCGCCCGCTTGCTCACCATGCGTGCCAGACTGCGGAAAGGCTGCCGCTGCCCGCTGCCAAGCGTTGACACGCGAAGCAAAAGTGTTGCTGCAATCATTATTAAATTCTCCCAATTTAAGGAGTTTAACTCACGCTCGCCCGCCATGCTCCACATGGCAGGCGCGCAGCGTTTGCTGAAATCCAAAAGGAATCAGAGTGTAACCTTGATCGAAAATGTCCGCTCGAAAGCGGAGAGATGCGTCCGCGAAATTCGGCATCGAGACAAGATGCGGGTTCAACGGCCTTCCGTTCATCTCGTTGCTCGCAAAAAATGCAGTCCGTCCCACGCTGAACGCAGTCCCACACACATACATACACGCGTGAACCAGTATAGTCATAGTGAAACGACGACGCGACGGGGCGCACACATAAGAGAAGAAGCGATTGCCGATTACTGGATGGGGATTGGGATAGTATTGGTTTTACCGTGTTTGCCATGCAAATTAGAATTAGTAACCCTTCGTAAAAAAGAGATGGCGTGAGGATTAGATTTGTACTTTAAACGCCATGGTTTCATACTTCTAGTTGGCGCTAATCTTAGAATAAATCCTATATATCTTAGCACCATCTCGTGGTATTTGCAATGTTTCGATGGTGCTGCACCAAGCGATAATGGCCTCGAACTAAAGAAGCTTCAGTAGCATCTCAGTTTACGCCGGTGTCATATTTAATTCTAGGTGGTCTATCTGTATTAGTTTAATATTATAGTATCTGTGGTTTTACTGAAGATGGCGTCAAATGGCAGATTTTTGGTCTGGAAGTATATTATGGCGTGGCTTCAAGCTCAACCATTGATGTAAGAACCTCTATATTTGGTAACCATCGGTTATTCGCACAAGATAAGAGTAAACATTTACAGTTACAAATGAATCTCGATGCTAAATGACTTTATGGTCAGACAAGAGTGTTCCGCTATTCCCGTTTACAAATTGTAAGTGTTTGCGATCATTGTCCCTAATCCTTTCTTAAACAACCGAGTGTGGGCTCGCCCACGCTGTTCATCTTCGCATCAGTTCACTGCGCACGCGCCTGCCTTCCTGTGACATTCATATCATCTTTATTATTTGAGCACACACAAATGAATGCTTAGAGAAATCTAACAAAAGGGGCCAACGATGACATCATCCTCAAACTGACAACTAAAATTTACATTCTAAGATGCCATTTCAAATTGAAAGGTTGCAATTGAGGACAGTTAACATTAGGATGAATTTTATTTTCCAACGAAAACGGTTGGAGAGACAGGGCATGCTGGCGTTAACAGCATCTGTTTGAGCAATCTGGTCCTTCCATTAAGTACCTTTTTACGAGTCGTGATTCCGACTCTCACGCCCCGGCTCCAAACGGTGGCAATTTGTTCAGGGGAACCAACCGACGACGACGTCCCCGGCAGTCGGCACTCCACTGCCGTTCGGCAAGCCGTCGTCGTCGCCCTGTGGCGACAACCCGGCCCATAAACACTTTTTCCGATTACATTCACCTCGAAACTGCGAAGAACTTTGAACATAGCAGGAATTCTAGCAAGATTGGAGAAGAGCCGAACAAGTGCTAACTAAGTAACGAGACGCTGCTTCGCACAACGTATAATTTCAGAAGGTACCGTTACAAATTAAAAGCGATTTCGCCAACAAAGAGGCTCAAATTCTCGGTCGACTGCCTGCCGCCGTATATCCACACCAATTAAGCTAAATTAAATATACGAAGAATTTAGAAACTGGTTAACTTCCTCGAAGCGCATCGTCGTAATTAGTTCGCGTAAGGAACGGAGGCGTCACTTGTGAGTTATTTCTATTGGGTTTTTATGAAGATGAGTCTAGGCAACAGTCACACTTCAATAGGAATTATTGCTCAAACTTCTGTCCGATAAGTGTTACACACCTAACAAATTTTAATGTTTATGTTTAATAAGCATTCGTATGTATTGTCACTTTCATTTACATTTGGAGTGAATATAATTGAGATCATAATCATAACTTCAAAACATAACAACATTTGTGGCTTATGTCTGATTTCATGAGAATATAAAGACAGCTTAACACGACAATAGAGTCCACAAATTAGGTTCCTTTGCTCGAGCAGAGAACAATGGTTGTAATGATCTGAAACAAGAATCCTTTCTTGGGTACAGTGCACACGACATGGCCCGGTCAGACAAGCCGTGTCACGACATCCGACATATGGCTCCTTCACGCTCGAGTCATACCTTATGTGTAGCATAATGTAGAGATAAGTTTGGCTTCTGGTTTCGAAAGGTGTCATGCAACAGTCAGAAGCGATACTTTATTTCCGATCAACCTTGATCGAACTTGAGTAAAGATACTCCAAGGGAGCAGTTCCGATAAAAAATATGTATCAGAAACTGTAAGCGTTCTCACTTCGTTATCGAGTCTATATTTAAGCATTTCGGGGCGTGGGTGGATACCGCTACACTACTCCCCAGGCGATTATCCTCGTATTACTTTCCTCTGGCATTAGTTTATCTGATTGGTACTAAATGCGGATAATTCTGTAGATATGCATAAGCAAAACGCTACGCTACACTCCAGGAAAATGGTCAAATATCTCTATTTCCTTTCCTACTTCTCGCTCATATCTTGAACAAACTTTGGGGAACTGAAAACGCGCAAGCTAGGGAAAAGTTAGGACTTCGGCAACAATAACAATATTTCGAGTTGAATTCGAAGAAGTGTGCCAATTCTATGCAGTTTATCTGAAGGTAAAAGTATAGGAAGCGTGCAAGCTTATTTCGGAAAATCATTTATAACTGAGAACGGTGCAGCTGTAACAGAGTGTACACAAGCAGGCAGGCAATACATTTTATATAATACTTATCTTATAAGACTGTCAATTATTACCAAGAAGAGATTGTTGGGAAACATTCCATATTCCACAAGTAATTGGGCATGAGCTGGTATAATTACAAAAATTACACCATTTTAAACAGATTAACCCTAACAGCCTGACGCAGAATTCACCAACGACCTTCAATCAACGGACACAGCTGGTACATTTTTTCAACGATCACTTTACGCGTTCGATTAGCGAACAGCCTTGAATAGTAGTGGGAAATGGGCTTTCGAATCGCTACCGATTTCCGGGGGAGGACCTGTCGAGCGCCGCCCGAGTTTGGAAAACTCGGGTATCAAAATGTGTTCCGGATCGGCGATGGGGCGTGGAAATGAAAGGTTGCTATCGCTATCCATTGTTGTCTATCGCGGTTACGCGAAAAAGCCCAGGTCGTTCTGATGCCGGTGTCATCGAGGACAGCTGTATAATTTCCGTCGAGCCGAACCTTTCAAGGAGAGGAAACGACGATTGCATAGATGGAGCCACTGGCTTTCATCTTGCTTGACTACACAATGATTTCATTTCTGCGATGTATGTGTTCTAAAATTTCATAAAAAGCATATTGTCAGAAGACATCTTGATGCAATAATTAATTTTAATTGCAGCAAGAGGTCTTTTGACTACATACATATCTATCTTACAAACAATTCTGTTTTTGCGAGAGGAGAGAAATAATTGAATTACCGAGCCAAAGCAGGCATTGGCATATTCCTTATAGGTGATTTAATTGTTCCAGAAATTATACATGCAGCAATCTTACGTAGGTATTTAAAAAAAATAAGTCAACTTGAAATGAACTCAAATGTTAGTAATAACGAAATTTTAACCACCTCACCAATTTAAATGTAGGTACAAAACTAATTTGGTGTCGATTTTTTTTAGAAGGTTGCCTTGTCATGCCATGCTTTGAGAATCAGAAACTTAAGTAGATATTTTTAAGCAGGCACCTACCGTACATAAACTTAAACTCTACCCTAAGTTGGAGTAAATGTAAGCCAATAAAAAAAGAATGGTCAAAATTCGATTCATGGTTACGGAGAAACACGAAGACAAACATATATACTACATACATACATACACCCATGAAATTTCGTCAACTCGTTTGCAAGCCCTAAAAGACTAACATGTGTGAATATTTTGCATTTCTGATAATATTACATACATACGAATAGAATTGAGATCCTCTCCATTTTTAGGGTTCCGTACCCGAAGGGTGCCAAACGGGACCCTATTACTGAGACTTCGCTGTCCGTCCGTCCGTCCGTCCGTCCGTCCGTCCGTCTGTCACCGGGTCCGCCTGCACGAACCGTAATAGCTAGAAAGCTGAAATTTTCACAGAATGTGTATATCTGTTGCCGCACCAACCACAAATACTGAAATACGAGAGATATTACAAATTGAAAGTGGTCTCGGTACAAGATACGTCTTCACAACACGCTTGAAAAGTTTATACCAAGGCCATTTTGTTTTGGTAGGTAAGCCTTCTTTTAATGAAACTAAATTTAAATGATATGGCAATGTCGTCCCCGGACTTCTACAAAGACTTTAAATATTAATTGATGAATTACGACGTCTCTATTTATTATGTAGAACTTTTAGAAAATAATTATAAAATTAATAGTTTTTAATTACTTTTGTTTTCATACAAATCTCAGAGCACAGAAATTATTTTTTTCCTTTTGGCCACTTCAAGTTTGGCTGCCAGTGATGTTTTAATTAAATACTCTTTGGTGCGTTGAAATGATGTTTTGCAGTCTGCATGACATTGACATAATGAGTGAGTGAACCTCATTGTACGGAAATTGTAGATGGGTGTCTCACGTTTTCCAGTAGGAGTAGGTTGTAGACAGTGCTGCTTACGGCGGCGTTTAGTAGGTACTAAAGGCCCTAAAAGCGCGGCAAGCTTTGAATCAATTCAAATGTTATTTTTCAACTAGCTACAAAGTTATTCTGACATAAGATGATAATTTGAACAAAACTTTTTGGGTATTTCATGAAAAATACAGTTACAGATCACACATATACAGGGTGGAACAAACGAATGGGCCCTGGAGGGAAAGTACCTTAAAATCTCAAGATATCCGTCCGTCCGTCTGTCTGTCACCAGGCCGTATCTCATGAACCGTGGTAGCTAGACAGTTGATATTTTCACAGATGACGTATTTCTGTTCCCGCTATAACAACAAATACTAAAAACAAAATAAATTTAATATAAAGGGGGCTCCCATACAATTAACGTGTTTTTTTGCGGTTTTTTTAACCGACTTCCCAAAGGAGGAGGTTTACAATTCGTCCGGATGATTGTTTTTTTTTATTTTTTTATGTATGTGCCTCGATAGCGCCTAAACGGATGGACCGATTTGGAAAATTAGACCGATTAGACCTATAGTGATTTTTGTGTTTTTCATAATAACTCGTGCAAATGCACATGGTAAGCATAATATTGTGATGCGGAACTGCTGATGAAGACCACATATGGCCACCAGATCTGCTCAATACTAGGTACAAATACAATGCGTGGCTGACGGGCAGGCAACGCATAGCCTAAACCGATGGACCTAGAGCCATGAAACTTTGTACAGCAGCGGTTCCTTAGTAGCGTGGGGTAGCACTGATATGGGATTTGACAAAATTAATTCCCCTGGGGGGGGGGGGGATAAGGGTTTACAGTTTGTATTAAACTCAATCTAATCAAATAGGGTTTGTGGAAGTCGGTTTTTTCTAAAGTTTACTTTTTGTTCCAATTATATAGATAATGGTACGGAACCCTTCGTGCGCGAGTCTGACTAGCACTTGGCCGGTTTTTATTTAAGTCGGTTAAAAATAGGAATTATGTTCGCAAATGACGGTTTTACATATTTTTTTCCTAATCCTTTTCTTTCCATTCATTATTTCTTTTCTCGACGTAGGAACTCAGATATAAGATGTCTATCTATCACTTATTTATCTGTCATTCGAAATCATAAAACCATGTGTAATTTGTTATACGGCCGCCCCGAGCGAAAGTCGGGCGGACATATTTCAATGTGCCATTACAATTTATTATAACAATAAGTGGGATTGTTGAACGAGAAATGACATGAGAGTGCTCAGTTAATTGAAAATATTTGAGGCATAAAACGTAATGAAATACTGAGCGAGGCGAGGCGCATGAGTCATGAGATGGCTGCATTGTGCCACTGCAATATATATTTCAGAGATAATTTCTTGCAAAGTGGCATTGGAGTCCTTATTGAAATTCTGATAATTTTCATCACACTGTCAATAGACTACCCAGAAATCCACACTGAATGCCGCCACGGGCAACCAGTAACAAATATTGTCAACTAAAATGGGCTATCAAATGGAAATATGTATATGAAATGTCAAAATGTCATAAAACGATGAAATATTTTAGACTAAAGGGGATAGCCCCCGAATAGTCTTCGTGTTAGTTTGACATGTATAAAAAACATCACGTAGTGCTAAATAACAATGCTTTTAAAAGGAAATGTTTTAAAACCGGCCATATCATGACGTGGCCAGAAATGGCTTGGCCATATCATGAAATGGCCAGACGATATGGCTACGACATTATAGAATGAAACTTAATCGTAATTAATACAAAGTTACTTGCTACCAAAATGAAAATTTGATTTTGTCACCGAACCGAACAAAAACTTTCAACATCTAATTCGTTCAATATACAAAAGACGAAAAACGCTATTTGTGTTCGAGAGAACCAAAAAACTACGCAACCCGTATGAAAAAACAATGAGTCACCGAAATAAATGGAACTGTTGACAAAAAAAAGTTGAAAAGCTTCTTTGTGTTGCCCAAATAAAATGCCAATCATCGCGCAACTCAGCTAAGACTCATATAAGTATGGAGGTAAATACAACTTTACTGGAGTATATCCCGGGTGTCGGAGCAGAGTCACGCACGTCCTTTTACATTAGTGCCTCCACCACTCGCTCCGCTAAATCCGTACTTGGTTGGAAACACATTCGAAAGGTTTTGCTCTTACAGTTGCAGATAAGAAATGCGTTAGCAAAACACCCAAGAAGTCCTAAGTTCTGGTGCTTGGGATGATGTGCTGTGTGTGTATATTTCAAACTGAATCATGATAAACACGTTTAGAACATTTTTGTTTGTAAAATGATTCACTTTACCTTTCTTTTTAACCGACTTCAAAAAAGGAGGGGTTATCAATTCGGTTGTGTTATTATAATATATTTTTTTCATGTGTGTTAACTCAAAATTGGTATTATTTGTGAACGGATTTCAAAAGAATGGACCTTCAGGTTGGTCCCATTTTTTGAAAATCAGGAATCGGTTCAGAATTTAGGTTTCTACATAGAAAATACTGTCATCCAGGTATCCAAAATTACATATTTTTGCCTTTCTGTGACTGGTGTAGATGAATTCTGGCTGTAAGGACCGATTTCAAAATTTAAGTTTATTTTCAACCGACTTCAAAAAAAGGAGGAGGTTCTCAATTCGACCCGTATGTTTTTTGTGTAATATTGTGAATTGTTAGACGTCATTCGCATTCCACGCGGACAATACTATCCCCCGGTTTCTGAGACGCTGGTTACCATTAGCTAACAGAGCGTTTAACTGATTTCAGCCAATCATGTGCCGCCATCAGCCAATCGTGTGGCGCCATTTTGAATTAACCACCGATTAGTTAATCGTGACCTGTGGTCAGCGTCTCAGAAACTGGGGGTAAGTAAAAGATCATGAAGTCGGTTTTTTTAAGTTTTTAACTTGGTGAATTATCTTTGACTTCTTTACTACAGACAGATGTGGAGCATTGGAGATCGACCACTATAATATGAAACCTGATGAAGATTATCGCAAAACTTGAATCAAATCATCAACACGAAAGAACGGCCAGTTTTTGTAACCAGCCGCCGCCCGCTCGCGTTGTCAATAAGAACGATCTCCTAATCGAGAATGTTGAACTCGTTTGAACTTAGTCACACGACTCAAAGCCTGACTTTGCCTTACACGAGTAACACGAACTGAGCCGAAAACGATTCTAACGTGCGTGAGCTCATCAGTCAATTAGGCACACAATTGATCAAAATTAGGCTTATTCTCAACAACAACAAATGTATCAGCAGTACCATATAAGCCCATATGTGTTTCGACACTTGAACAAGAGGCTATAAAATTCTATAGCTTATTATATCTATGTCAATGTAGGTAGTTAGCTATTGAGAGAGTCTATCTATCTTGAAATCGATCCGTTTAAACTGTTAGTCAGTACCGTGAAGAACAGGGAAAGCGTCGGTTTCGGGATTGAGGCTGCGAGCAGGCATCGCGATGTGTCGGATGCGGTTCGACTCGGTTGCCGCAGCTCGTAAATAAGGGTGCCTAATTGCGGGCCATTATTAATGAATCCACCGGTTCCCCTGCCCCGCCGCGCTGCCCTGCCACCCAACTCGGCGTTCGCAAGCCAAATAACAGGTGTGTCTAACCCCATTCGCACAATCTATTTTCGATGTCTTATAACCGTGCAGAGAAGCATTCGTACCGCGCGCCTGCTCTAAATATTCATACCATATGCTAGTTATTGCGATTTGTTGAGGCGTCATCTGGTCGACATCGCTGTTTCTAAATAAGCGGGATCTCGTGGTGGCATCACGAAGTTTCATTAGCCGCGCGGAACACCCCGGAACGGTAACTTACTGTATCATGTTGCCACGATTGTGTGCGGAATTCCCACCTCCGAAAAGGGGCTGAGAGTTTATCGAGATAAAACCGGCAAAGAGGATTATGAAGGTAAAGGAATTAGCTTTCCGCCGTGATTCAAGGTAGGCCGGATAAAAGTAAATTTTGGTTTCTGCAATTGGAAAAGCCCAATTTGAGGTGTCGGAAAATCAAATGATGTTGTGTAAGACAATTGACAATTTGTCGGAGGGGACAAGGTGGTAACACGAGTCGTGAAGTGATTAACGTGTAAAAGACACGACCCGCAGCGCGGTTGCAGATGGCAGGGAGAAGTTTGAACAGGACGCACACAATATCCTCAGATTCAACAGCGGAAAACAAACAGGTTACATTCTTGCTTATGCTCACACAAAGCAGTACTCGGGGCCATCCGCGCGGGGGAACATTTTGTTGTCGGGGTAGGGGGAGTGCATGCTTTCCGACTGCGGCACTCTATTATTCACTTGTCGGGAAATACTTTTCATATCAAGAACAGAGGCCTGCAGAAAAGCCCTTTAACCCTGCTTAACCGCATAGCAAACTAATGTTCATATATTTTGAGATACAATAGTAGCATCCCTTTCTGTATTCGGATCTAAGAGTTGGCCATTTCAAATTCTATGCATGCAGCACCAATTTGCCACAAAATGTAGTATTGAGCCTATATTACTGTTTCGTTAGAATAATTTTACTTGAATATAAAACATCTTGCATCACAAATGGTTAACCATACGAATCAAGAACAATTGTCTAACAATTCTTATTTAGACAGTCAAGGATGGTTGGCTGGCGAGGTTAGAATTGTATTGAGGGTGTGAAGAGGCAAGAGCTGCAGCATGAATCATGGCTCTGGTGACGTAAGTAAAGGAAGTCACTACTTGGTGTGTCCGCCACTTGGTTGGTCTGCCTACGCGTATGACCGCACCGTAGGACGATCATGTTTAAATATAGAAAACATATGGTGCTCCAAGATTTCACCATTCAAGAACCAATATGAAATCAAGAACCCTGTTGGAAGATATTTTGGAAAATAAAATGCGGCGTATTTCGGCGAGATAAAACCAAGGCTTGCTACGGTACGGGTGCAGTATGTAGTTACGAATAACTAGTTTTGTAAAGTGGCTAAATACTAACAACTGCTTGAGGTAGTTACCTAACCTCTGGCCAAGTGGCTAAAGCTAGCTCAATATTCGTTTGCACCAGTAACACTAATGTTCTGGTCTGGTGTGAATTACTCAATTTGCGTAGTTTATACAAGAGCAATTTCGTAATACGGAACCCTTTTATGGACAAGGGCGATGTTGTGTAGGACCGAGCCATTAGAAACTTCGACTCATAACAATTTTGAGCTCGTGGATTATAATGAAAATAATCTGCCATGCCGACCAAGAAACATATGAAAAAAATATGGAACTTTGGATGTACCTTACAATGGTACAATTTTATCAGGTTATTAGAGAAATAATTCAGAAAACTTTTTCCAAGAAATCGTCTTATTAACACTTCAAACGCCTGGATACACGAGTTGTAACATAAAAATATATTCCCCCTGTTGCCATTGGATACTCTAATTGGTTCATCCGTAACTAATAAAATAATGTCCATATCCAAGAGACGCACCTAAAATCAATACAATATCGTCCTGGTAGGTAATGTCCAGCAGTGTACACAAAAATGCTGAAGAAGAAGAAGTTAATATCTAGTATTCAATTGAATTGTATTTTCCATTTATTATTTAACTTTTTTGTGCAATTAAGAATATGACTATGAATATCACCCATTTACTCGTATTTAATCCTAAGCGACAGATATACTCAGTTATTTTATAGCTAACGACTAGATACGTTAGTCGCATCAGTAAATTGATCCGGTTGATAACGACGATGTGTGTATTAGTAATATCAATATCACATCACACAGTATCTATTTACCTACCCGCTTATTTACCAATACATTACTCGAGACGTGAAATTTTATAAACAATACGAATATCACTAGAGAAAACCTTAAGATTTTTGTATGAAGTGGCACATGCAAATGGAATAACGAATTCATCAATTAATGCAAAATGAATGCAAGACACACATCTATCCACCTTTGAAACTAAGCTGCAACAATGGTGCACGCAGGGACTTAAAGGAATACCGTTAAAATTCTCACATACTCGTACCTCAGGATTCTCGCATTTGAATTATTAATACGGTCTGAGTGCATGCATCATCGTACAGCGCGCAGGATTCCTTGGGTATGCAAATGAGCCCAAGGCAACGGCTGCGGCTCCTTGGCCGGTGGTTCCCGGGTCACTGGGGTTGAACTCAGTTCACTTTACACTTGCAGGTCACACGAGGGGTCTCTAGGGTCTACGTGGGTCAGGTCAATTAGAAGGAAAGAACTTATGAGCTTTAAAGAAAATATGAAATAGATTTTCAGAATGCGTTTTACATTTAGGACCATTTGCAACAATACTAATTGTAATTAGCGCGTTAATCACAATTCAGTTTGACACATTTCATACATTTTGACAGCTGCTAAATACAATTAAAGCGCTAATCGTAATTAAGTTTTTGGTGCAAATGGACCTTAATGTTTGTATCGGTTTGTCGAAATTAACGTAAGCTGTGTTTAGTGGAGAATTAAGCATTAAGCTACTGAGAAATCTTAACTAAAAGGCAGTTTTGAAAGCAACCCAAAACAAAATAATAGATACTAAGGATTTTACGAACGAAGAGTAACTTTTACTCGAGAGCATCTTCTACATTTTCATAGACACTTAAATCAGATCACCTCATTTTCAACCGACTTCAAAAAAAGGAGGAGGTTCTCAATTCGACCCGTATGTTTTTTTTTTTTTTTTCTATGTTTGTTACGCGATTGCTCCGCCAATTATGAACCGATTTGAACAAATCTTTTTTCGGCGTATAGGTAATACCTCAAGGGTGGTCCCATTGACACCAGGTCAGGATCTGATGATGGGATCCTGGAGAAATCGAGAGAACTCTTCAAATATTATAGGCAGACCTATAGTGATTTTTGTGTTTTTCATAATAACTCGTGCAAATGCACATGGTAAGCATAATATTGTGATGCGGAACTGCTGATGAAGACCACATATGGCCACCAGATCTGCTCAATACTAGGTACAAATACAATGCGTGGCTGACGGGCAGGCAACGCATAGCCTAAACCGGTGGACCTAGAGCCATGAAACTTTGTACAGGGGTTCCTTAGTCGCGTGGGGTAGCACTGATATAGCATTTGACAAAATTAATTCCCCAAAGGGGGGGAATAAGGGGTTACAGTTAGTATTAAACTCAATCTAATCAAATAGGGTTTGTGGAAGTCGGTTTTTTCTAAAGTTTACTTTTTGTTTAAATTATGAACTGTCATTTGTCATACAAGTTATCCCCGGGATAGTTATTCTCATATAACTTTTTGTTGGTGAATTCCAGTCCAAGTAGTTAGTCAATGACTACGAGTAAATGTGACTGAATGAGTTTACAAACTCAACTATCTCTGAGTTAGTTAAACAAAACAATGAGACAAGATTCAACTAAATAGCCCCGACAAATAGACGCTGGAAATAGGTTCCAACTCTCACGACCCGGTGACCGTTACTCAAAGTTGGAGCGGGTTTGTTCCCAAACAGCAATATAATTTATTCGTATCTCGAAGCGCCAAGAGCCATCGGACGAAATAATCGAAGAGCAAATTATAAATGCGTAATAACGGTCAAGTCATAGTTCGAAGATTAGGGCATGGAGCAACCCTTCACCGGCGAGCGAACAACTTTGAACTACGACCGACCGGTGGTGGTCGCTTGACTCGATGCACGCTCAACATTTGATATATTTTAATAATAGACGCAACCCCTTTCTATGTGAGGTCACGAATTCACAATAGTTCAAGACACAAAGTGTTGTAACGAACTTTAACTTAGTCCAATTTATTGTTGATGCTGTGAGTCGTGGCCCCTTTTGCGAGAATAAGGAAATAGTTCAACTTTTCGTATGACACGTCCTTTCGTGTACGTGGCTGCATATAAATGTTGGTCGTGAACAAGTTCGCAAGAAAACCTAACTTGCTTTATTTACCGAGGGCGAGGAAATGCGAACAGTAGTGCAAGGTGTTATCGCACATCAAGTAGTAACATGCGACAGGCGGGCAGCGTGGCGTGGCGCTGCGACGGAGGCGAGGACGCCGGCGGCGGTCGCGTGTGGTGCCGTTAATGGATATTGATGGCGTCGGTACCTGGCTACTAATTACTCCCCCGTACCACTTTGTTATCCGTGGAGAGCCACGATTTTTCCGTCGTCGTCGCAGCGGCCCGCGATAGGACACAACCGCCAGCCGTCCGTCGGCGACGGCCGCTCATCAATCTCCGGCCGTATCTCGCGCAGCCACTCAATATTAATCGAACGATCGCTTCGGGCAGCGCGTCTCGATGACATCATCCGCTTGCAAAATAAACATTTGCCGCCGGATAGGCCGGTGACGTCAGAGTGCGCTAAAACAATAACACAGTTTGTGTATGGAGTTGGGCGGGCGGACATGGGTATCAATCAACACGACCGGCCTGCGCGACATTGGACTTCAATTAGGCGGGCGGGCGGGCGGCGTGTGTGATTGCTCGCTCCTCTACATGGCAAAGGGTTGCTTGACCTACTTATAAGGCGAGCCGTTCACCGTCATCAGGCGGACCGGATAGACGGAAGCGAGGAAATGAAGAAGTGATTCAATATTTACTCAAGGGCTCTTAGCGTTGGTGCTGGCTAAATAAATTATGAAGCAAATCCTTCCATTTACCAAGCAACACCACTTCGCAATATTATAGCAAAGTAGTAATTTACGCGAATAAAATAACAGGTTTTATATTACACCGCTCTGGTCAAGTGTATGTACTCTAGAGGTACTCTAGACCACTCAGGGAGGGTGTAGTGACCACAAATAGGACGTAAGATTAAATAACACTGAACTGCGCAGATATGAACAAGTTACTAAATATGTACAAATAGAACATTATTGTAACCGCACTGTCGCAATTCGGCACAGTTCTGATATGTTGCTAGTACGAGTAGGTCTACCTTCACAAATCTAGACTTTCGATATTAGTTTCAATATACATAATCTCTTGACCCCCAGCCTACTTTAAAATTATTACTAAGCATCCCTTGACTTTTGTTCCTTTAAAGCTTTAAAACACGCTAGAATTGTGTAATAAAAGGAGTAATTAAGTCAACTGGTTCAGATAGACAATTGCATTGAAATCCACACTAACTAAGGCAAAACACATGAACACAACCTCGAGGCAGAAACTACAAAGCTTGTGATCAAATCAACAGACTGGTGTGATTCGGTCCCTCTCTTATTGATTCGACCTCGTCGACGTATAGAGTAGCGCTTGCCAAACTCGCCATTTTGTTCAATTTTTATCCTAAAGACGGAAGAAATAAGAAAACCAAATCGTAAGCGTTACGCTGACTTCGTTATCCACTGTACCGATGTTTGCTTGAAGACCAGGATGGCATCATATTTCATTCATGCTTTAGTGAATTCTGTGTTAACATATTCATAATTTAGTTAGAGCTAGAACTGGATCTGGGCCTTGGTTGCGTCATGGGGCAATTGGAATCTATGAGCTCATTTGGTCTGTCTTCTAAGTCGTGTCACACTGTGGTCTCATATTCAGTGTATGCCCTTCTAGGAATCTGAGAACTAAGTTGTATTAGTTATTTTGCCTGAGATCGTATATGAATGCTAATTTGTATCATAATTACGAATCAACGTTGGGGTACACCCTAATATAAAATGTTGTACTGATTATAGGATTTTATCACAGCATCTTACTGCCATAGAATCATTGCTAAACATCTGTAAAGTACTTTTACTGTGCTTTACATTACAACCTGCAGACAAAGTATATTCTACTGAAGAGAAAGGCTAACGGCTCTGCTCAAAGATTAAAGCGTCAGTGTTTGATGAAATTATTGTTAAGGCGCAGTCGTGTACCGAGAGTGCTGGAAGTAGTTAATTAACGGCCATTATCTTAAGGCCTTTACGGCACAGTTTTACTTACTTAGGATACGTCGCCTTATGACGTCGAAGAGGCACTAACTTTTAACATAATTGCTAGCATGTCTCAAGCAACTTGGAATAGTGAGAAACTAGAATGATTAATAAATGTAATGGAGACTGATGGACTGACGTCCACTATTTTATCTACATATGTACACTGAGAGAGCTTCAATAGAAGCAGCTATCCGAATTTAATATCCAACAAACCGGCATATATTGTTAGCTAAACTCTCATTTCCCTCCGTTTAATTAAAATGTTCAAAAACACCGCCCACTATTTCACAATTCACAATTCTTTATTGCACACAATAATTTAAACAGTTACATTAAAAGAAAACACATGTACAAAGGCGAGCTTATCTCTAAAAAGAGATCTCTTCCAGCAAACCAGGCGTGAAAGGAAAAATTATATAATGAAAGGGTAGGCAGTGCACAATAACAAGTTTAAATAAAATATAAACGAACAAATACTAAATACAGAAGAACTACTACTACTTATACATACTGATATACTACATACACTTTACATATAATAAATATATACATACAATAACTTTTACGAAAGAGAGAGGTAGTGCTCTTTAATACGTTTCTTGAAAGAGAAAAGGGTAATAGGACTGTCTCTAATAGTGCAAGGAAGTATTTCTCCATAAGAGGGGAAGGCTACCTACGGATTGTGAAATACTCGTAGTCAATTTGTTAATAACGGAACGTAATGCTTCTGGACCGTCTCGTCGCAAAGCATAGATTTTAACACAGGACCACTATTAGTTGAACCTTTTTGGTGTAACCAAACCTGAACATGCATGACGTACTGTACGTCCTAACATTGTAGAGTCTCTACACAATCTCAGCGTTGTGACATTAATTGACGTCGATCACCTGAAGCCTGAAGCGTTAATTGATTGATCTTGATGTCAAGAGACAAGCTGCCCTTAGCGGAGAATCTCGAAGAGTCCATGTCTATAACGGACAGGTGGTTGTTAAGTGGACAAAAAAATCGGCAGAAGTTTGATAATGACTCTTGCCAAATTCGAATCTGTTTTGAATGGTTGGCATGACAGTTGGTCGGTGGCAAAATAGTGGGGAACCTTCTGTAAAATTAAGAGACCAATATAACACTGTTTGTAAGTGACAATTATTTTATTTTTGACAGTTACCGAGTCCAGGGAGGGCACACCTACACACTCACCTCAATGCCAGGCCATTTCCTTGAACTAAAAAAAAAGTTCGCTCTTAATGTATTACATTTGAAGCATCATTAAACTTCACATTACATTACACGAACGAGATGCCCCCGGACGCTAGCAATTAAAAAATAACAGTCAAGATTGAGTGCCTGCAAAAATGTAGTCGTATTCTCATCTAATTAAAATGTCCAGTTTAATTTTAGCGTGAGTTTAATTTTTAATAGGGCCATTCTATCGGCGGCATCCGAGTGTGCCCGACCCTCGACCTGTAATGCCCGAAATACCTGTGGCTGTTCCGGAGAGTTCGGATGATTTAAATATCAAAGTAGATCGACCCACGCTAAAACAATCATACAGTAAAACTATTTTAGTATTTTACTGCCGGCATCACAATTTTGACTTTCGGCCACTCTTTTGATTTCGACTAATGCCGTTGTTTGCACACACATGCCGCCTTGTCTGAAGCCAGAATATTAATTTGTTGGGTGAGTGAAGTGATCCCTATTACGAGGCAACAATCCGGCGCAGATAGTTTGTTTGGTACACTTTATGAAGAAATTATTACACCACTCGGAAACGGTGATTAAAGTTCAAATAAATGCAAGAATTAAAAGATAAAATTAATTGCATGAACTGCAACTGTACTGTGTACGAATGCGACAGTTGCATGGGAAGTCAAATCACCGATTTGAGAAATTTCCTTTAGCATGCTTTTACAAACCTGCGCTTGCTAGTTTGTTAACGAGTGACACAAGATGATAAGGTAGCAGAAGCACAGATTACAGGGTAACCCGATTGCCTCCGATGATATCGGCCTATAAATCCTGCATCCACAAACCTTGATCACTACCGGTTTCTTAACACAAACATCGTTACAAAAAAAAGTAAAAAGCATCGATACAAGCAGGCATCGATTAAATTTTGTTAATGACTCTATTGTGGTCTTAACGGATTATTAAAGATTATGATGGACGGACTAACGGCCCATTGTGCTGCGATGTACAGCTAGATGCGCTAAATGTCTAGGCGTGTATGGAGGCAGATATCGCTCGCTGTAAAAAAACGCCTCGGACCAGAAGTGTCCATTTCAATCAGTCTGGATTCTCTCGATAAATGGACAAACATACTCTCCCGGTTAATTCTGTCTCTGCATTTGGGAGTGGTTTGTTAGTCAGTAAAATATTCGACTCACGTAAGTTCCAATGCATCATAAACATGACTAATCGTTGTTTGTGAATGGTGGAAATAATTACGCTCGGGATAACACGCACAAACCGAACCGTGCTGTACTTACTGATCTTATTAAAATATTCTGAGTCACAACCAACATGAAAAGAATTTATAATCACGTGTGAAAATTAAAGTGATCAATCAAGTCCTGCAGCGAGGGTGTTATTCATACGCGCCCCCAATACTGCACGTCTTTTCGCCTCCGCATAGATCTACTACACACTCTGTCTACTCCATTAAAATAATGTCATAATATTCAGTATAGAAAAACGTACTTTCGAATTACGCATGCACCCTCGGCCGCTGCCGCTGGCACCTAATTAGAATATAAATATCTACTGGCGTCGTTTAACAACTGACCCGACCTTTGTAATCTTAATAAGTCGTCGTCAGCTGGGTTATACTAGGAAATGTAATGCAAATTCGCGAACAGCAGCAGTTGTAGGTCCGGTGTGGTGATGAAAGATGAATAAATGACAGAAATCATAGTCATGTGTGGTTCTCATAACGCTGCGTGATCTGGTTTGCGTTAATAATTAAATTACATTTGAATGAGAAATAGGCAAAATATCTCATATCTACGTAGGTGACTTTTGCAGTCCGGTGACACAACCATCGGGGCAACTACTATTCTGTATTTAACAGTATGGCAATCCAGTCCAATTAATCAGCACAGCTAACATTTCCTCTTACGGGCGGCGGAATCTCGCTTTTATAGATAACACTAACTAAGCGATCGTGAGAATATTCCGGCACAGAAAGAATGTTCGCCTACTTTGTCACAAAACGGTGTTTTTAGTGTCCAATTTTCCCGCCACGCCGCGCGCCGAGTGCATCACGGTAGAGACGCTGTTGGTAAAACGACGCAGGCGCATGACCACGGCCGCCAGCATAACAATGAAACGAGACCGGTCCAGAGACCGTTAGTAAGCCAGACCCTGAATATGCATGAGCTCCTTGACCCCCGATTTATTAGTGACAGCATCGCAACTGAGCTCTGAGGTCATCTGACCGGAGCCAAACGAGGATTTACAACTCAAAGCACCACCAATTAATAAATTTACCGATGGTAGAGATAATGCCGCAAAATATTAAATTACAATGGGTTTATATGGTTTCAGGGAATATAAGAAATTCCCAGAGGAACCATAAAAGCAATTTTCGGTGCATGTCCATATGGGAACCGTTAGTTTTTGTTTCGCAACAAAAAGGCTTGCTTTTTACGCGGGCTAAATATAGCCAACATCCCACAGCCAGCGAATTTTACGTTTTTAAGGTCGACTTTTTATTATAGAAAGCGTTGAGCATTTGCATTGCCGTGTGGGATGAAATAATTCGTGAAGAAACTAAGCCGGAATAAATACATCTAAGCTGGGGCAAATAAATCATATCATACGAGTAAATCAGAACATTTACAAACCACATTTTACTCGCTTCTCGGCAGCATTAACCAAATACGTTTAGGCAGAATGTATAAAATATAAAGCACTGTCTTTTTATCGCGCAGCATATTAAGTAATCCATAACAGAGCAGGCTGCCTCTCTGGACTAACCTATGTAAATGTATAAGCGGGTCGTCATAGGATAAAGTGAAGGCAGACACAAGAAGTCGAGTCACCGGTCAGGCGGCGGGAGAGCAGGGTCATCAATCAGCTGACAGCTCGCGGGTCAGGCTTTGCTCCCCCTCGACCCGCGGACCGCCCGCGACCACCTGTCGCTCCAAAATAGCTAATCAGTCTCCAGGTTCCGCCAAATCTCAGTCCAACAGACCACGGCACCCTATTCGTAATGGTATTTTGACGTACGAGGGTATTAGCCGCAGCGCCACGCGTGTTTCCCCCGAGCCGAACGAACCCTTTCGTGATGATATTAGCTATTCGAGTGAAAATGCGAGCGAAATGCGATGTAATATCTGTTGGGCCGTATGTTCTGCTATCCAACTACATTACGGAGCTTTAGGAATTGCTATTCAGGGTGGCCTCTGCGATTGCAGAGCTGATTACTATTGATTAGGTTGATGATTCCGTGTTGTTACATCGTGACGCCCTAGCTGTCTGGGTTGGAGGGTCTGCTCGCGGACAATGCGACAGAGGGATCGACGTCAATTTGCTTTGTATTGAAATTAATTGATTTTTAATGAAAATACAGGATAGCATACAGCTTAAGGACAAAAAGACTATTCACTAGAGTCTTGCAATGAACAAGTTAACAGAGTAGCGAGTCTTAATTTGAGTAAAATTTCAATTTGGTCAAACCGAAGAACTTCGATTTAACGGCGAAGGCAGAGAAAAAACGCCGAGAAGTTCCGTATAATCCGAGGCAATAAAAGTAATCCTATAAAACTCTCACCGGTTGAACAAAAGAATTATTGCTCATCGACCGAGGGCATTCTCGCGGAAAATAGCAGACATTTTTGAAATAGCAGGGTAGCTTGTCATTTTGAAAGACGTGCTCGTGCCCCTGATATCAGAGCGGCAAGATGCCACCACCGTTGCTGCGGTCATTGTGAAATTTTTACGCAATATAACCAGGAGTGGCCAACAGGTAGACCGCGAACACATAATACTAGGTCCCGTGGGAGCACTTTATCAAGAGAGGCAGAAATATACTGACTAGGCAATGTTGGCAAAAGTCATCCCCTATTTCGTCTAACTCGACACAAAATAATATATTTCGTTTCTACTCCAGGAACGCAGTGAAAAAATACATTTAAAGTATCTACCCTCATGATTTAGCAGCAATTAAATTTAGGAATGCTATTTATCGCATGAGACTGTTTCAGCCAAACAATGCGTAATGTATGCTTGTGACAACTGAATACAACTCAAACTAAACTCAGCGTAATGACGTGTTTAATTATCTGCGCTAAAATTGCGTTTCTAGTTGTCGAGTGGGCGCTGGAGCGTCGGTGTGCTCCAAATCACCTATAAATACCCCCCTCTCCCCGCACATTCGCTTTGTTTTCAGATCCGCACAATATGCAAACAAGTGAAAAGTTAGTCCCGCGAAACCAATAACACGAACTAATAAATCTTAAACTCAAACTAACAAGCATGGGAGTACAATGAAAGTACCCTCTTGGTATTGGAAAATGAATGACTGAGCGGGACGATTTTATTTATGGAACAGAGTAACAAAGAGTCAAGAGTTTTCAAGTTTTTCAAGCTTTAAACAAATTATGTAAAGAAAGACCACTATGTCTTAGATTGAGTACACCAAATGAACAATACTTACTATTCATAGGTGGTTTACATAAGTAAACTGGAAGTCAGCATATTTCATGAGAGTTAAAACGTGTATGCTCGTCGGCTCCTAGTAACCATGAACGTCAGTCTAATTTTGCCTAATAGAAGCCAGTTAGGATGATGCTGAGGTGAAAATCAAGCGCCGATAACACGTAGAGCAGAACAAAATTATGATGAGGAGAAACAAACTGGATTGCGGGCGCGGAGAGCAATAACGCCGTCGGCCTCATCTCCGTCAGATCACGTTCCGGAACAAAAGGAGCAGCGTCGCCGACGAGATAAAAAACTTACGTTCAAATGGAGCTTTTCATACTTAACAAACTCTTTTCCTTTACACCGCTCCCTTGACGCGAGAATTCGCTTGTGAGGGAAGTGGCTCACTGCGAGCATTCGCCTTTCGTCTTTAGATTACGGCTTGTGTATCAGTAACAGTAGGCATTGGATTCGTGGTGGTTGAAATTTTGGAAAAAACACACAAGTTCAACTTAGCTACGTGGCTGAGTGGCTGTTACGTCAGTCGCAGCGAAAATTGTGCCGCAATAACCATAGATGAAAATATTTTTACATTTACATACAGGCACATACATTGCATCAAAACATCTACCTATTTCGTTTTCTGGATTTGGAAAGACTTTTGTTTAGGCAGCCAAATATTACATATTAAATTAATATAATGATAAATGATTTAATCTGAAAGTTACATTACAGTGTACATTCACGACTTCATTTAATTTCATTTCACATTTAACCAATACCGGCGCGGCGCACTGTAGTGTCAGTTTTCTTCTCTCGCATATGTGACGCTCGGCTCTGAAATGACGGTGCTATCGGGCAGTGTGTGCGCCTCAAGAGTGAAGTGCACAGTTGGCGAGCAGTCGACGGCCGACGTAATGCGACTACGGCGCTGTTGACGTCTCCGGCGGCGTCACACCGCCTTAACCCATCCGTAATAAAATTTGCATTCAACTACGATACTCTCAAAACTTGTTCTGTTTTCGGCATAATACCTAGAAATTCTTGAAAGGTCGAACGAATCCTCGAGCGGAGATAGAATAATTTCCTTCCTCGGAAAAATCGTTAGGTACGGTACGGTAATGCCTGACTCGATAAGCACTGAGTTTTCTTTCAAACAGCCAGGGAAGCTGGGACGCGAAAGAAAAAGAGAAACGTCCTTATCCGTGCCATTTCCACGTTTGTTTATTAGGAGAATGTGCGAGCCGAGGCTGGGGCCTTCCACGGCTTTTCCTAAGACAAATACGAGCAACGAGAGAGACAATTTAGAAGAGTCATTACGTTGTTTTCGAGAGACTGTCGTAAAATAACAATACCAAATACCTTGTGTAATTTGATCTGGCATAGCCGATTCGTCTTAGAAAGAGATAATAGTGGCATTAGATTAGCATAACCGAAGACGAAGTAAGATTGTGGTGCCGGTGACCTAATTGACTATTGATTGGAGACTCCTGGAATACTGTTGTTAAAGTAAAATTCAGATATGCGATGCATTGAAGATATTTGGTATAAACACGAATTCGACATGTACGTACACAGCCGGAGAATATTACAAAAACGCTGAATGTGCAATGTGACATCTCCATGCAGCATTAAGAAGACATTAGGTAAGGGTGTGCCATGAGGCGGGGTGGCGAGGAGCACATTATTTCACGATGTATCAAGTATCCTGATAGCAAAAGAAGTAGACACCTGCACACTATAACGCAACATTTGGCCTATTCATAATCTGCTTCGTTGAATATGTTGCTATGTGCTTTGGTTTGAAGTGCAATAAATCAAGAATGGATAAGTAATTGGATTCTGTCCAATACGTCCATGTCTGAATACCAGTACTGATTTTATATTCCTTATCAAAATGTAGACGTCTATTTTATACAGGGTGGAACAAACGAATGTTTGTAACGAAAACTAAAGTTTTTTTGGAGAAATTTTATCTTTGACATTGACTGCATCGATTAGTGCAAAAAATATTTGTTCCACCCTGTATACCTTATATTAAAACTTATCTAAACACCAAGATAATTGTGAACAAACACATTCATTACAAAGGTTTTACAAAAAGTGCACAAGCGCAAAAGTTCACTTTCACCATTCGACGGCGGGGCGTTGACTCGCGAGATCGCCATATAAACCTTTCACCAAGCTTTCAAAAAGCTTTCAGAGACGCTGATCGTTCTCTCTATGATTACGAGTATTGCGGTGCGGATACACATTACACGACTTGGCTATTGGAATTGTGTGAATCACTAAAAGTGCAGTGGTTACTTAGGTTGGGCGAGTATCTCCCGTTGCCATGCGGCGTGGTTGTGGCGAGCCGAGATGGCGGTCGGTGCGGAGAACTCGCCGGACGCTGATGCACGCCGCGACCGAAAACTATGCGTTTTATTTCCGATCAATCGATACGCGGTCGGACGCACAGGCGGGCCCGTTGTTTATGCGCCACAAAAACCGCCAAGGCTTGTGCGGGTGCCAAATGCAGATAGCTACTTTATTACGGCGGCCGCGAGCGGTCAGCCCGGTGGACGGCTCGGGCAGGAGCGCACATCACCGATCCGGCTCAGCGGCGGACGCTAATTCAAACGCGTTAACGAGTCACGTGCCCGCCTCAGTCACTTGATAAAGCAACCAGCTGAACAGGCAAAGGGAAACCTTTCCAGTCACAACCTTGACCTCAAAACCGGCTCTGATTTACTATCAAATCATTAAACGACAATAACAATTTTGAAGATGGAATAGCAAGCTCGGGAACATTTACGAGTATTGGCAGTGACAGGTACGTGGTTGACGGTGGAAGCGTGTACCCAGGCGTGCCTATGGCCTGCTCTCATAAATATTTTACGGTGCGCTCCTTTACGGCACTATGATCAGATTGCCGCATACTACACGTGACGTCCGGATCGGCGAGACATTAAGGACGGTGTATTACACGGGCGCATTGATATTTCTGGTGGCGTGTTTTATTCAGGGTTCAGTAACATGTTGATGCTATCGCAGCGCGGCGGAGGAAAGCGAACTCGTCTACACGAATTTCGGGAAAGGAAGGGCGGTAAGGTCGCGTTACGCCGTTTGAAACGGAGACGCGAGGCGCCAAGAGACCAACAAATTAACTCCCCGTCGGGGAGCTTCGCCCCCGCCCTGCCGCCCCGCCCCGTGTTGAGAGGGAAGGCAGCGATAACGTCTCGCAGCAGGGAAAACTTGAATATTTCCAAGGAATCACATAACCCAAATTCGGGGAATAAAAGTTCCACTCGATACCGATAAGATATTCAAGGCTTCGCCGTGTTTTCTGCGCGTAAATGTGCCGTCTGCAGGTGGATATGCTTGAGCAGTGCTTGCGACTAGAGCATATGCAGGCGAGGATTTATCCGACCAATGCTAACTGAGTGGTGGCGTGGTACGAGATAGTTTGCTTGTAGCTCATCAACAATTCACACACTCGTGTAGTGTGCGCTTTATTATGGGATACTTTATGGACTGAGTACTCCATGAGAAGGTTTATCATCCCACATATCCACATCCCCATGCGACTTCACGACATCGTTACTTATATTGTCACTGTCATTATTCATGGTAATCTCTTTATTTATACACCCACCGTAAACATTCAATTTATTGGTCAATGTTCACATCTCTCACTCGGATGGAGCGTACGTAATATACTTGAAAAAGTAAAGATGTAGGCGCTTCGGAAGTGAAATAAAACTCTTACCGCCGGCATAAACTTTATCACTCGAGGTCATAAATATTTTGTATCAATATCGCTTTCCCCCTGTTTCAGTGTTCAATGGCTTTTAAAGGTAAATATGAGTACCTTATTCTGCTACGAGCACTTATCTCTTATTTCTTGTTGGAACCTTTATATGTCAAGTGAATGAAGAAGCATGCAAACATCGTATTGAAAATACAGTATTGACAACAGAGTAAAAAGTTACAAACAAACGTTAAGTTAATGTAACTAGAAGTAAAGCCATACAAAATAACAGTTGCAGAAAACACCGCACTGAAGATGATAGGTTTAACGTGCGACAAAATAAGAAAAAGAGTAATGTTAAAAGGAACGATACAGTTAATGAAAGTCTCATAAAAGTTAAAAGAGGAAATCTGCCAATAGCAACGCTTAAGCTGGGATATAAACTTAAATGGGTTGAAGGCGTTTTTACAAGTTTATCGAGCGTTCCACATCGGACAGACGTTTAATGGGCTTGTAGGCGCCGCCGCTACCTCGCTGTCTGGGGCGGCGCGGCGGCGCGGCGGCGGCGCGGCGGCGTGACGTCCACTCGGAGCCCAATCGCAAGCTTTACCAATTTCCTATGAATCCGACAATATTTACCAGCAGAAAACTAACAGCCGCCCCATAAGCAGGTACGTAGTCCAGCGAGAACAAAAAGTCCAATGTGTCGAGCACTTATTACTGTAGAAGCGGTCGGCCGACCCTGGCCCCGCTCGCTTTTAATGCGGATTTATCGACTCAAATTAATCGTGTAAGTAGAGTAGAGCCGGCCGAGAAAACTTGCGTGAAACGTGATAAAGGACCTCGAAAAGCCGTTCATTGCGATTTAACTAAATTGACTCTCGCCTGTGTAAAGTTGGATCGTTGTGGAACATATCAATTTACGGATTTGCCGTCTGCAAAGGCTTCTTGGGTATTGTTGCACATGAACAAATTGTTCTGCAGATACTATTGTTCCAGTTAAATGTTAGTTAACTAATTGTATTGAAGGCTTCCAATATTTGGAACTGAATCCGGAACAGCGAGCAAACTCTGAATATAACTCTTGCGGAAAGTGAACAGACACGGTATGTGTATCTGACGCTGACGGCGATAGAGAAAGCTCGCAAATGTTAGGATTTCGGGCGGAACACAAAGCCTCATCAACACCATCATTCAGCACTCTATACTTCTACTGCTCATTATTCTGTTTTATATCACAAAATGTGTTTGAAATATGCATGGATAATGTTTTAACCTTCGTTTTTGTCAAATTTAATCAAAAGCAAAGCAATTCATTAATAGATCAATAAAAACAAGTTAGGCCAAACTGAATCCATTTCTTAGCCACATCTAGAGACTGAACAGAACCAATCGAAGTGAGTGCGGTAGGGGTGACTAGTCGGTTTTATTGAAAGGAATATTGGAACACATTAATTTGATAGCGGTCTAGTGCTTTGTTTGAATATCCTCAAGAAGCTATGCTGTGTCTCCGTTTGGCTCCGTCAAGGAGTGGGAGTGTTTCGGAGCCGCATTCTGAGGCGCGTGCTCTCGCTTGAGACTGCATAATACATTGCGGCGAATGCAGCGCAGTTTGATCCCTCTCTAGAAGATAAAGTAATACTGTGACTGAAGTGGAAACTACTCTTCATGTTACCAGTTACCTCCTCTTTCCTGTGAACTCCGGACTTTAGGTTTTCGTCGTCCACTGCTAACAAACTTTTGAGGGCGACGTTTTGTTCTTTGAAGAAAATGTTGAATGATCTACTGTTTCCTGGGCAGAACTTTCCGAGTAAGCAATCGTGATTGGACAAATAGGGTGACTTTGATAATAACATTTGAACATTTCTTACCAGAGATGATTTAAAGATATATAAACATACACAAATACGCGTGTTGTATTGATGCAACATCTTGTGTGGTAGACAATTTAGTTAGTGCGTAACAAGGTGCAAAAACTGCAAATATTATGTAATAAGACAGATTTAGTCTAATCTTACAAGAATACGAAACAGAAATGCGAGTTTATGTAGTTCTTTGCAGCATAGTGTAAATGATTGCATAGAAAGTAATTCGGTCGAATGTAGATTTTATGGACTTACACTAAATGAGGTGCCATTTAATACTCATTGAGAAAAACACTAATTTTAAGTAGAGATATTTATTAGATGGCGTAATTAACCATATCATGGAGATGTAATATTTGAATGTACACATCGTGCACACAGGAGTGACTATTCAAATCAATCACGATACATCTGAGTCATCGATGGGTTATCTTGATGGTCGGTCATATGCAGTAATAGAATTCAGTTTTTGAGATCATCATAATAAACATGTCACATAAATACATAGGTATCCTCAAAAGTACTTAGTAGATTCTTGGGATATTAAACCCGATAATACCCATTAAACAATACCAATGTGTAGTAATGGGTAATTGAACGGATGAATATTTATACCAAAAATATGTTTACCGACTTCAGAGATCGATTTTCATCTTCGCGAGACGCCTTTATAATGTCGACCCGACATTCAACATGAGGGCTTCAAAACAGTCCTAAACAAATATGGCGCCAATCGCCATATCAATAGATGGTTAAACACCACAAAGAGAAATAAAAAACAGTCTGTTTGGATAACAACAAAAAGCGAATTATTCACAGCGACACGGCAAATGGTTTGTCTGTATGTTCCCGGCTAGTTGGACGGAAGTTAACGAACCGCGAACATAATGCAATAAGTCACGGGTACACAAATTGCGACTTACTTTTCCTCGAGATTTCTCGTCTCAACCGCGAAAGAAAGAGCTCATTAAACGCTCGAGTTTTTTCGGGCACGCGAATTATCAAAACAGTCAGTGAAACTTGCACGAACAGTGCAGAGTAAGTTTAAATTGGAAAAGCTGGCTGAAGTTCCGAGAGCGGCATCGATGACGGGAATAGGTAAACATCGTGCGAGAATGCTAGAATGGCAATAAGGAGCATCGGCGTTAATAGTCACCTTGATGAGATGAAGAGTTAGTCGTGCCACTTATTTAAAATCACAGCACATTAAGAATCCAAAAATGGAACAGCAATTTTGTCTGACACTACATAACCTATCCTATAGAGGCCAAAGGCAAAGTATATGGCTGAATTATAGTGAAACATATAAGCGGATAAATGTCCACTGCATTGTCCCCTCGCTCGGCTGCATTCTAACTCTGAGCGGTGGTCTTCATAGAGTCAACTGTCAGGGGCTGGGGTGGGAGCCACAGGTATGTCAGTTTGATGTGCAGAAGCAATCTGGCATTTATTAATGCGAATCGCCTCGACGGTGCTAGACAATGGCTTGTGTTTCTCCTGCAATTTACAACCAACAGGGGTGTGGCAGCTCAAAACTTTCTTCACGTGATATAATATTTCGGAACTTTTCTCATATTTGAAGAATTTTACGATAACATGGAAATGCTTTTAACGAGGGTGTCTAAAATACCTCTGTTATCTAAAAGAGTTCGAATTAAATAGGTCCTATCTCATATCTGGAATTCTGAATAAATAATTATCTTAGACTTTATTTAAAGTCTTGCTCTTCTTGCTATTCTATGTCTTCTTCCGAACTTTGAAATGAACCGATCCTAATAGTATATTATTAAACATTTCTATTATGTTCTGAGACTCGACTCTAAGATTGTTATTTTCACTAAAACCAGCGAATGACTGACAAATTAGTGGACTGTTTGCTAAGTTGGCCATAAGCGAACAAATGATATTTTTGCATTAGAGATATTTTTTATCTCTCTTCTAAAAACAATTAGGTAGTTAATTAATTATGGTTCTTTGAATTTAATCATTCCCATTTTCAACTTTGACATTGACGGACATTATTCGACATGCCTCTGAGTACATCCCTCCCAAAACACCACTGGCAAAATCGGCTAAAAAACTATAAGACAAAAATTACGATATTTGACTCAATTATTTTTCAAAATTACACAACCCTACGTCAGAGAGCTAGAACAACATGGCAAGTCCGTACCGTACCGTACATAAAATAGACGCGCATATTACTACATAATTCAGAGCGTACGAACAAAACGCCGCTTCCTCATTCAGAAAGACGTATGTGCGGGAAAAAGAAAACAATTTTATCTTTGTTCCCTGTCATTTTAATTCGCCCGTGGACAATATACGGCATATTCTGTTAGAATAATGTGTCAGATGATTATGGGTGTTATGGAATCGCTGTTCCTTCCACTTAATATAATGAGTTTGTTTATTTGCCGTCAACTTTCCCACTGCGGGGCAAAGGCCTTCCCATTAGCAGCCACAATTCTCTATCCTGCCTGGGCTACGTCATCCACCTTGACAGAATATAGTGAGTTAAACGCGGTTATTCTTTAACCAAGTTTCAACTTTGTCTAGGATTTAAATAACATAGCTTCAACAACGAACCGACATGTTTTAGTCAAAAAAATCCTGGAAGGAGATATCGCGAAGAAGGAGAATTTACTCTAAGGCGAAGTAAAAAGTTTGTCAAAGTGGTTTGGGGAATTTCCAAGAAAAAACGAAGTGTTTGATAGAGAAACCTAGTTTGAATTAACGCTACTAACACTGGCAATAGTAGAAAAAATAAAGTACTTGCCACAAATAAAAGAATGAAAATATACTTATCTTGTGAATGTGATGCATATTATGTTCAAGTTCAAGTTATGTTTATTGCTTCCATAATTCACATTTAATCTTAAATTAAGGTACAATTTATGGACCCTGTCCATAGGGCACTGCAACAGTAGAGAGTTATACTAATGACTAGATATTGAAAAATATTAATTATTGTAAAATATTAATTATGTTCGCATTATTAGTTGTTAGTCTGCGAAGGTATACAATATCCTGATATCTATGATACACACAGTAGTTTTGAGTATTATTCATATTTACTTACTTTGAAGAGAGCTCCTTTACAATGATATTGTATGACTCCGGAGGAAATCTGGGAACAAGAAATAATAAAATTAGGCGTTTGGTATAGTATAAATAGACACACGTGCACAAATGTGTAATAGCAAAACAAACCAATCTTCGGGGAATTTCTTTGCTCCTCTTCTCCCATAACATTTATGAAAATAAAAACGTTAAAGGTAGTTTTCAATATATTTCACGCAAGAGGTTCTGTTTGAATGCAAACCGAGCAAAAAATCAGTCATCAATGTTTTTGGATTTCGAAATTTCTTCAGCCCACGACACGTGTAGCGTGATTCGTATACTTGTATGTCTATATGTGAAAATGCATGTCATTATTATCCCTGAATATTAAAGACCTACTCTCACGTACGCAGGCCGCGAAAGACTCGAGCAGCGCTCGTCATATAATTTAAGTTTTCTATGCACACATCGCGGGAGAATATAAAACTAAACCAATTACAAGTTTTCCAATATGCCTCGCGAATTATATAAAATGTTGAATTCCCAATAGCCCCATAATGTGGTCTCTTCACAAGTTAGTTAGTTGTTCAAGTTCACGCAACAATTTATCGTTGAAGTAAAATTTGTAATAAAATATTATTAGATGTCAGAGAATGAGGATAGTTTGGAAAGAGTATCTCTTGCAGGATTAAACCCAATACTTTAATCTTTTTCACAAGGGATTGGTTAAACTTTTGCACCAACACTATTCTTGGCAAAGTCAAAGTCAACGATATCTTTCTACAAGTTGCACTTATAAAAGAAAATTTAAGCTGAAGTTCGCAAATCGCTTCTCTCACACGTATTTCGAAAACATGTTGCTCGTTGTTAAAGAATAAATTACCTGAAATAATGTGGTTAGTCAGTCGATCGATTAAGTTACTCAAGAATTGCTCTCGAGTGTCTGGCATAGGAATGGGTATCTAATGATAAATGACTGTTCAGTCTGTATCCGTCCATTAATGTCAGCTGACCTTGGGTTATAAGAACCACAGATTTACACAATATGTCAGGTAAACTCTATTGAAGCCTTGATTACAAGAGTAAATGGCGGGCGGGATAATGAAAGAAAACCCGAGCGGTCAAAGTTTACAAAACAATAACACCTAAGCATTCCAAAACGTGCCATTGTACAGAGGATACCTAAAACGTGGAAACACTTCATTATGAACCCCGAGACGACATCTAAACAATGTCAACAGCGTGTTGCCATGAGATCAAACACGGTAGCACCGGTGTGACATCACAGTGCCTTTACATCAGCCCTTAGAGCACGAATTGCGAAACGCCGAGCTTAATACGATAAATCCCGGGTCGCGCATCCCGCCAGTGTTTATGCGATTGTGTCTCGTAGTTCATGACCTATTTTTTCACGTTAAGCGGAATAAAATCCGGCCAATGCGAGGCATACTAGCGAATTGAGTGTTCCGTACAGAAACAGCTCTTAAAGCCAATGCAATCGTTGGGAAAATATCACGGAGCAATGCTTCCTTTATTGCTTGCTCTCTTTTTGCAACAAGAATCTTCTGAAGCCCGCTGGCCGAAGTGGGACCGAGGGGTCAGTCAATCGAGTGAAAACGCCTCCGCGAATGACGTCAGATACGCGCAATTTAAATTCTATGTTAAAGGGTCTTTTAATTGCCAATTTCAAAGTATCAATGGACCTCTATGCCTTTATGGGATAAAACCGTGCTTTAAAGAACTTCGAACATTTTTTTTATGGTGCCTGCCTGGTATACAGGGGTACTCGCATACCCTAAATTTTCACTTTTCCGTGTAGACCTATAAAACATTATGTCCATCGATAGAAAATTTAATTACAAACAAAATTTCTTTGACAAAATGTCGTAAAGTAGCGTTTCTGAGATAATTAAGTCTGAATAGGTGTACGTTAATTACTTTTTACCATTTTCAAACTGGATCAAAAACGCTACTTTACGACATTTTGTCAAGGAAATGTTGTTTGTAATTAAATTTTCCATCGATGGACATATGTTTTGTAGGTGTGCACGAAAAAGAGTAATTTTAGGAAATTTCCACTGCAGATATCCCAGAAAGGTTCGATGTTCTTTATTATTGGATGATATAAATCTACTGACATAAATCTACAATATGCAACTATCCATAGACTTCTACAAAGTGATAGAGGCGACGGATTGCTTATCTCATGCTGAGAAATAGCCAACCGTACGTACTCATTGTGTACGGAACCCTAAAATAAAAACCGCCGGGTAGGTGGCTGGGTAACTTACTCCATTACGGCGCGCTATTAATTCCGCCCACGACACAATACGTACAGGTTAACCGGCGAAATGAGAGCGTCGCAGCTAGTTACGGAAATAAAAACTGTTATTATGAATCGCTCGGAGCGGAGGTAGGCAAACACGGTTATTTGCAGCACAACCCTCGGCTAGGATTTGTGACATCCGCCGGTAAGCCTCCCCCGCCCGCCCAGCCGGCATCACTGCAAGCTCTAATTATTGTTGAGTTGAATACATTGCTTTTTCGTCGACATAAGCGAATTAAATGTTCTGTTTCGCCATGAATACGCTGGTGTTTGCCGTTTCGTTTGTTTCAGGTGGGCTATTGTGCGCGGCTGAATAGGTGGGTGCTTCAACTGTTTTGAGAGCTCTTGCGGCCAATGTTAGTCTCATTTTGTTATTAAAGCCTTAGGGTAACATGGAATAACTTACCTAAGTAAGTTTTCGGAGTGACTCAGTATTAACTGCACTAGAAAAATCCTAAAGGAAGCTCGTAACCATTACCCTTCTCTTTTTTATTATGTGTCTGTGTGTGTACCATTCAATGAATAAATGAATTTATCTATCTATCTTCAAGTAAATAGGTAAAACGCACGTGCACGGCCGCCTGAACCAACTTCCCGGAGGACTTTGTGACGTTATTTAAGGGCCGCTCCTGAAAGGCAAGGTGTGTTGTCGCTCGCCCGCCCGGGGGAATTCACTACGCTTTAAAGCTGGTAATTTGATGTTAGACTTTCGAAATCTTCCCATCTCTTCCCGGGCCGTGCGGGGCGGGCGGATTAGGCGCACGGCAGGGACGAGGGCGGCGACACGCTAGATTAATGTTGCGAGCTTTGCGCCAAATTTAAAATGTCACATTCCATTTTTCCAGCCAATGTGGCCCGACGCCGAGCGGGATAATGCCCGCTGTTACGCTAACGGAATGTAGGGTAAATAAAAGCAGAACAATTTCATAAGGATATCCCATCTAATCTGTCTAGCCGTATGGAAAGAGAGGCGGAATGAAATCAACGATATCATATCTGGTATATGGCAAAAATGCTGGGTAAAATAACACGGAGCGTATTGTATTCTGTTTCTTTATATTATTGCCCTTGAGACAATGCTAAACCGACGAAACTGGCAGAGGTCAATGCTTGGCCTAAGCAAACGTATTACCAGCGAGTCGGAGCCAACATGGAAACAGAGGCGCGGAAAAAAGGCAGTCATAAAACTGGCGCCCACCAATCGCCAAATAAGGGCATAGACGGGCGGCGGTTGCGAAGCGTCCTTGACTCCCGTCCAAATGGCATAAGTTGGACCATCATGGGCGCGGATACTTAACTAATCGATAAGTAAGACCGAATGGATGAACCGCAACACCCACGTACGGTAATTAACATCAGAGGTTTCGACAAGTTTCCATATTTAACCAAAAATTAAAGCCATATTTTTTCAATACCGCGAGATGACCGTCAGACGAGGCCTAAAACGTTTTCCTGTTTCGCGTGACTAACTATTACCTATAAGCGCAGAGAGAGAGCCTAGTCGAAACAGTTAGGTCGTATTTAGGCAACGTTGAACTGTGAGTTAGGTCACACAGAACACGGGCCTGAATGCTAAAGCGTATAAAACTTTTCCAATTTCCATATGCCCGGTTGAAAGTATAAACGGGTCCATAAACGGGCTTAATTTTAATAATTTGATGTTTATGCAGCATGTTGCGAGTGCGTGTCCGCGGGACTCGTAAACCGCTGTGCGTGTCGTTGGAAATAGATGAGCGTCGATGTATCGTAAATTTTCAGCTTATTTTCGCAAAGCCTTGAATTTCACGTGAAGTTATTATTCACTCTACGACAACCCGCGTGTTATATGAAATAAGACACGTGCCTACTTCCACTTGTGCAAGTAAATTCGGAAACTTGGCTGCCAAAGGTTGAGGAAACTTACAATATCTTACAAAATGTTAATTATGAACTGTGGTAGAGATTTCCCCCTTGACTCGAGTCTCGGTCTGTATGCAGCGCACACATGCAAAGAGCCTTAGTGCTCTTTGTCTGCGCTACAGTGAGTTGATGCTTTTTAGATTTGTTTTTAAGCTGCTTATAAGGCATTGCATACAATTGTTTTGCCACTGCTATTTGCCTTTCATGCGGAGCTTTAGATATGCCTTAAAGGCGGGAGAAATTAGCGTCTAAATATATCATGGCTGTCATTGTGTCGTGCTTGTTGACTGGAGTGGTGTGTAGATGCACATGTGAGGAGGTTGCCTGCGGAGATTAGCATGCAATGTGAGCTCGGTTCAAGTTCATTGTCGACTCTTCGTCGCCCACGTGTGTCGCGCCCGCGCGCCGCGACCGCCCCTGTCTCGAGACGAGGTGATTGTCTCCTGCGCATACATTATTGACAAGTGCTGTAATTAGCGTCGCCTGATTACGAACGTTATTCATAATCAGCTTTCACAGGTGAATTATGTTGATTCATATTTGTAATCCACATGCCGGATTAGCAGTTTGTTAAATTTGCGCTTTCAATTTGCATATTTAGTTAAAAGCACGGTGTGCAACGAGGTTAGTACCTTTAGTAGACGTATCGTATGATATGTTAAGTCAACAAAAGCATTCTGGTTTGAAATTTACGCCAGACCGGCTAGTAGCTAATAAATGATTCATCGATCGATAAGCGAACAAAGTGAGACGATCACTTGGGCGAGAGTAAACACGGAGAGGCATAATCCAGTGGACGGCACTTAGCGTGCGCCGCAAGCTCGCTCCTCGCTAATTGCACGTGCTGTAATCTGTTTGCGAACGCATCGCATTACCGATTTAGCCAAGCGCCATCCATTGACGCCCAAGCGCCACTTTCCGGAACCATTTTAAGCTTCTTTGTCCCGACAAAATCTAGCTCAAACATCAAGGCATTTCGTCTGAAGCATCCGCCGAGGTAAGATCCCCCGAGTGCTATTCTAATTTAGTAATTGAAACGTAAGGCAACTTAAGTAGGTGACATAAATAACGTTTCACGGCTAAAGAGCCGGCTAAAAGTCGGTTTTTGCATGAGCTGAACGGGAAACCTGAACAAAAACAAGGGAAGGATGTTGTAGCGGCGTGGAGTCATATCGCAGGATGAGGCGAGTAAGCCTGCCCGCAATACGTTATTGTGTGTGTGCAACAAGCCGCGTCGTCTGACAATGTCTCTATAAATATTTACCGATGGATTATTCCTCGAGCTAGTGAGTCCTTGGAGACTTCAAAATTACATGGTGAGCAATCGAGTGAGTCGGCTCCGCTCCCAACCCGCCGCCGTCACGCCTCATGATTTCGCATTTTATTAGCGCTACTTTTTGTTCAGCGCTAACCTAACTAGCGCACTTTGTTAATATACCTAGATATTTCTTATTTTGACTGATACATCTTGTGTTAATCCAGTCAAGCCATTACAAGTTACCCGATAGGTCAATATCGTCATCGCCTATTACGAAACAGCGATCAGTCTTCCAGTTTATCAATTTTAAGCAGTAATGGATGGTGCAAATGTCCTCTATCGGTGACGCCTACGTAGGTTGGAACAATTGGATTTGTCTAATGGCCGAGCCCAAATAGAAACCGGCGGCGTTAAATGCTAGTATCAGGGAGTGCGTTGCTGCTATTCGGCTCGGCCTTCGGATCGGTAATAACCAAATGTATGACTCAGTCTGGTTATTACCACACACAGCGATACGATCGCCTACTGGCAACAAACGCTGACCCCAGCTCAGTATGGAATGTGTTTCAGATCGACGCTATGTAAACTCTATTGAAGCTTCAAGGGCGCAACAAACTTCACCAAACAAAACACCGCTGGATGTTAGTGAAAACAAAGGGAAACTCGATAATAGCCGGCAATAAGTTTCAATATTCCCCGCCATTACTTTTTGCATGAAAACAATCCGGAATGTTGACTCTGAATTTAGAGTGAGATGCGGTCTTTATGGCTTGAAAAGATAATTATACGGCTCGCTGCCGACGAAATCCGTCTGACATTTCCATTTGTAGGTGAGTAAGTACTTTAGACGTGGACTGACTTTTACATTAGACATATTAGAGTCGATTAACAATAGAGCCGCCTGCCAGTCGTAGTTATAGCTGACTAGAAAGTGCGGCGAGCCCATGCTGCGACCGCTCTTACAGATCGTATCGATCGCGTTTGCTACACAACCTCCATTCATTATTTATACACTAGCTAGTCTCTATATTACAATGAGACATTTCTACTCTATGAACTCTTTAACAGCCCCCGAGGCAATTACTGGTGGCAGCGTTACGTAGTACCTATCTCACAACGAGTCACAAGGCGCGAGAAATGTTAAAATACTTTCTGAAGAGCATTAAAATGAAAAGTCAACTTTTCTACTTTCAAAGGAGGTCAACGTTTCTTTGCATTTTGGACAGACTTTTAATTCAGGATTTCCTTTTATAGCTAAGTCGTGCGGCTCAATAAATTAGCCGTACGAAGAAATGGACATCTGCTCCGGAATAAAACCCATCTCGCGAGTAAAAGGGACGAAATTTACGATCCATGTAACAGTGGGTTGCGGGTCGCGCGCGCGCCCACGAGTCGCATGCAAATGGCTCCATTGCAGCGAGACGCAACGACCGACGACGACGCAGAGTCGGCGACTCGGGCTCGCCTGCAGAGATCAGAATCAGGACACCTCGCGTGCGACCCCTGCCTGCCTGACCATAACATAACCAGACAGTCAGCCCCCCCTCCCGCCCCACCACAGCCCCCGCTCGCCTGACCGACCGACCCACAGCCGCCTGCGCAACTCGTTCACCCGTTTTCCACTGCAATAAGCTTTCACTGACTAAATTAGTAACTTCGTCACCCTAATAATAAAATGAATCAGCACATGTTATGCCCTAACGTTTCAAATATTTATATAATTATTTCCTGTTTAGACTATATTTAGCGTGGATACTATCGCAAAATGTGCGTTAGACGGGATCAATATTTTTACCACGCAACACTGTTCGCACGTGCACATTTCACATGAGCAGACGGAATCAATTTTACATGACATAAATGACGGATCGTTTCCAACTGCCGACTTGATTTGAAATACCCAGGAGTATATGATTAATTTCAAGCATTCCAAGTATAGAGCTGACGGTGGAATGGCATTGCGTCCCATCGTGATTCGGGACCTGGATGAACGAGACCAAAATAACCTGTTATGATATGACATTCGAGCTCAAATAAGTCGGAGTAAAGTATCAGAGTATAAGTGGCTATTATTGCTGCAATCGCTAATAACTGCTCATTCGTAGTTGAAAAATATAGAGGAAGGTAAATCAATTTAACGATACTAACCCAGTTTGATGGAAACCTTGTGAAATGAAACGAGTGAATGTGATATGGAATATGACTAAACCGACTCGACCTTATCGGTAAATGTCAGACAGAAATCAGTTGCGAAAGATTTTTAAACACTTGGTTTGACCTTTGCATAAAAACTAACATAGCAAAATTTTACATTGACAGAATCATATTTCTCGTCAGAACACTTGCGGCTATTTTTTTTCTCAGATATGATGTGAGTCACAGAATTGATTTCCCAGTCGGATCCAACAACTTTCTCTTTAATCACTTTCCGTGTGTGACTCATGCAAGAAGAATCCTCAAAAGTTTGCAATATGTTGTATATTTCCGCGGTACCGTCGAAGAAGTAATCCAAGCTACAGTAATAGGGCAGTTTGGAGCTCGTACGTACACAAAGTCGCAACAAACAGCATTTCTCCTTCACCTTTAGCCCCGAAAATCGCAAGTCTGGAAACATACACAATGTAAACAGTATTATGCAATGTAAGTAAAAGTATGAGCAATAAACCCTGAGAGCTCTTTCCGCCCACATATGCAGACTTCAGGCGCCAGGCAGGTCGACCCAGCATCTAGCTGGAGCTCTACGCATGCTCAAGCCATTACCCGGCATGTGTTCTATGAGCGGACAAATGCTTCAATTTATTTCCGAAATGAACATATGATCTTGAATGTCTTAATTCTGCTAGAATACAAGGATTCGGTTGTTGGAATCGTAGTTTTTAGGGTTCCGATCCTTAAAAGGAAAAAGGAACCCTTATAGTTATAGGATCACTTCGTGGTCCGTCTCTCTCTCTCTCTCTCTTTCTCTCTTTTATTTATGCAAGGCTATCTATTTGATGCAAGGCGCCAGTACTAGCTTTTTACGTATTCCATGGGCTACAATAGCTTGTACAATTTTTTTGCAAATCAGGAAATCAGAAATATTTTTTTTATTGTGGATCGTAGTATAGTAGAGATGTTACATTATAAAGTGTTCCTTACGTGTTGCCATAAGGCATACAAATCAATCCAGTAGTTAGGTTTCTATTTCGAAAAACAACTGTGAAACGTATTTGTTTTTACCTGGATGACATTATCCATCCATGACTTTGTGGTTGTTATAGTCATTGTCACGAGATATATTCTGGCTGTTATAGGATCGTATATTCGTTTATATACGGATATACGTGTGGACTTACTCTACTCAGTAAGACTGTCAGTGAAGTAGACCGTAGTAGAACAACAGCCGAGTCCTCACCTTGACTCGATCGCAGCATTCGCAACTTGATATCCGATAAGTGTATCAAGTGGTTAAACATGTCGTCTTAGATATTATATTATATGAGAGATTATTATCATATTTTAATACTGTATGCATGAGGTGGCGAGTACAATGGCCTAAAGTGGAAAGTGGAGCGAGTTGCACTTTCTCCCCAGCTAAACTGAGGTATTGAACGGCATTAATTGAAAAGTAAATTATTCTAAGCTTATCAAAACTTTGCACATATTACATAAGGGATAGTACAGCACATCAGATTGTATCTATTAGTATGGTCTCGCTCGATATACGGTCGTGAGGTTTTATGACGACGAATTAGGTACCGATATTTAATTTAGTTTCACGTTCGATACGGTAATGCATTAGGGTCCTGATTAGGCGGCTTTGGGACGTTTGAATTACAAATCTTGCCCCGAATTAAAATAACCGGCCAAGTGCGAGTCGGACTCGCGCACGAAGGGTTCCGTGCCATTATCTATAAAAAACCGCAAAAAAATGTATGGGAGCCCCCCCTAAATATTAATTTAATTTTAATTTAATGATTTATTTTTTAAGTAAATAATATACTCCATATATTGTGAACATTTTAAGCGTCTACCTGCTACCATTATCAATATCGAGCAAAAATGAGCAAAAAAATCACGTTTGTTGTATGGGAGCCCCCCTTAATATTAAATTTCTTTTGATTTTTAGTATTTTTTGTTATAGCGGCAACAGAAATACATCATCTGTGAAAATTTCAACTGTCTAGCTACCACGGTTCATGAGATACAGCCTGGTGACAGACGGACGGACGGACGGACGGACGGACAGACGGACAGCGAAGTCTCAGTAATAGGGTCCCGTTTGGCACCCTTCGGGTACGGAACCCTAAAGATGGTAACTCTATTTTTTTTGATTGCCCACTATGTTACTTGATGCGCGCCGTGCGCACGCACCAAACAAGGCACGGTCGGTCGGTCGTCGCCATGTAGGGTGGAGCGCAGGGGAGATGAATCAAAGACAATAGCTCGAGTATGACTGAGAGTATATTAAGGAAATAAATGTATATATTGACACTAAACTAGGTTACACATGGTGTAAACTACAATACATCACAAAACATTGAATGAATGGTAATGGACTCTTTTAATTTTTGCTATTTTCATAGTTGTTTTCCTCGTAAAGTCCGCCTTCTATTATTAAGAGTGCACCGAGCTTCTAGCGCTAATCGATTTTGGGTATTCTTGCGCTTCGTGTATGTGTGCGTGAGGCAAACCGGCGGCGGCGGCGGCAAGAGCGAAAGCATGCGAAAGGCTAGCAAGAGCCCTGCGCCGCCGCCGCCGCGCGTGACGAGCCCTGCGCCGCCACCCCGTCGTCACTCGCGAGTTGGTTGGTTGGTATAGTAGAACCCACGAGTAGCGTCGTTTGAAAAGCCGGCAAATTCAAAAAAAGTCTCTTCATGGCAACTGTATGTTTACGACCTGAATTAAGGAGATCGCACACTTGTCTATCACATCTTACACTAATCGCTCGGCTCCGATGGGTCTGAGTTCACCTTTATTGGATTTTGACAGTTTTGACCACTTCGACTTTGTTGCTATCTAAAAAGCCTACTCTATGATCATGATCATGATCAAACTACAGGACTCGTGGGTTCTACTATACCTATCTATTACCAATACCTATTTACAAAATAAAACAAAAAATCGATTTCAAATAGTTTTATTACAAATATTTACGGTTAGAAACCTTTTTCCAGATTTTACACAATTTTATTTATTATGGAATATAGGAACATGATATTTTTTCTATAAAAAATAATGAGGTGTAATGGTCTATCTCCACCAAGCGGACGGCACGGCATCGGACGGAATCGGATTTTACAATTTTGAAACGAAAATAAATCTTGCATGCAGTGTTTACAGTCTATTATAGACTCTAAACACTGCATCCAACATCCAAATCAATAACAACAGCATATCGGCGGGCGCGTGCGGCGGCGGCGGCTGTTATTGATTTGGCAATATAGACTCTAAGAGCCCTCGCCCACGACGACTTTTTGCAGCGCTGCAGACGCGCGTTTCGTAAACGCGCGGCAGCATCGCTACTTACGCGCGTTAGTCGCATTTGCTACGCGCTTCAGAAGCGATGCTAACGCGCGGCAGCATCGCGACTGTAGCTATGCAAACGCGCGACAGCATCGCTACTAACGCGCATTAGCATCGCGACTGATCTTTGGTTACGTGGGCGAGGGTACACAGCTAGCGACCGCTTCGCGACTGTATCGATGCGAACGCGCGACAGCCGCGCGTCTGCAGCGCTGCAAAAAGTCGTCGTGGTCAGGGCTCTAAACTATCTAAACACTGCATGCAATTTCGTTTCAAGATTGTAAAATCCGATTTAGTCCGATATGCCGTGCCGTCCGCTTGGTGGAGATAGACCATAATTATCAGGGATCGAAACGAACGAAGGTGTGAATTTACCTAAAGTTTGTAGTCGGACATAACAAGGAGCAGTTACAACCACTTGAGTTGAACCGGTTTGAATTTAACCTGTTAAATTTCGTGTTTTTGTCTAACCAGTTAATTTTTGTTTTTATTAGTTTTACATGTTCCTTACATTTGAAACACCGAACTATAAACATTTTCAAACTGCTGATTCCCAAAAAAATATAACTTTTTTATTTTTAAATTTTTCGTAAATTTACTGAGCGATCATTCGAGCGAGGTAAATAAAACATTCATACAGATTGTAATTGAAAGGTGCAGTCATTTTTTCAACTCAACTCAAGTGGTTATAACTGCTCCTTGTCATGTCCGACTACAAACTTTAGGTAAATTCACACCTTCGATCCGATCCCTGATAATTATAAATTGAATAATACCTTATTACCTTTTATGATAATATTCTAAGTAACAGTAAGAAGTGCAATAAAAACTCATAAAGTGAACTTAATAACGTAAAATAACATAACGGCTAAATAAGGTGAGAGTCCCAGTTATCGACCCTTTAATTTAAAATTCAAATGATTTATTCTTCAAAATAAATTCTGAATGACAATCAAGACTGAGTGAAGTTGCATGATCAGGGGGCCTAGACAAGTGACATCGCTAGGTGACGTCACCTTAGCGATTCCAAATATCAAATCGCATACATAAAAAGCTATCGTTTCGACTCGCTATCCTTAGCGATGTCACTTGTCTACAGGCACAGGTAATTTGGTCTTATGGCAAGGAACACACGAAAAATTACCACACAAAACATGTTTTGACTTTAAAGCCTACAGCGCGACCGTGTCTAAATTTTTAGCGTTTAATTTTTCATCATCTGGATATTTTTACCTGTTACTTTAAGTAGTAAGTAAGTAATTTCATTGTCTATTTCTCCATCCACTGGAAGACAAGAATTTTGTTTCCACGTAATTGGCACCCTGTAATAAAACAGAATATTTTATTTAATTGTAATTACTTTATTTATCGACAAAATTGGTGTTCGGATGAAATTTGTAAGACTTATTTCATAAAAATAATAATTTTTTGAACTTACGATTCCAGAGTGTGATGAATTTTAGAATCGGTGTCATCCAAGGAATTTACCCTGTAAAACGAAAAATAGATATAGTGGTCATTCATACTTAATTTATTATAATGTTTTCCTATACACCCTACTATTTCTACGCTTACAGTTTATTCGATGACTCTTTGTTTTGTAGTGAAGTGCCAACAGCTGGTACATTTACCCTAAAAATAGAAAAAGATAAATAATTTTCCAGTATAAATATTTGTTCAAATATCGTAAGTAGGTAGATAGGTAAGTGGAGACCACTTTTAATAAGTAGGTATAATCGGAAGGTAGGAGGATTATACTTACGAAGCAACAGTATTCTCTTTGTCTTCAAAGTTCTGTATTAGTTGTCTTTCTCTTATCCCGTCAGCAGATGGTTCATATTTATTTTGCAGTGAAATGTCAACAACTGGTACATTTACCCTATAAAAGAAAAAGAATGACAGAGAATGGAATGTGAGAAAAAATGTGAAAAATATTAGTGGAATTAATTTAGTCAAACAAACCACAAACTACAAGTAGGTAGGTAGGTATTGAGTGAGTATACTTACGAAGCAACAGGTACATTCTGTTTGTCTTCAAAATTCTCGGCCTGTAAGCTGTAAGCGTCGTGCTCTAGAAGGATAAATTAAATTGTCGTTTAGGGTTCCGTGCCGAAGGGTGCCAAACGGGACCCTATAACTAAGCCTTGTTTCATATGAATTTCTTTATTGAACACAGATAATTTACAGTGTTATTTACCACAATATTTTTAGGATTCCGTACCCGTATTGTGTGGTGGTACGGAACCCTCTGAGCGAGTACGCGTGCGACTCGCACTTGTCCAAATTACACTTACTTCATTTCCTCATGCAAGCGTTTAGCGTTATTTTTTCGCCAACCCCTTCTTTCCTTTGATTTATTTACTTTGTTCCCCATCTTGAATGAAGTGATTTTTGACAAAACTCTTCGTACGTTTTCAAATCCGGGCGTCTCAGTGGAAGCGACACAAGCTTCCCGTCCGACAGCTGAAGCACTACTAAAGCGGATATGGGGGAGGAGAGGCAGGTCGGGTTTAGGATGGCCGGAACGCGCATGAATTTAGGTATTTCCTTCGTATTGATAAACAAACCCACATTTTGAAAATGTAAAGTGTATACGTTATAGAAAACATGTAGTAGTTTGTTATTATTCAAAACTGACAACTTTCCGTAATTATTCAGGGCGTACTAAGGGTTTATTTTATTTTTTAGAGATAACTTTGCGAATTTATTCTATCGAGCCAACTTAATCAAATCGTGTTTCCATCGTATATACCGGCTGAGATATATCCCCAATAGTACTAATATATTTGGAAAAAAAATAATTTAATTGTTTATCACTTCAAACAAGGGTTATAAAAACGTGTTATTGTGAATAAAAAGCTCGGTGCAGGCTTAATGTTTCAGTGAAAATCGCAGTCGCTGGCACTATTTTCGTCCGTTTCTTATTTAAATCTCGGCACACACGGTGAGGACCCTTTCTTGCTCGAGTTGTCTCTTTGTGAATAATGAAATAAGAGCAACTTTAATTAAGAGACAGTCGTTATTTTTGTGCAGTGCATGGTGCCCGGGAGAAATATGGAGCGTCAATTCGTGCTCGGCGCTTTTAGAACAAGTCCTTTGCGAGGCTGGGAGAATCAATATACATTTATTTAGTCTATGGCTTAATTATGACAGTCGTTTTGTATGGTTGAATCACTTGTTTATATCAAAGCATTAAACCCTTGGATTTAACAAACATCTCTGCCGTACATGTCCATACGACTTCACAGCATAACGCAACCAGTCGTTTCATATCAAACAAAATCAATATACATATTTTAGTATTATGGAGAGTATTTGCACGTACGGTCGAACATTTGGTATGGAAACTGGCTGGCTTCCACCATTTTGAAAAGTTCTGATTTTTTCCGATGAAACCGCGGTGTCGATATCAAATTGTTATGAATTATATCTGTAAATTATATATGTACTTTGCTAGAACTTCGTGTTTGAAGTCTGGAATAGAGGAATACAAAATACATTGAATGACGAATTCTCAAATTACATCCGATACTCCGCAAGTCAAAGTCAAAGTCAAAAGTCATAGCAATTTTTTTTATTGATCATAAAATTATACAGATTGCTTAGTCAACGTCAATATAATATTAATATTTTTGCATACTACCGCCTGTTCGGAAGTTGTGGGCTTAGGCATGGAGCAAAGAAGGGCAAGAAACTCCCCCGTACAGCCTCCAGTAAGCCACAGACCCAGCCTTGCAAAATCTTTTCTACACGTTGACTAGCACTTAACAGAGCAGTGAGCTGAGACTAAGTCGGCGTCATGCCCTCACAAACTGGTTTGCTAAAGGGCCCTACAGTCGCGAACCCGGCTGACGAAGGGCTAGCCATTTAGCTGGGTCATCTACAAGCAAAATTCACTTTATTTGCTTTATGCAGTCTTTTTGAGAGGCGCTGCTTTGTTACGTGCGAATGGCTAACGAACTTTCTTGGAGAAAGCAATTGTTTTAGAGCTTCTAGTGACATCAGGAAATGCAATTTATTTCACAAATACCTTAGTAAACGTTACATGCGAGAAATGATAAAGTGGCATTTAGTCATATATTGTGTTTTTATTTTATGTTATGAGGTAATTTTTTGCATGTTACATTGTGTACAATAAAGTAATTAATTACGAGATAAGGTTTTCTTCCCGAACTAGTTTACGAATACTTACTCTTAGTTAGCCATGTTTCTAACAGAGTTACAATAATGCATTTTAGTAGAAAGAAAGTAATGAATTTCGATTCAAATTTCAAACACCATTCGAGCGAACCAGAACCCAAGCAGCTACTTGCATTGATTAGCACAATTATGCAGCAGATGCAGGGCAACCGGCAGTGGCTGAAAAGAAAAAGCCGCCCCCGATTCCGGTCGAGACCCTCAGCAAGAATAACAAACAGAACACTGGAATTTGTGCGCCGGACTCCATTGTTTCGCTTTATGGCAGGCCAAACCAGTTTCGTGCATGTGATTCGGCGAGAAGCACTCTTATTGCTCTGCTTGTAACGCCCGCCTGTACACTCTCCCGCGAGATATACCGACCGACGACGCTGCCTGATGTACATTGCGTTTTCGAGACTACCAATATCAGATGTTATAGTCTGCAAAACGCAATGCACATCGGCCTCGGAATGTGTCAAGTGAGGATGTACAGCGGGCATTACAAAACACAAATGCCCTGCCGTTTCGTATTAAAAGAGAACCCCATAATGTCTGTTACTACGCTAATATATTTTTTATTGCTGTTGCAAGTGTTATTCGCGTAGATACAGCGAACTTTGTAGGATTTATACGCTAGTAAACTATTACAGTAATGTTACATGTTGTGTAACAATTGCGTAACCGGATTTCAGTAAAGGTGCTTTCAATAGCCTTATTGGCGAGTAGCGATTTAATGGCACCGTCTTGCGTGGGCCAAGGTGGCTGACAATAAGTGAATGCATTGCGAGGTGAATGTAAAACGGATTGTTATCTGCCACGTGCACTTTAAAATGTCTCGTTGTGTCCAGGCACCGCCGAGGGGCCGAGGGGTAGGTACAGTAGGTAGGTCTGCGCGGGGCGAGGGGAGGGAGGCACGCTGAACCGACGACCATTTTCAAAATATAAAGTCGTGCCCAGACGTTGTGCAATGTTAATGCAACGGTCTGCGCCAGCGCTTTATGATCCGGAAATTTAATGCATTTAAAAATTATCCGCTCTACAATGACAAAAGATTAGATGGCTGCACAGAGTATATTAAAAAGGAAAGGAATATTTCAAGGACATGGCATGGACGGACATAGTTCTGAACAACTTTCACTATGAAACTGATTTGATGAGGGCAATTTATTTTTCAGACCGCCAAGCATTTTAAACGAGCAGAGCAGCCATCTGATTTGTAAGACGTAATCATAATTGCTCTTATCAACAACAATATGTTCTGAATGATGTCCTTAACAACTACCTAAGTCACATAAACCAAATATCTCTACATCTTTCTGTTACACCCTGAAGTTATTAGCAGAGCTGTTGACCGGTGGAGGTACCCAGGTAGGGATATAGAGTTGGTCCAATTGTCCAATTTCATTTGACAAAAGCGTACCCGTTGAATACTGAAACGAGAAGATATGGACCAAAGTGGCACTCACTGCGCATTTCAGGCATTGCACTAGAAAATCTAGTTGTGTGTGGGTGGATGTTCGTCGACTAAATCCAGATAAGCCAAGCTTCAGTGACACAAGAATTGCATATAGGAACGTACACTTGCAAACACGTAGATAGATAGAGAGGATACTTAAATCATGAAAGCTCCAATGAGTTGAGAGCTCGAAATGGTGCTAAGTGAGCAACTTAATTAGGAGAATAAATAATAAAACTAAAACTAAATTAAAGGTGTTACACGGCAAGGAAATTTACAGGCAAAAGTAAAAGGTATGAAAAGACATTTCAATTGAAATAATATCACCTCAGAGAGACAGCGACATAGTAACAGTAGTAGATTCAGGACCGCTTCGGTAGCCTTACCCCATACTAGCAGCTCGCTATCAGGGTGTAAATTGGCCATTGAGTGACGTGACTCACTCACTACACCACTACCAGGAAATGTCATAAAATTTTCACGATGGCGTTCTAGTCTAGGTACCCTCGTCGTCAGTTTTGCGACTTCATGCATATTTATCAATAACGGCGCCGATTCCAAAGCTGCACATATAGACACGCATCGGTTTGCAGAACTGCAGGAGGGTTGGCTGAAGTGAGTTCAGAGTTGCGGTTTGGAGGGTTTAGATTTGCACGTAGGGTCAGGCTGTGCGATCGTTGTCTGGTAGTCATTAGCGATCAGCGAGGGTTCCGTAGTTCTGCGTATCGCGCGGTGAGTCAGGCCTCGTCGGGAAAACACCACCGCTCGCTCACCCTATAAATGGATCCAACGCGTTGATTGCATTACGTTTATGCACCGCTTCGGAAACTGAACGGATGACGGATAAGTCCTCGTAATACAATGACGCTGATGACGGCATTGTCGCGTTTGGTAAATAAATAGCCTCAAAACGAAATAGGAACAAAGGTAGGTGCGACGTTTAGCCTCCAGGGACTAGCGCAGTTCGCGCCGCGGCATATGGCGTGCGCTGTTCACAGAATTTTCATAATTGGCACAAAAAAGAGATACAAACAATGGTCCCGGTTCCATACAGTATTTTTTTACATTTTGCTCCCAAGGGTCTGAATAAAACAGAGGCCCGGGAAGCTGCGAGTCGTCGCCAGAAATTTGGAGGACAACGAGTCGCCGAAAGGTATAACTGACGGCGGGGTATGACCGTATGACAAATTGGTTTAAGGCCACTCCGTCATGTTGTTCCATTTTAGAGAATTATTTTAACACCATACCCCGCTTATTAAATTAAATCCAACGGATGTTTTTTAGCTTTGACAACAAGTCGTTAGTTATGGCTGGGTCACCCTACCTACTAATGGGCAACCTTGGTGACAATTGTCAAGAAAAAGAACCATTTTTACAAAAATGGAATGGAATGAATGGACAGGAATTACGTCTAAATATTGTTCAAGCATTAATGAAAAGTCTTTGTTATCAAGGATATTGACTTATTTAGCTGATACTGGTACTCACTACTACGAGTTCCAAGTCTATGGCTATTGGAGGATAATGTAAAATTTAATTATGGATTAAGATGATAATGAGCGAGTAATAGGCTGTGCCTACACAAACTCATAAATGGAGAAACAACAAACTGACGCATTTAATTAATCGATTTAACTTACGCTCAGTGAGCCATCAACGACACAGTTGGTGAATTTCCATTCAATATGCTGGCATCAAGAATCGATCAATTTAATGCTCGATTTCCTGCCGTCGATTCTTCAAGACGACCCTTAATTCATCACCGGATTTCATTTGTAATTTAAAATAGACATGGCATTATTCGCATGGGCCGGCTTAAATTTAAGGAATATTGTCGGTTTGCCCTTCATTTGTAAACCCAATATAGCTAATCTACCACAATATCCATTTACTGTATTGTCTTTCAGATTTAACAAGTTTATCTCGCAAAACAAATACAAAATATACCAATAAAAGACTGCTGAAATCATAAAATGAAACCAAAAATAAGCAAGAAAACCCGGTCCAAAGCAGGAGAATTTCTTCATCACACCTTTAGGTCAAAAAAGTAGAGCTCCGGCGCCCAAAGAAAGAAAGTTTTCCCATTCAATTCAGGGCACTTTAATCATACTTTCATTCTGAAGGAGGACGACGTGGCCTTATTACATCGCAATAGACCGAAAAGAAAGAAAATTGCGTGAGTCGTAGCACTGTAAAAGTCTCCCAATCTCATAAAACACCCACATATTTCACGACAAATAAACTTCTCATCCTATGGAATTTTCCACTCGGGAGGCAGTTCACTACAGGTAATATTTCAAAACATGTGTCATTCATAACTTTTGCGTCGCAATGTCTGTCGATGGAGCCCGGGCGAAAAGGTCTCAATAATAAATTTCTCGAGCGGGCTCAGGCGGGGCGCTTATCCCCGCCGCGGTACCCACGATCCCTGCCCTGCTAGCGGGCTCAGGTATTTTTTATGGCCGCGCAAGGGAAAATAAACGAAAAATAAAATAAAAGTCAAAATGGCCGACATAAAACTATTTACCTCGACTATGCCGCGCGCAAAAAGTATTCGAAACGTAAACTGGACGGCTACATGTTCATGTTATTCACGATGAGGAAATTTCATCATTCGCTGTTCGCACCAACTCGCCCTCGTACGATTGTGTTACGATCCCGTCTCTAGTTAAAAGTAGTGGCATGATTAAATGTATTCTGATGAAATAACTGAGTAAATGGGGTCTACACATATTTTTAATATCCCAAATTCCTAATGATGTATTTTTTTCAAAAACTAACTTACTATATTGTTTTGCAGTCAAAATGGCGCAGATGGGTTGCAGTCTAAATACCTGAAACAAACACAATTATGTGAGACGCGAAACAAACCAGAAAACCATGTTAAAAGTCATAAAACACTAACTTCATAACAAGTTCAACTGAGCGACCCGGCCACTAATTCGGAAACTACATATTTCGGTCATAAAACATTGAAAAGTAACACAACATTTTACTGTATAGTGTATAGTTCCTCATACAGTACCTACTACCTATGTCTGTAAAGGCGATGTCGAATCTGCCACTGGCACAATTTGTGGTCTAATAAACTCCGAAATCAAAATGATTTCGAAAGCATTTTGAAGCAGGCTGTAGTAGTCTACTAGCCCAATTTTCTTCTACGAGTCTACGTTTTAATAGCGAATTCGAATGAAATGTTCCTATGGCTAAGATAGAAGATGTGTGGTTAAAAAATTCGCGACAACGATTCGTCCATTGTCGCAGACTAGCTCAAAGCAAAAGTTATAATTTGTCATAATGCAAAAACTAAGTCTTGTAGTTGCTATCGAATGTTCGTGCTGGTCTCAATTCGCGTGCTAGAAGACATTAAGTCGGGGACCCGAGTGCACGGCGGGGACCGGCGTCGATCACCCGGTTCGCACATGATAATCCAACCTAAACAGTCACCTAAATACATAAGTCGCATAACAAGCGATTTATAGACCGTAACTACGAAGTTACGAACTCGCGTCATCGCATGGCTATCTTAATTTACGAGTATGTTCCTAAAATAGTAGGCTGTTGAAATGTTTGATTTGGTGGCGAGTCTCATAATATATAGCACAGGGATAAAGTAATTTTGGATTAGTAGTTTTAAATCTGAAAGAATGTCGCAGGGCCGTCGTTCTACGACTAAAACGGTTTCCTATTTCGAGCCGGATTGTATCCACAGCGAGCATTCCTAAGAAGGAAAGCCGGAAATTTATTATCCTTGTGTCACAGCGTTTTAATGATTACGGAGGTCCCAAAGAAGCGACTATAACTGAAACTTGCAACTCATTGTTTCACCATCTGTCTTTAATGTTATTCCTTGTAGGTACCGCTGTAGTTTCAGTCGTGTGGTACAGGCATTAATTCTAATCACCTTCATTATCGCAGTTTATTTTCAGACCTACATTTATTCGCACTATGTATTTTACTCCGCAAAAACTTGACAAACTTTTGAATTTTGAACAGTCGCATGTTTTCGATACAGCGAGGCTTAAATTGATTACCTAGCGCTATCGGAATCCATTTAAATGGAAAATAGAGATACAGTACAGTACAGTGGTGCGACTAAACTGCCTGTCGGTTTATCAGAATTTCAGATTGTTGTAAAAAAAAATACTGGTTATTTATTTATTTATTTATAACAAGGCACATCAACAATGCAAACACTTACATTAAAATAAACAATATGCACAGAGTTCATGTGTTGGTTGGTTATAAAACCTCATAAGCACGAAAACAGAATGAGATTATGAAAATTCTCGGCAATATTCACTATCGAAAATACTGGATTTAGTACGAAACATGACGGTACTGTAGGGCAGATCGGAAGCTCGGCTGCCGATCAAGAGCTTCAATCCTGAAAGCGCCAACGTGAGCTTCCCGTGAGTGACACGTCCTTCCGCAGCCACCACTAGTGCTTTTGTGCGACTTGCAAAGACCTAACATAAATGCACTATCATCACATATAACCATCGTGTTTAGTTTCCTCCTCATTTTTATTTGTAACTACACAAGAATTTGCTATCTACGGCAACTGAAAAGTATGCGATCATTATTAATTAAATTGAGACTGTAACGAAATATCGAAAGTCATAATTTAACATGTTTTGGTTTAAAAAAATCGGATTCATATCAATTGCTTTTATTTAATGCAGGGCTAACGCAAAACTCTACACAATGACACCGACAACAAATCTGTGGAGTTATATTATCCGCATAAAATGAAAGTCGTGTCGCGAGTCCCACGCTCTAATAAATACTGCTCCCGAATGCGGCCTTAATCGGGAAGGCAAAACGACAACAATGCAAACTGACGCGGTACCAAATTGTCGAGCTTACCAACACATTACACGGCGAGTCAACGCCTAATGAATAATATAGATACGTATATCGAGTGAGGAAAAAGGCATTAAACGTAAATAAATGAGGTATATTTCATTGTTCTTTGTTTAAGGTGGGCTGGGCGGCGCAGCTGGGCGGGCGGCGGGAAAGGCCGCTTATCTGACGCCGCACCTTTGTCGGTGGGCGCTGACCCAATTCAAGTGGCGCTTGGCCCTGTCGCGTGACGCGTCAGACATGGCGCGACGACTCGCGAACGATGGGCCGGCTTTGGAGTGTGTCCAATGTCAAGAGCATCACACACACACACATCATCAAACGCCGTACATATCAACCAATTAGTGGTACGTTTTGTTGTCTAGAAATCTTGACTAAAATTTCTGGTTAGGCTATCTGCATAGCAATAGACAACCGCAGCACTCACAAAGTTTACCTAAAACAACACCAGTTTTCCGGAAGAAAATTGAAGCTTTCGCTACTTAATTGCAACAGCAAAACGCAAACGCGACGCTAATTTGCGGCGGAACACGAAAGTCGGTTGCGCGCATTCGCAAATGGCGCGGCGAATTCACGCGATAAACGGAAAATTTCAGCGAGGCCGATCGCCGAGGCGATAGGTCTTCGGGGTCGAATGAGCGAGGCCGTGCCTGGCGCCACCCCGCGCCGCTCAATGTCAACTTTCAATCAAGCCGCGGCGGAAGGAAGCCGAGGCAGGGCTCGCGCGGCGTGTGGCGGCACAACTAACAAACGCCTGCTCTACTAACAAACGCCTGCTCTACTAACAAACGCTACAATTACTACAAGTACCCAACCTTTTTAAGCCACACCGCGACCCCAGACCCTCACCTTGTCATCGTTTACTTTTCGTCAACCGTAACGTAAGCCTCTCAAGCCAAGCACCGCATGACAAGGTTGTTAGCACTCTCCCCTGCCTATTCAACTCCAGGGGAGCCCAAGTTAGCGAGTTCTGATCGCGTTTATAAGATTTTCATCGGACCTACGAGTGGCTCGGGTTAAACAAATTTACTGCGAAACACTTTGCCATAAAAGCTAAACCGAATACGATTTTTTTACTTTTACTCTCTAACAGTGGCCTCTTGTTGTTTACCTTTTTGTGAGCGAAGCTTCTCCGTGCCAACAGTCGTTTTGTCAAGCTCGACCCACTGTCAGATAATTTGTAAAGCAAATAAAATCATGGCTGACTTTATTTATTTCACCGAATTGCGGCAGTCAAATTGTATATTTGCACGTTAAAAGTACCATTATTTATTTCGGAGGGTAATCGAATTGTTTTTAAAGTTCAGAGCGTTTTTGGAATGAGTCCTGAAAACTTTTGAATTATATTAAAATGAAGAGGAAAGGAAAACTGGAGAAAATTCGGCAATTTTTTTGTTAACCCGTCAAGTTCAGAAGTATCTGTTGGTTCAATACCTTCATCAATATGTCAATAGGGGTTCAACGTGCAGCCTATGTGTCTGTTCTCCTGCCGTTCACCAGCCCATTAAACTAATAACGAGCAAGGGATGAACTTGGAGGCAGTAAAGTTTATTAATGGCTCGATTACAAGCACGACCCGAGGTGGAAAGAAGTGCTATCAATCAGTCAGGTGTGCGTCGGGGGCGAAGGCTTCGGGGGTGCCTCTCTGCCCTAGCCCCAACAAACGCTAATAACAACATTCCAACGCTATGCTGTACCAAGAAGACGAATTTTCCTAAATGATACCCGCTAATTGCTTTTGAGTAGGTTGACTAACGGCTGAAATTAATAACCTATCTTTCTGCAGATTTGAGATTGCTAGTGTCAATTTTGACATAAATCCCATAGCGCAACTGTCAAATGTAACGCGTAATCTGCAGATCACGGATAGAGATAGGTTATTGGGATCGGCCGTTAGTCATCTCCGCTTTGTATACAAATGTTGTCTATCCCGAATTACACAACATTCTTCATTACAAGTTACCGAAAAGAGGGTTGAAAGTGAAAACTTTAGGTTTGAGTTGGACGGAGTTACATTTTCAAAATTATCTTAAAAATACAAAATGGATGTATCATAGGTTCAAACTAAAGGCATCATCTATAACATTCAAATAATTTCAAATTGAACGATCAGTGACACATGAAACTGTTGCATTTTCATTTTCACCTAAATAAGTTTGGTAGGCGATTTCATCGAAAAATATAAAAGTCAAACTACTGGACCAATTTTAGTATCTTTCCTTGTTATCGACGCAAAATTTTGTCGTCTTTGATTTAATCATACTATTGATTCTTACAATTATTTACTGTTTTCGAATTAAACGTGAAATCTGGAAAGTCTAAAAAAATTGCGGTTTTTCGCCTCCAAAGTTTTCACAAGCTTTATTTGTTCGGAAAATTGGATGTAGCACATTACTGAATAGACAAACAACATACTTAACCTTCGGAATTGCATCACTCCACGGCTCCATAAATACTATTTTTTTGTAATTAGTTATTTTGTGGTTTCGGCATAATTTTGCTTTTGGGGCCACCCCACCTTGCCTTTTAGGTATAGCCACAGGGTGCTCATTCCATACAAATTAGAATTAGTAAACCTTCGTAAAAAAGAGATGGCGTGAGGAGTAAGATTTGTTTTCAGTTAGCATACTTCTAGGTGGCGCTAATCTTACAATAAATCCTAATCCACCAAGCGATAATGGCCTCAAACTAAAGAAGCTTTCGTAGCGTCTCAGTTTACGCCGCCGGTGGTGTCATATTTTGTTCTAGGTGGTCTATGTGTATTAGTTTAACATTGTATCATAGTATCTTTGGTATAGCCCAATTTCATCAACTATAATTATTATTTATTATATTATTATGAGCCTATTATGTCCCACTGCTGGGCAAAGGCCTCTCTCCCCCTCTTCCACTCCATCCGATCCTGAGCGGTCTTCCTCCAGTCTTTATCCCATAGACCTAACTCATGACTCCATCTTTTCCTGGGTCGGCCACGCTTTCTCTTTGCATTTTCTGGGAGCCAGTCTGTGGCTCTCCTAGCCCAGCGATCCGGCAGCATTCGAGCAACGTGGCAGGCCCAGTCCCACTTTAAGTTTCAACTATAATAATAAAAATTAATTCTATGGTTCTCTTTGTAGTCAATAAGAAAGCCTAAATTCCAATCATCAAATATTGAAGCAAATATTTAAATAATTTGGCCATAAAACTGGCACAACCTCATATGAAAAGTCGTTTGAGTACAAATATTATATGAGAATTTTGTAGGCAACTTTGCATCATATTTTATAAGTCAAAGAAGAAGCTCAGACCAGTGAACCTCCTGCCAAGCTGCCAAAGCAAGCTTGATGTACCTTATAATACGCAAGAAAAAAGGACCAAAAAGTTAAAACCGTTTGTAGAAAATTCCATTTTCCGAAATGCTTAGAGCACCGCAAGATAGTTTGCCTCAATTGTTATGAAATTAATCTCAGATTAGTGAAATTGAAAAGGTTTAATTTTTCTTGTTTATTCTGCTACTTGTTTAATTATAAAATGAAATATTATGCAAGTCAAATAAAATGAAATATTCTGAGATTCTCTATTATTACATAGTTTTATTTCAATCCTTAAATCGTGGGGTGATTGATAAGCCACCCCACTTGAGTATGTGTATGTTCAAAAAGCCTTTCATGCCGAAGGTTAAGTTTCATTGAAGCTTTTCCTTAGCACTCCCACAGCTGCCAGATTGCAGCGTTCAAGTCAAATGCCATATGTAAAGGCCCCGGCTTTTTTTTGCAATCCCTGACCACTGACTTTAGGATTAGGTAAGTAAATGAAAGCGCGGCCAGACTGGGCAAACTAGCCGAGCCAGAGCCAGAGCCACCGGAGCGCGTCTCTCCGCTGTCCAAATGGCTCAATTACAGTTAATTCGCCGCGCACACACATTCGGGGCGAGGTGCATGCATGTGCCGCGTCCACATTAATGTATGTAAATGCATGCCGGACCGCCCCGGCCGATGCTCACAATATTGCAACATTAAACGGAATACGGCCGGCGAGATGGACATTCCCGGCAAAAGTCGGCATTTGCAAGCGTTATGCTGAATCGGATCTGCATTTAACAGCTTATTCGAATTCCCTACGAAGTTGCTTTATTTCTCTGTTAAGCATCATAGCATCATAGAACTGTGCTATCTATTCGTGTAAGTAACATCATTATGCGCTATAATTAAAGTCTTCACAAAATAAAAGGCCCGTTTGACAGTTCACGCCCATGAAGTTTTAACCCTTATTGCGTAGGTAATAAAAGCCAACTGTTGCGTACAAGCGGGCCTGTCAAAACGGGACTTTTATTTTGTGAAGACTGTACAGGATTTCACATTCAAAGAGTAATAAAACTACTAGGATTTTGTCAATCTCGTCATAGAAGTAAACACTAACATAAATCTACATGTTGAGTATTATTGAGTAAGTGTGTAAATATCTGTTACAGTTAAAACCAGTTATTAGATAGAACGCGTTTTCCCTAATTAGAAATAGGTAGTTTTTACTTAAAGCCTTGGTGGCGTGAAAAGCGTGGCCGACCCAGGAAGAGATGGAGTGATGAGTTGGGTCTATGGGATAAAGAGTGGAGGGAGACCGCTCAGGATCGAATGGAGTGGAAGAGGGGGAGAGAGGCCTTTGCCCAGCAGTGGGACATTACAGGCTCATAATAATAATAATAATGCCTTTGTTAACTAATGCTTAAAATTGATATCAGGTAAAACTAGTTCTTACTAGACAAAACACGTTTTTCCAAAGCGAATCAGCGACCGAGGTTCAAGTTCATCGTACCTTATTTATCATCATACCGCAAAACACTTTCGTCCCGTTTTATTTGCGTATGTACGCTTCGCTCCGCTCCGGCCCCGCTCGCTCCGGTTTTGCTTCTTCTAATTTCCAACCTAACCTAACACAATTGAAACTTAGCCAGTAAACTACTCAGCCAAAGGTGTTTCAGTAGAAATATTGACTATACAAAATATTGAATAAATATTTTTAAAGTGTTTTCAATCCCATATTATCAAATTAGTTTCTCTAGTGCTAATTTAAAAAGCTCGGAGTGACTAGTTTTATCTGAAAATCAAATATATCAGTGGTAAATTCTAGTTTTGAATATGACCTATTTCTAGTTTTAACAAAGGCATAAGTAAAAACTAGTTTTAACTAGGGTAAACGCGTTTTATCTAAATCAGGTTTTAACTGTGACATATCCAACTTCAAGTTGCGAACCGCCTAAAGTTGCCAACAAAAGTGGGGTCCGCAGGTTTTCCACGCAAACAGACCGTTTATTATTCATCATTTCCCGCTTTTCAGTGCTATAAATTTCCCGGACGATAATCGTAACAATGCGAATGGCGTACCTATAACAAGTCTGTCTAGAGCGAGCGGGGTCGTTTATGTGTAGGCGGCGACTTGGCGGCAGTTTTGTAAGATCGATGCCACTCATAAGCCTCGTTCACATTCACACACGACTAATCGCTGCGAATGCCTATTCGCCGCGAGTATTCGCTGTATGTGACAGGCTATTCCCTGCGAATAGATTCAGTCGCCGCGAGCTGAATTCGCCGCGATTTGAATTGAGCATGTTCAATTTTCGCCGCGAGTAGATATTCCCTGAGTGACAGGATACTCGCTGCAAATAGCTATTCCGCTCTCTCTCTCTCTCTCTCTCTCTCTTCCCCGCTCTCTCTCTCTCGCAGACTGTGTCGAACTCGCTGTGTGTGACAGGACAGGCAGGCAGCGATTAGTCGCTGCGATTAATATTCGCAGCTAATGCACTCGCAGCGATTAGTAGCTGTGTGTATCGTGCCCTGTGCGTTTGACCGAAGCTATAATAGGCGCAATCCCCACTGTACAGTCAAGTCAGAGAACCCCTCTGTTTTTTGTCTTTGTCCGCACGACACGGGACAAAGACAAAAGACACAGAGGAGAACGAGAAAGTGTGCATGCATGTCTTGTTTCTTCCATCTCTTATGTCCAGTGATCGGAATAGGTAGAGTGCTTTTTGGTACTTACGTCATGAAAGTCATAACATGGATATGCCTTTTTTCCGGAATGTTCGGGATTAAACGAATTAGAATTAAAATAGTGTTTTAGCAGCTTAAAAAAAAACATTGTTCACACATACAGGTTAACGATGACACATATTGGAAACTATACTCTGATTAGTCGCGAAGTCGCAACTTTGCATTGTGCCGATACCGATGGTGCTGCTTTTATGTTGTAAATCTTGCTCATATTGATTCATTTCGATTCGCACTTTATACCTACTCGTAGTTCCATGTAAACATTATGAAATTCCGAAAAAAAAACAATCATTTAAAAAGCCCGGAATCTCTGAGGCATATCCATGTTAATATATACGTTTGAGGTCACTCCCCAAAACACTCTACCTTCTCCGATCACTGTTATGATGTCTCTAGGCCCCTTTACAAAAATGTCCATATAGATAGATAGACGTATCTACGTTATCGAACGTTCCAATGGTGATGGAAAAAATCGTGAGGAAACCTTCAGCACTCCATAGCTACGGCGATGGGCTAGCCCCCTGTCACGCAAAATCGAGTATTGAAACACGGCGAAAAGTAGACACAGTTGTGCCCCGTGATGGAAAAGGCATGACGCTACCAATCTAGCTCGTTCCAGACCGAACCAAGTTTCTTTGGCTCCGAGCGGAGTGTCACCTCTCCCTCTCGCACAGGGTAAGGCGGGATGTGAGAGAGAGGTGACAGCTCGCTCAGAGCCAATCTTTGTGCGGACTGTACATAGGTACATAATTTATTATTCAAGAAATAATTATTAAAATAAAAACATCCCCATTACGATTAGATAAAGCTAATTATTATTAAAATAATTAATGTATGATCATGATCATGAAAAAAAAATTGTTCTATTAAAGGTGAAGCACTGTTTTGAAAATTAAAATTAGATCAATCAACAATGGCAATTCTATGAAAGTTTTACTTTACCTAATGAATTTTAAATAGGTAGGTATTAATTATCATTATCACAGATACTATAATATTATACTAATACAGAAGACCACGTAGAACAAAATATGTGACCGGCGTAAATTGAGATGCTACGGAATCTTCTTTAGGGTTTTATCTTTATCGCTTGGTGCAGCACCATCGAAAATTACAAATACCACGAGATGGCGCTAAGATATGATGATTTATTCTAAGATTAGCGCCACCTAGAAGTATGAGTACAAATCTTACTCCTCACGCCATCTCTTTTTGACGAAGGGTTACTAATTCTAATTTGTATGGGGTGAGCACCCTGTATTATAAATGTTAAAGTTTGATATTTTCCGACGTTGAAAATACTTTGCACTGAAAGGCTGGTACCTACCTAGTAACTACCTTACTACCTACCTACCAATCCCACTAGGTCCGTCAGGAACCATTCTACACACAACCACCATTGTTTGTTCTAGCGAGCGGGCGGCGATTTTGAGTCTACTAGCGCCCCCTTTACTCTACAAAATGAACTAAACAACGAACAACACAAAAATGTCTTTGTTATTAGTGGTAATTGGCTCATTTTGGCTTGTCACGGGGTCACTCAGCATCAACAAAATTACTCACGAGAACATACTTTGTCCCTGAGCCTGAGACAGACAGAACACATTGAAACATAGTAGGTAATGTTCATAATAAATAAATACACATCTATTACGAATTGTTAGGTACCTACGTTGAATTGGATTCCGACTAGATAACAAACGCGATATCTACGATTCGTGACTCGTTTTGGATCCAAATAAACAACATACTTGATTTGTGTCCACGAAAATTGCGTGAAACTAAGTAATGTATCTATTTACAACCCTATAGAGCTCTACATTCATCTCAAACCTCTCTAAAAGGCTGAAAGTGAGCATCGTATGTGATGTCAGAGAGGTTATGTTCTCGACAAACAAAAATACACTAGGCGTTTACCTTGTTTCTTCGTTGTTCCGGGGCCGAATATCACTGTAAAACCGCACAGATAGTTGTTGATTTAGGCAGTAACAAAAATGTCAGGTAAAAAACCGGATTGCATCACAGAAACAACAAAATATAACGGAAAACATTGAAAGCGGACAAGAAGCGCGACACGGAACGGCAAGCTAAGCAGCAGCTGACTGTGATTGTCAGACAGACATGACTTTGTGCGGGCGTTCGTTTTGCGTCTGTTTCACGGCCAAGCTTTACATAAACTTTTTTCTTAATTTTTATTTAGTTTGACCAATCAATGTTAATTTGTAATTAAAGTAACCCCGTATTTCATTAAAATAAGTGTTGTAATTGAAGATTGATTGTGGCACTTTTCAACTTCTTTCTGGTATGACAATCATCACATTTACTACCACTATTTTATACCAAAACGTAAGCTTATTTTAATAACACGGATGTAGAAAAATTTATTTTTGTTAATCAAAAATATGTGAAATAATATTAGGACGTCGCTACAAGGCCAGCGGCGTGGCTGCGCAACGTGGAGGCGGAGTGGGTGCGCACAGCCGCGTTTCGACTGGGTCGCCCTCTAGCGGGCATATTGTGAATTATCGATTCCCCATAGCCCCGCGCCCGCCATTGCCCGCTCACCACCCGCCACTCCATTGGCTATGCGGAGTAATTGGTTTATGTTTCTCGTTCGAAACATGAATTCAAATTTAGCGCGCGCCGGGCCCCGAATGAACGGACCGGAGTGTTTGTACAGGAAATAAACCGTTTCAGTTAAAATCTAGTGAAATACTATGCAAACTTTGTTTCACACTCTGCCCGGATTGTTCCGGTTGAAATCTGTGGCTCTCTAGGACTCTATTTCCGGTTAATAGTTGTGTGGAAAATTGCGAATAACTGCGGTTGCTTGACTAACCATTTTAAATTATGCTAACCAACAGAGGACAGTCATAAAATGAAGCGGGGATTTTTCATTGCTTTGTTGGCAACCTTAGAATAATAACGCGTTGGCAAAGAACTATCATAAGGGGTCGACTAGCTACGACGCCGTCGAGGAAACGTTGACTGACCAGTCCATACCTACTTTGGATGAAGTTGCCGATACTAACCTGACCAGTCGTAACCCCAGTTTCTGAAAGAACATTCAAATGAGACAAGCGATTAATCGAAGATTAATTCAAAATAGCGGCATGTGATGGGTGAAATGAGTTTGACAAAAGTTTAACTAGTTGTCAAACCTAATTTCCCTTTCGAAATACGGGCGTTATTAGGGTTCCGTACCCGAAGGGTGCCAAACGGGACCCTATTACTGAGACATCGCTGTCCGTCCGTCCGTCTGTCTCTCTGTCTGTCTGTCACCAGGCTGTATCTCATGAACCGTGGCAGCTAGACAGTTGAAATTTTCACAGATGATGTATTTCTGTTGCCGCTATAACAACAAATACTAAAAAACAAAACAAATTTAATATTAAGGGGAGCTCCCATACAACTAACGTGTTTTATTTTTATTGCGGTTTTTTATAGATAATGGTACGGAACCCTTCGTGCGCGAGTCCGACTCGCACATGGCCGGTTTTTTTAGTTTCATACCGATCTCAGAGACTACCCTAGTCGCGGATGGCTATATAATATTGCTTGCTACAATACTAAATGCCACCGAATTGACTTAAAATCCATAAAAATACCTATCAAAGCACAATCACACTCGAGGTCGAGTAATATTGAAAGTTTTGGGCCTCGAAGTTCTTGGTTAATTCGTTCTCAATATCGTCTTACAGTTTCCGCCATTAACTATGGAAAGCGGGCGGGCGGGCGCCAAGCGAAGTTGATATTTACGCGACTTAATAAGAGCAAAGCCTAGACTGCTCTGTGGCGTCAACTAAAACTACCTTTGTTTCTAGAACAGGAATCAGGTTTAGTTTGAGCAAATAGGCCGCCTTGCAGCAGAGTTTTGACAGTCGCTAAGCGCAATAATACAATGCGGTCATGTTGAGTGGGAACCCTGGCAGACAGGAACTATCCTTGCCGTGTTTGAATACCTAACTTGACCATGTTGTACTTAAATTAACTCCATTTTAGAGGCTGAGAAATCTGTGCTTCAAGACGCCCTTAATTTCTTTCAGTGTGTGTCAATAGGTGTGACGTAAGCCAACCCATTCGTTTATGCTCTGGACTAGAATAAGGGCTATAGTGGTCAAGTTGAATAAAGCAGTATCTTTGTGCATGCAACACACCACAACAAAGAAAGATTCAATACAAAAGGATTAATACGATCTGACGCAACTGTAATAGTGTATAACTGCACCCTTAGTATACCGTTATAGATAATTGTATTTCTGAGTGAATATCGACAGAGTATCTCAGAGCAAACTAATTGCAGACAAATGTCGGAGGGAGTTGTAGTACGGCTTGTGATACATGCCAGAGCCGGGAAGATCGTATCATAGCAATTTCCCTATACTCCGCGCCTTGTTTCCCAAATCTTCCGAGGAAATAATCTTGAATGAATTGAACGGGGGGCGGGCGGGCCCCTTGGGCGGATCTAAGCTACCCAAGGCGCCCCCGCAGCATGCGACGGTATTTACCAACTTCAAGAATAAATAAAGTCCGCAAACGAGGGCAAACAGAAAATTCACAACGATCGGAAACACGACCGATCAAATTTATGGACTTCAATAACACCTCGGAGTATCGAAAAAAGAAAACTTGGTGCAGCTTACTCTTGCGGGATACAGTCAACAGCGGGGAAGGCGAGACGTCAGAGGACATTTACCAAACAAGACATTACAAGAGACGCGTTTGTTTGAGGAAGCATTATTTAAATGAAGATTTGCAAAGCGAAAAACTTGTCGTGGAGGTCGTGTCGCATCATGCATCGCGCGGGAGTGAGACACACGCGTCGCGGAACTTTTGCACTTTGCAAAATGCATAAGAACTTCGAAACACTCCGCCGGAGACTCGACAGTTTCTCAACAAACTCCACATTTTTCGTTTTGCTCGCCACTTAGCCCTCGCTGCGTTTTATTTCCGCATCTTATGCCGGATAAACATAAACGTCAATAGAAAATTGTAACGTCGAAACATGTTGCGGAATATTATGCAATGGCGCTGCGGGGTTTGAGCTAAGCATACAGTTTTCACAACGCGAACCGAATAAGAGCAAATGAGATGTGCGCTAGTAAATTTCGCTGGCGGGTAGTTGTGAATTTTGCACGGGGGAGCGCATTATGCGGTGCACGTAGTGCGCTGTCTGCACAGACCGACCGCGCCGCCCGCCCTCGTCCGCCTTAGCCAGGGCTGCTGCATTTTTTACTCGACTCCCTATAAGAAATGTAAAAACTATATGTACGATACACTGTAGCACGTACCCCTGACAACAGTTACATTATTTGAATATTTTTTTCTGCACACAATATTTCCCTTACTAACCCTGCAGATGTAGAACCCGCTACACTCACACAGCTATCACTGAGCTTCATTTATTATTGAATACTGCTCTACGCTGCAACTCGGCGAAGCTCGCTTTATGACAATTTCATGATCCCGTAGTGGTGTACCTTTTGTGGGGAGTCGTGAACCATTTATTAGCTGTCAGGCTACTGAACTAATTACATAACAATCCCACCACAGTCGCAATCAACACCGATACCGTGCAAGACCAATTCAGAACACAATCGGGAGCTATTCTAATCACAAGTCTGCTGAAAAGCGTGAAGATATTTTACTACTTCAGAAAAGCGTGCTGGTATTTTTCTGCAAAACAGAAACTAGGTATTTAAAGCAAACACAGAATTTGGAAAGAAGCAATTGAGGGATTCCTCGGCAGTATTTATTGCCGGTCTGTAAACAGTTTCTCTGTAATTCACTACAAGCCGAGGGACATTATTTTTGTAGTAATTTCAGCGAATGTCCTTTAAAATATTCAGAGAGCCGGAGCAATGGCCATTAGCGTGCCCGGGCGCAATTCGGCGCGGGTCTGGAGCCCGCAAATGGCAGTGATATCATTAACTTGACCCGTTCAACTATCCCCACAGGTCGACAAGTTTTTCTCGATATAGCTTCGTAAAGGCACTTTCTCGACAACAGATATGCTAACTTCTAGACTAGCGATTCTCGAATTGCTACAAAGTAGGAGTAGACGGTATTGTTGGTTGTAGCCAGAAATTACGTCATAGAAATGGTTCTTCTTTGTACAGGTACAAAGTTCTGTACTTCTGTACTTCTTTGTAGCAGTAATATCACAGTAATATAGTCAATAGGTCTATTGACTATATTACTGTGATATTACTGCTATACATTACCATTATTCATGCGTTCAAAGGCGTTTTAACCATATTCGTAATTCATTCAAATTCTTAATTGCACAAAATAATTAAATAATACATTCCTTATATGCAAGTATAATTGAAGTCTTGGAAGAAATTAAGACATATTTTACGATCTTCAAATACTTTTGATGACATTTCTGTCGAAGTTCTTAGGAAACGATTTCAAAGAAACGATGGCTACACATCAAACGTTGTATAAACCGAGTACCTTCAGAAGTTTTAATATGCAGTGCCTTCGTAGCCGTCTTTATACCTGCCCACAAAGTTTCCTTCGCAACGAAAACTCCCAAAGTTTACTGAATATTTTTCTAAAGTATTTCATGTCTGCGTAAGTAAATGTTGAAAACTATTTACGGGTAATCCAATTTCCATGTTGGTTCAATCTTGGGAGTTTTTGAGTGAAAGTTTAACGTTATGTCGATGTCGATTTCAATGAAAGTTGAGCTTACAGGTACTCCTATTCCCATACTTTATAGAGATTGTTTTGTTTTGTTTTTATAGCTAAGTTAATAAAATTAAGTGTAAGTTAATAGGAGAAATTAAACCAATCTTTATTTTAATGGAAAACGTGGACAGAAAGTTTAATCTCCAAATTACCTTTGTATATGATCCCCAAATTGATACCTCATATCGGATCGTTACATTGCATCGTTGATCCGATGGTACTAATTTTCCCATTTGTGCTCTGATTACACGTGCGCTCTGTGGCCACTAAATTAGAATTCAAACCAACCGACCGACCGCTTCCCTTCTCGGGGAGAAAATAGCCAAACATTGATGTTTTCACCGATATTTGCGTTGAGCAAATACAAGTAACGTGATTTTTATCGCGGATTTTTATACGGAACCCTTCGTGCGCGAGTCCGACTTGCACTTGGCCGGTTATTTGACATTGTTTTGTATAAGAAGTTAGTAGCATTGGTCCGTTGATTTGCATGCTTCTTTGACATAAGTACGAGTATTTGATTAAATTAGATATTGGAGCATTTTTTCATAGATAGAATAGCACATTTCTACACCAGAATCTTTGATAAACTGCAGTTCTTTTATAGGGCGAATGGAAGTAGATGAAGTCGCCGAGCACATTCTGCCTATATCACTAAAAATCAGGTATAAGTACCAGCGCACAAACTAAAAAACTTTATTAAATATACAGCCTGCAACCTACGATCATAATTGGAAAACATACCTTCACTGAAAACAGTTTCATGTGGAATTTGTTTAGCTCCACAGAGAGACGCATTATAACGACACTAATTCAATTTGAAGTTCGAGGCAGTTGTGCCGAGTAACGTGGAAGACTTCTACCAACTTGTGCCGAGTAACGTGGAAGACTTCTACCAACTTGTGCCGAGTAACGTGGAAGACTTCTACCAACTTGTGCCGAGTGACGTGGAAGACTTCTACCAAATTGTGCCGAGTAACGTGGAAGACTTCTACCAACTTGTGCCGAGTAACGTGGAAGACTTCTACCAACTTGTGCCGAGTAACGTGGAAGACTTCTACCAACTTGTGCCGAGTAACGTGGAAGACTACTATCAACTTGTGCCGAGTAACGTGGAAGACTTCTTTCAACTTGTGCCGAGTAACGTGGAAGACTTCTACCAACTTGTGCCGAGTAACGTGGAAGACTTCTACCAACTTCTCCTGAGTTAGTGTGCAAGACTTCATAAATCTGCCGTATTTTATATGAAGATGGACTCAGTGTGAGGGCATGAGATATCTGAGGATAAACAGGCCATGTCGATATAAGGTAGGGGACTCAAGCGCTAAGCCCCTGAGTATCTAAGTTGTTAGGAAAACCTGGGAAAACCTAAGGTACGTGTACACTTGATTTTATAATAATGAAAGGTCAACGTGGGCTGTAACGAATTCAAGGCATGCAAAAAATTACTCTAAAAGTTGGTGGAAAATTATGGTAACTAATAGAATGAGCTCTTGTAAGTTCGTGTAAACTAATTTACGGGCGGAAATTAATAATCATAATATTCACGTCAGTTATGGATATAATATAATTCGCGATTGTGTTAAAACGCTCGTTTGGCCAAACACAGAAGATGTTTCGAATACACTCATTGTTAGAACATTTAAAAGTGGCTTGTATTTCCTTGTATAAAGTTGTTGTTGTTGCGCGTTGAAGACAAGCCAATCACAGCGTCGAGGAACGCAGATGATCGGATTTGGTCCTGTAATTGCATACTTATTATCCAAGTCTCAAGAGATGGTGAATGAAGGGCGGAAGTAGGGTTGATATAAAGCGCATTCACCTCTTATTTTTAGGCCGCGCCAAGATACTTTAAGTAAGCGTGACCTCCCATTCTTGCATAGGGTAAGGTCAGGTGAGAGAGAGAGAGTCGACAAGTCGCTCAGAACCAGAAATTAGTTTGAACTGTAAAATCCGGGGTTTTGATTATTTTACACTCGGTATTGGGTAGATACCTCATTGGTTTAAGTGTTCATCACAAGACTTCCCTAACTTTTTGGGTTGTGAATATCTTTTGTAATCAATATTATTCCGTATGTCAAATAAATACTTGTTTTTTTTATTAGATTATATTAAGGTTGTAGTCAACTGATTAATTGATAAATAGAAGCTTTCGAACAAAAGCTTTTTGTGTTAGAAGAAAAAACCGTGCTTCTTCAAAACAGAACATGGTGCAATTCAAGTCTTGCAGCACCCCCATCGTCAAAGAAATTGTGTTTGCCAGCGGGGGTTGGCCCGCTTAATATGAAAATATGGCTCAGTCCAAAGAAATCGTCCATTTCATTTGCATTAGTTCGCTAGCTTGGGTAATAAAGTACTTACCGTGTTTTTGCAAGGACGTGGTGCATGTTAAGATGTACTATTTCTTTTCTTCCTTGCCCTAAAATTAAAGAACTGCTGTTCACCTTTTAAAACGCCTTTAGGTTTTTTCCATTTAACTACAAGGGCAAAATAAAATATTGCCACAACTTTCAAGAAGAGTTACAATTTGCGCTCTAAAATAAAATAAGTTCAAGCCGATTTAGCACTATCGAATCAGCCGCCGAATCTCAAGGGCGACCAATTTTTCCTACATTTCATTTTCGTTCTTAGGAGATAACATAACAGTAGCATTTACTCTGTTGCACGTTTAAAAACTAAGTTGACGTCAAATTCAGTGTCGCAGATTGTCGCATAATGTTGGGGATGATGTAAAGTTATCACAATAGCAAACAACCCGGCGGCGGGAACTCGATTCCCTACCAAATTACAGCTAACTTCACCGAAACCTGTTGACAGAGCTCCACAATGTACGAGCACAAGGTCTATTTACCCTGGACACAATAATGTTGTGTCTTTTGATGGCCGGAAAAGGTATTTCGTGAGTAAAGTAAAAGCCCATTAATGTGCCCCACCGAGGAGCACAGGCATGGACCCGGATTATTGGACACTGTACAAAGCAAATGCTAGAAATTTGTGGCTTTTCTCGTAGCTGGTCCACTAGATCGGATGAGAGCACAGATGAGAGTAAGATTGAGCCAAGCATTTGGATAGCCTCTCGTATGCAGGGCCATTATTGTTTGATGACTGCCTTTTCATAGGTTTTGATCTTTATTATCATATCATAAGATTGAAAATCGCGTGCCATCATTAGGCAGACAAACAACAAAATATATGTTTTTTTTTAATTTACCTACGGGTTTTTAATATGATCTGGTTGAAGAAAAAGCTAGGATAAAATTATGGCTACTATGATCCAATCCAATTCTGGTGTCTGAAAACTTGTTAAATCTTACTTAGCGAGTTCTGAGTAAAAGCACAGGGTGCTCATCCCATACAAATTAGAATTAGTAAGCCATCTGTATTAGTATAATATTATAGTATCTGTGGTAAAAGTTACAAATCAACATCTGTTAACAGGAGCCAAAAGTATCGTCATTTCGCAAACCAATCTTACCAACCGATTTATTTCTCACTTGTTATCTTGCAGCGAGATCAAGGTCCAGAAAAGTGAGTCTGGGGAAGAGCTCATTTGTACATGGCATTCCCGAGTCGTCGTTATATCGATCAGACACGAATTTTTCTTCGGAAACGTGTCTCGGCTATGCAGATGGAGATACATTCGGAGGTCGTTTCGCCGGCTGAGAGGATCCAGCCCCAGACTTGCCGGGTTAGTTTGAAATTTCATTCTTTTCGAACACATATCTCGACTCCGGTCCGGAAATCTACTTTGCATTCCTCATAGTAATGGCCATTGAGAGAAAATTGGAAAGGAAGTTTCGTGTTCGCGTTCCGCGTTTACGTACCAGCCATTTTAGAGAAACTTCAAACTATTTATTCAAGTTTATTACCCGCCCCAAATACGCGGGGGCACGCGATGCTGAATTAGTGCACTAGTTTTTGATTAGTGCATCTATGCTGGGGTTTTCCCCCATACAGCATACAGGTGGGAAGTTTCCGTAGAATTTGGCATGGAAAGTTTTACCTTACAAATGAAATAAGGGTTATAAATTGCTGTGGGAGGTGAAATAAAGAACAGAGGGTCCAGGCGATGTTTTCGTAGAATTTTGTTAGGGGGTAGAGTAGACGGTAATGTGCGGCGGCGAGGGTCGCTCGACGGCGCTCTATGGTGTCAATGGCACCTATCGATTCCGATTCAACGAAATGTTTACCGTAATTGCAAATTGCAAGGGACGCACGTGCGGAGCGAGGGCCACTTCTCCAGACTTACATTTTTAATGCAGTTTTCTTTGAAATCGCTACTTTCATAAATGAGGTCTACTTTTACTTAACAACTAGGCTTGTATTGATTTTAATATAAAGAATTTTAAATTACGTTGGGGTTGTTGTAAATGTTGGTCCATTTTCCGGGGACCTTTCTTTTAGAACTTATACAACATTACAAAAAAGTTTTGTTAAAAGTGCTCGGTGCAATGTTGGTTCAATCAGCCCTTTTTGAATTGTCTGTAAGTTTTAATATCAAATTGATTTTGTGATTGCGCATCACAAGCATGACGTTTAATTACCTGACCAAATCCTGAGGAATTATAGTACCTATTAATAAATCTTTAGAAAAATCCTCGTCTTGCAGAGTTAGTTAACGGACCATAGTTTCAGAGAATTTCATCCCCCAAATTCAGTCAGCCCAGTAGATTGCCGTTTCCGTAGCAAGTACTATAATAACGCTATGTTTTGCATGAAAGAGCTCGCATATCCTATTCTAAGGCTGTAATTTATAATTTACATTAGATTTAACTTTTGAATGTAAAAAGTGCCAACCAGAATAGACACTGTAAGTTCTAGTTCTGGTCTAGCTACTCTGGCCGTGGTGGCTCTCAGTCGCGATCTTGTGGTGCCATTTTACAAACTTGTGACGCGTGTATTTGTTCTGTTTTCCACTTAAAACCATTTACTTATTTGGTACAGGTCAGTTATTATAAATAACCTGGCACGTTCACTCACAGTACTCAGAATAATGCAATTTCACTATACAACAGTATCTTTGAAAATCAAAATAGGTAAATAATGACAATAACTAAGGGATATTCATTGACATCTTCACTCGATATCCCAAAGCTTTTGATCAAATTCAAAACACAGTCGCTTTGACTCGTGTGAAATAATCGCGTTCGGATTAGTCAAACGTCCTTCAAAATAAAGTTACACTGTACAGATCCACCATGCCACTATAAAAACGTCACTTCGCTGTCAGTTTATATGCATTGTGTATGCTGTTTAGTTGGAGACTTGGAGAAGATGGTGGCGCCATCGCTCGTTCTCTAGATAAGATGGTGGCAAAGTGGATTTTGATAGATGACATAACGTTCAATAGAACTGGGTAGTGTCAGAGCCACCAAGTTGTCTGTAGAGCAGTCAAAGCGTAAACTACTGACGCTACTTTGAAAACGTCACTTCGCTGTTAGTTGTTGTAGTGTTGCTGTTTCGTTGGAGTAGATGGTGGCGCCTCTGCATTCTACAGATAACTTGGCGGCTCTGTACCTAAAACTCTACACTACAGTCTTCCAACGATATCTGATGAGTGACGTTTACAGAAAGACGCAACTTCTACGCAATTTAAGGCAACGAACCTGAGGCCCTACCGCGCAGCCGCTGTCGGCATCGGCTTCGTGTTTGACTTGCCGTATTGGCATAATGATGAAGTTCATTCTTGCGCGTTTAAATACGATGCCGATGCCGACAGCGGTTGCGCGGTAGGGGCGCTGTCTTCCACACCGATCCTTCATTCCTCATTGGTCATTAAGCGTTAGTTCAACCTATCAACGCGCGCCAATAGATCGTTGGAATTCTGTAGGTACATGCAATCACACGGATGCATAACAGATAACCTAGACGGAAGCCCAAAGTCCATACCGTTGTGTCTCAGAATGCAACCTATGACATTTCTCCGTGCACATGAGACGTAGTCTGTGCATTCGGCCACAAAGTAAGTAGTTCCAGTAAGTATACAATGTAGGGAACAGCACAAGAACATCTCCTTGCCCCGTCGTCGTAATTTACAGCGGTGTTTACCGCGCGCTCCGCAGTTTGTATTCATTACCCACCTGGACCGAGTGCAGTGGAGATTTAATGTTTCACAATCACAGCCCTTATTTAGCACCAATCAAATATTAATTCAATAGCGGAGATATGAGAGGCGGTGCCTTCGTGATTGTTTCATTTGTGAGTGGACTTGGATTAATGGTTGTGGTGGTAGGTTCTGTGCCAAGGGTAATTCAATCAAAATTATATTTTGGAAGATTTAAGGTCGATTCACACATATCAGTGATCCCACCGATCTGGCACCGGTCCGGCATAGGTCCGTGTCAGTGAAAAATATTATTTCATACATTTTATAGGAGAGTATATTTTTCACTGACACGGACCTGTGGCATGATTCTCGCGCCTTTAATATACGGATATCGAGTCCTATATTGACAGATTCCCATACAAAATCACTCGATATAGGTGTAGATGTCGCGAGAATCATACCCCTGTGCCGTCACGTACAACAAGTGTGACTGCTCTCATAGGTAATGAATGTATCAAAGAATATTTATCACTGACACGGACCTGTGGCATGATTCTCGCGCATTCGATATACGATATCTACACCTATATCGAGTGATTTTGTATGGGAATCTGTCAATATAGGTCTCGATATCCGTATATCGAAGGCGCGAGAATCATGCCACTGTGCCGGACCGTCTTAAAGTTAAATAACAGTCTCTATTATGGACCCTTTTCGGGTAATGCAAAAAATTTCGTGTAGTGTGTGTGTGTGTGTGTGTGTGTGTGGACTTGACTGTTACTACGATTTCGCGTATTGAATTAATAGGGCTTGAAAACTGATTTTATCACATGGATATTTATTTTATTTATTTTAATTTTATTAATGAACAAAAATCACAGAGCCATTCTTACAGCTAGTCGGAAACATAAACTTAAAATAAGGCCAATTACGGATTTAACTATGTATACATACAATAACTAGGTGACGGTTATTTACCTAGTTGAGCTAAAAGAGCAACAACAACAAGAAATGTATCAAAAAACAGTGATTTTGTGTGGATGTGGTAAGTAGTTGTATTGTGTTGTGTGCGAGTGTGTGTGTGTGTGTGTGTGTGTGATATGATATTAGCATGGAGTAATGAAAAACTGGCTAAAAGTTGGCACAATTGTGCCTCTGCCACGGGAAAAGGCGTGACGCTATGTTATGTTATGTAATGGAGTAAACATATAATTTTGCAGGATTTAAATTCCATTCAGAGTTTCGTATAAAATCGCACATAAAAGACAAAACACAAAAAATACAGAGAAGGAATTCACAAAGGCAAGCTTATCTCTAGAAAGAGATCTCTTACAGCAAAGCCAGGATGGACAGAGAAAGATAAAATACAAAACAGGTAGGCCTATGTGCTCAAGTAAGTGAAAAAAAAACCGCAAATAAATCATAATATTACTAATCTACGTAATATCTACATAAGGAAGTACATGAATACGTTTCCTTACGCTCTGCAAACATAAACCCTGAACTCGGTTTGAGAAACCACAGACAGTAATTTGACCGACCACTGTAGAAACTGTAGATATGCTTTACAGTCAACAATAGGCTTGTGGCCAAGGTAATCCAATAAATCTAGGAACATGTCTGAAGTTGAAGAATTATGTACAAAATGGCTTTACATTCTCAGAATTGTATATTTCCAGCAGATATATTTTATAAAGTCAATTTTGTGCAAAAAAGACAGCATTTGATGGCACTTTTACATGACGTCATTCTATTGCTATTTCATAGAACTCAGGAACAAAAGTTCCGTTTTGTCTCGCGCGTTCGATATATGTCGAGTGATTTTGTATGGGAATCACTCAATATAGATATCATACCTCTGTTCCGGCCACGGAATAATAAAAATAGTTTTTATTATTCCGTGGTTCCGGCCACATTTAGTTCTTGCAGGCTCTTCTAGTTATGGCAGGAGTCAGGAGACTAGCTCATCGCCACAGCTCTGGAGATGAAGGTTTCATATAAACAGAAATTCTGTATGAAACAATTGAAATGTATTTTGTGGAATTTCATATCAATATTCCGCTTCAGAAAAATAAACATAATTTCGTTTATTCCTTTGTGTAAATTCTGTAGAGCTACAGTCTGTCTACAGACATTGTTATTTTATCATATTGCGAAGTGTACTTGGTTTAATAAATAATTACTTGGGGTATGTATGTACTGTATTTACTTGGGGTTGATAATTCGAGTTTACACTAGCGAGTTGAATTAAACTGTCAATTCGACGCTCACTTCGTGCTCGAACACAAGTCAAAGTGTCAAAGAAATGCAAAGGGAGATGCGAGTTGTTGTTCGAATTTTACAGAATCGACGTAAGTACAGTCACCCATCTTTTTGGCTTATGTTATTGAAAGCCCAGTCAAAATGTGTAATGTCTACCACGCCGCTGTCTTTATTTAGAGACAAGCTTGCTTTTGTATATACGTTCTCTATAAGAAAAGACCAAATAATCCGCAATTTTTATTCGGCTCCCTCCATGATATTAAATGCTGTTATTTTGTCATAGCTTAATTTGAGGATGGTTGAATATTGAAGATTAAGGATTAAGGTAAATCAATCTTCGATTTCAAATTCTCCCTTTATTACAATTTTCCATAGCGCCTACTGGGTGTCTTTTCCGTAGGCCGTGCGTCTGGTGTGGCTGAGAGTAACATTTCCTTATAAACACTGCAAAGCCCCTGGCTTTCGTGGCTAATCGCGTGAAGAGCCTTGTTATACCGCTATTTATTATTTTCACTCCGCATTTTTCTTCCAAAAGTCAAAACCCGACGTGCCTTACGGCTCACCTCGCATTGTCTACGAGAAAAATTCGAGTTGCTGTATGAAATTACCTCCTTTCAGTCGGCGGTTCATGTATAGTTTTGAATTTTAAATTATGTTAATTTCGTCCGCTTCTTAGGAATTTTAATATACATTCCGAATTCGGGCTCTAAAATTGTTTTGGATTCGGGGAAGGCGTTTTTAGCAGTTTTTGCTGTTTTGACACGGTTTTCATGGCAACGAAGGCAGGTTCGAATTCCAGTGCTGACCATGTAGCTAAAAACTAAGTAATCTTCATAACCTCCATACCACCAGTGGTATATGGCCCCCTGTCACGCAAAATGGAGTATTGAATTGGCTAAAAGTGGGCACAATTGTACCATTGCCACCCAATTTGGGAAACGGCCGGCGTAACGTTACGTTATGTGCAAAGGCAGAAAGCGCTATGACAAAGTAAAGCAGTCGCGGCACCGAGCTTTAGCGGCGAACTCTTAAATTAGCGCTAACTTAGACCACTTAGCTTGTTGAAGTTTTGTTTGCAGACGCCATAAATATTCGATGTAGCGACCGAACTAGTACAATACGCCGACTGGGTCCTGCTCGATGCATTGTGCGCGAATCAAAGCCTCTTTTGTGATTCCGCTTTTCAGTCGTATTTTCTCTTTGCTTCGATGCTCGGCGTTTATATGATTTCATGCATGAAATTAGTGAGAAGGCTATATACAGGTTGGCAAGAAAGTCTAGAAATTAAATGATGGCAACATAAGTGACATATTAGAGCACTATTGCGTATTTTGATAGACAATCCAAATATGGCAATAAAGAAAACGCGCAGTAGTCTGTGAATGTTGCCATCATTTAATTTCTAGACTTTCTTGCCAACCTGTATTTCATAATTCATAATTTCTTTATTACACACAAAAAAAAAGTTAACAAATCATGGTAGGTAATATAAAGTGTACAATGGCGAGCTTATCTCTAAAAAGAGATCTCTTCCAGCAAAGTATTTCTTACTGATACGATCAAAACGCTCTGTGAAAAAAAGACATGGATAGTTCTTATTTCTTTATGCACTATTTTTCCCATACCTCATTCATAGGATTCATTTACCCTTGCTGAATTCTAAACAGACCTGTCAGTTTCATTATTTGGATATCACTACATCATCCATACATTCTTCAGAAGTATTTCATCATGTTTCTATCCAGTAACAAATGCCCCCTAATTCTAAACGTAGGCTTGTGCGAGTTCGGCCAATAATTCGATTTCACGATTCACGTCTATTTATTAGCTCATGTAGTGTAGCAGGCTAATAGACAGCCTCAGGTGCTCATCGACAGTGAGACCATTTAGGTTGCCTCATTCCCAACTATTGACGTAATTCGAACACGTTACTGACCCATAAACAGCTAACTGACGAACGCAATGCGACGGCGCACTTAGAATGGACGCTTCGACTACAAAACAATAAAGAAGGAAGCTAAAATTTAAAAAGAAAGTCCAAATTGTAATGCAAATTTTCTCCTTATGTATTCTCCTTTTTAAATTGGGTTTACTTTTGTTCAGAATGGAAATTAATGTCTTACTTAGAGTAAAGACAAAAAAGCTGTTGTTAAGCTGAATGAGACGTTATTATTCAATTTTGTGGAGAGAACTGTAGCGTCTTTAAATTCCTTACAAGTTGCGAACGTGTTTTGCGATGAAAGGCGTTTTATGCCTGGTATTCATAGACGTTTATCCGCAAAGCAGACGTTCTTATTAGGGGGGCTATTAGAGTTCGCTGTTGAAATAATATTTCAGTCGGTTCGTTGCAGGTGCAGGTGCTCTGCAATGCGCTGCGACTTCGATTAATTCCCATAACGAGGCAGGTCCATCACGGGCCCGCTCGTTTGTCTCAGTGCCTGCTATAAATACATCAGGCACTTGCAATTTAATCCAACCTGGAGCCCTATTTGCAGTAGCCCGATGAGAGTCCGAAACGATGTAGCCTCGCTTGCACTTGCAGTCGACGACATATGTATTTTACGTTGATTTTGATGTTTAGAGTTCGTACGTTACGAGCGGTTTGGATTAGGCCACCATATGAACAGCGTGAATCTATTTATTTACTGAATGTAGAACACAATATAAATATCATATTTCCAAATTCTAAGTTATAAATTGCAACATTGTGGTTGTTATCAGAATCGATCGTTTGCTGTCACTCAGCTACCATGTTCAATGTTTTCTGTACATTGAACATGGTAGCTGTTCAATGTACAGAACAATATTAAGTATATAATATTGTTTCTAATTAAACAATATTATATACTTAATAAAATTATTTTTCTCCTAATAAATTTGATTTTAAATCACAACACAAGTTGAGGGATAAGTCTATACTCTATACTTACCCGTAATTTTAAAAAGTGTATGAAATGTTCCAAAAAGAAGATTCTTCAAGAATGCTTCTTTTAGTTAGATATATGAAACTGCCTGGACAGAGTACACGGAGGCAGCGGGGAATCGTAGTTGCATGCAAATAATATTACGCTATCCTATAGAAACGCCACATCGAAGTATATATGCATTTCGTTGTATAGGAGAAATATTCTTATTAGGTACTTACATATGAAAAGTACGGCTCTCTCAAAACTTGGTGCATTACATGAGGCTATTTACAAACTAAACTAAACTCCAATTATTGACTATTTCTTTGTTATCTCTCTTGTATGCATTTGCAACTTAAAGTGTGAGCGACACTTAAAAGTCGTACGGATATCTTTTGTTAGGCTTATGACTTTCTGTGTGACTTGCACCAGACTTTTGACAGCCGTTAAATACAGTTTAAACGCCATTTAAGTACAACACGGCCAAGTTACCTTGTCACGCCGCCAAAGTGGTTGTTTGTCAGCCAGGTTCCCACTCAACATGGCTGCGTTGTATTTGTATTGCATTTATAAACTCCATTTATCAGCTATCAAAAGCCTGGGGTACGATTCTCGCACATTCTATACACGGTTATCGAAAGCTATATCGAGTAATTCCCATAACAATTGAAATAACTGTAGAGATCCGAATATCGAAAAAAATTCGCGTCAAAGGCCCGTGACATGAACTGTTCTCAGCTCTGAGTGTGGTGAAATCTCTTGAGTCTGAAATCTCTTGAGTGGTTTAATATTTACAGGCCTAAGCTGGCACAAATATTATTTTTTACCCCTTTACCCTGCACAAGGGTGACGTGATGTATGGTAAATACGGAACCCTAAAAACCAAACCTGCGATACGAGGTTTCCTCGTAATTCTGCCATACCAGAAATGTGACAAAACCTAAGCGTTCTCTCAATACACCCTACTACAACAGTATACAAATTAGCCCATCAATCCAGCCGATCTGTCGACTATTCTCCTCGCGCGATGAACAATTCATAGGCAAATCTGTACTAAGCGTGTTAACAAGCCTCGAGGGTTATTGCGTTGCGTTGTACCCATCCTTAGCACAGTTTCTCTCTCTACAAGCACATATGTTACTATACTACCTACTTATCTATTATGTTGTTAGTACTATACTGAGCTGATTCATAGTTGTGGTGAGGATAATTAATTCCGTCCTACAATCAGTTAGATGAGGAGAGTTCAAGGTTAAAATTAATTAGTGATGATGATTGTACCTAGTTTTAATTCTACCTTAGTACATTTAGTGTTTTAAGGCAGCTGATACTAATTGATAGACATTAACAATGCCTCTGTTTAGAAGTCGGCCTTATAAAGGTTTTGAAAATGGCGGCCACGAAACAGCTGACTTCTTTCAGAGTCAACTTTAGCCGAATCACGAATTTAGTGTCTTTATGTTAGGTTTGTAAGTGTTAGACCATAAAAACTATTACTTATATTCGTATCCAAGCACCGACTACATATCCAAAGCCACCATCTAATAATTGTCTAATCAACGGACGGACACGTTAAACAGGATTTAAGTCACAGAGTTATGTACAGAGTTCTCTTTAATCTTTATACTTTATTGCACACAAATCGATACATTATGACAATTAAAAATGGGAATGACATGTAAAAAGGCGAGCTTATCTATATCGAGAGATTTCTTCCAGCAAACCCAGGATGGACAGGATAAATAAATCAACAATAGGTAGATCCAAGTGTACAACATCAAATACTTAAGTAAAAAAAAAAATATAAAAAAATAACAATAATAAAGATTTATGGCCCAAGTATTCCGCAAATTTCTGGGTTACACACACAGACCTCTCGGTGCAATCAATTAACCCATCGATCAGACACACACACGAACTAATTACCTCCCAATTACCATCAATCTAGTGTTTGTGAAGAAGTCGAGTGCCATTAGGATTGCTCATTACTCTTATTTATACCTACTGGCCAGCCAAAGACATTAGATGTGCCTACTGAGATACGTAATGTAGTTGCAAACTTTACGTACGTACGTATGTGTCATCCATCAGGCAAATGATTCAGTTTTTTATTTTCAATTTCTGAAAAATCTATTTATCAGGCATATCAAGCTGAACAGATTAAAATCTGATATGGCGGACTGATTCATAAGAAACTTTTGTGAAAATCCATTGCATTTTTGGCACGTGCGAAGAAATTTAAAAAAGTTTATCATATTTGACTACTTTGAGTGTTTCTTATAATATTATGTACAACATGACGACGTCGCCTAGATAGATGACGTCGCCTACTTTTCGACGTGTCGTTTCTGTTCACCAAAATGTAAATTCGTCAATATTCGTCACAATTTCTCAACGCATCTCCAATCCGTCTTGTTTAATTGACATTTATTTTTGAGAACTCGCCAGTATATTATAGCGATGCAATTAGGAGTGGTGAACTGGTGACGCTTGGCAAGCGGCGAGGGGCATAGGTTGCGACGCCCGCGTCTTCAGGGACGTTTACACGGGCAATAATTGCCCGGCTACTGTAATGGTTTAATCTGGAGCAACTCCTGCAAAATGAGACCATTTTTTTCAGCGATATTGCTTTTAATTGCTCATATTCCATATGTGTTTTGTGTTGCTCCATATTGCTCCGTATACTGTGTGGCGGTATCTTTTTAATAGCTATTGTTACGATTGCCGTAAATTGCTTGAGGGGCGTGATGTCTTAGTTGCTCTATCTATCTATCCAGCCTCCAGCACCCACTGAGTGAAGGCCTCATCTTCATTGCTTGGAATTGCTCAATTTAGTTGCCAGTGTAAGCGTACCTTCAGCAACTCCGCATCTGACGGCTCTCAATCAATTGGATAGACCGCGACACGTGTTGAAGTGCCCACCAGTAAAATACACACTCTAATTACAAAGATGTAGCGTGCATTCTAAGTTGGCAGATGCAATTTAAATAGGCCGGCATTACAGTCTCATTGTCCTCTTTGTGTTCCACGTTCATTCATAGAAACAATGTAGCACAGATTACTTTGTGGTGAAATGAAACAGATCGGAAGTTTAGAGCGGAGTATGTTGAGACTAATAACAATGATAATTAATATGCAAAACCTTTTCAGAACACTGTGTGGGACGTGAAAATCGAACAACCCCTTTTTTATTCGAGATCGTTAGTTTTTTTATTACAAATAGGAGAATGCGTGTAGTGATTGCACATTTGTCTTTCAACTCGGTTGAATGTAATAATATGTCATGCTATTCTACAATTAGGAACAAACTTCAATTATATGTTCCTGTCAATCAAGTTAATATTGCCAAGTCCACTCCGCTGACGAAGAGGCTATCAATGGGCATTGATCAGGGAGGCATCGATTGTCGTAAAGTGAAAACCATTTAGAGGAATAGGGATACTGATTACTATAAGGGGTTTAAATAAATAAAATTAAAACGGAATATTAATATTTATCGCAAAAACTGTTAATTTCATTTTCTTTCAAATACGTCATCGTTGGCTCTAATGCGGTAGTTCCATTGCCTACAAATATTTAAAAAAATACAATTGTCAACAACAACAACTGTCAAAAGTGTCAAACAGAGAAATGACCGCTGAAAATAACCTTCGCATCGCAACAAATAAACATCCGAATAATACTAAAATAATCAAGCAGTACTAATATAAGAATCTCGAGATGACCTAAAAAAAATAAAGACACTGTGATTTGTACCTATGTCTGTAATCCAAGACTATTCCTTGCAACCCGGGCTCTGATAATTTTGTGCGAGGGGGTGCTACGACATGGACGCTGAGGGCGACCATGCGCGCCATGGTTAACTTACATTAGGATCTTTGCTCCCCTTATTTCAGCCAAGTTATGATGGCTACTTGTTGCCACATACTCTATAATCATAATATTTTCCACCTTCGGTAGATTTCGCGAGTCAGCTTTCACAAAGTTATCACTCATTGCCAGTTAGTTTGAATAAGTAAGATTACGAACGAGACGCTCGCTGGCTTGGTATTTACATGAAAAGATCAATAAACTCAATTCAATTCTTGGTTATTGGCAATTTTAGAAATTAAAATGTTATAACTCGTTACCGACATCGGATAACAACGACTTATTATTTAAATATTAACTCTTGTTGACATTTGTCATACGTCAACGTATTTTTACTTTTTAAAAGCATGATTGAATGCAAAGGAACTTACCTAATTATGCCAGTGGTGACGTCATACTTACAAAATTCAGAAATTTTAAATAATTAATAAAAAAATAATGACATCAAAAAATTAAAAAATATTCAAATTAGTTTCTTATATTTGTCTATATTTTCGATTTATAGAATTAAAAAAATGGTTGTTACGATGCCCATTGGCTGCTCAAACCACTCCACCTTTATGAGTTGTGACGTAGACGACAGCGAACAAACGCTAAATAAATAAATAAACGCTAAATAACTGCCTCCGAATTATCCATTCAAGCAGTTACATAGAAAAGTGTTTTCCCATTACTGTAACGATTTATTATATTGTCGCCATCAACAACGAATGCCATTTGGCTGCATTAGGAAGGCTTTAAGGTTCTAATTAGGAGTGTTTCAGTCGTAAGCGATCGTTGGAGTCCCGCCCTCCCTGCGACTCCCATTATCGCTCTACATAAACATTTCTGAATTTCATATCCAACGAAAGGTCTGCCCCGCCTCACTTATTACCTTCACGCGGAAAAGAATAACATTATTTCGGCACTTCTGACGTAGATTCCGGTGCCGACGCTCATATTGTGCGCCGTTAATATTCCGTGCGATGCGTCCGACCTTTTTTATTTGTATCTAAAATTGAACATTTTGTCGCGACAACGAGCGTTCTTTCGCTCCCCCCGGGCTGGTGGGGGCGATAAAAATACTGAGACGATGCGTTTGAGCGGAAATCGCAAGCGCAATATGTCGGCGTAGCGCACCACACATTGCTATCATCTGTATTAGTCAAAGACGAAATAACTAAGCTAACTTCGTTTTCATCTTCGCTTGAATGAACGTCATCGAGAATCGCTCAAGCAGGCGATATATTAATAGGCAAAGAGCAGAACAGTAAATTCAGTCCTAATGATCACCATCTCGAATCCAGTAGCGGCATATTATTCTGCCCTCAAAAGAAGTGAGATCGTGAAAATGCGCCGTGACGACAAATGGCTCTATCAAAACAAACCTTCGACAGCGCGGCGCGGGCCGGCTCACCGGAGGTAAAGTTAGCAAAACAACAAAAACCTACCGCGGCTGTCGGCAGCGTCTCAGGCACAATTTTATTTATTATGACGCTGTCATTACTCAAACTTTTGTAAAAACCAGCTTACTAAAATTAAAAGGGGGGATTCCCAGTATGATCTTACGAATCTGCTGAAGTCAGACGCTTTTATGCTGAGCTCGCCCAGATAAGAGGAGAGCGGACAAATTGTAATAATTGCGAGACGAGATAAGAAGTGACACCAGAAAACAAATGAAGGCTGGGGTAAGGCGGTTAGGGGCGGAGGAGGGGCCCGTGACGTCACTCGCGCCAGGGGATGTAAATGCCGCAGCCGCCCTTGCGGAAAATTCACTTTCCTAATGTGCTAATCATTTACTATAACTCACATTTCCTTTCGCGACTCTCCACATAGAGCGTCGCTCGAGCAAAAACATAAAGACGAAGTGAGACAGCTATAATTTATTTCGAGCTCTGTGGAAGATATTTTACATATCATTCTAAACTAATTATTTAGGGTAATGGAGTTAGTTCGAGGTTCGAGTCGTGTTTGAGGGTGTCCCGTGGGATTTCCGCGCGCACCTCGACTTGTCGTCACTGACACGAAGTCAACAAATGAAAATAATAAATCAAAACCTTCAGCCAGTCGGCCGCTGAGAAGTGTAATATTAACGAACTACCCCCCTTCTGTCCGCTCTTTCTTTTTGTGAAGAGGATCTTTTGAAAACGTGTCCAACTTCTGAACTTGGTCCATTTTAATCAGTGCAACTTTTCTCTATTGTCGGTTCTACGAGTTCAGTGGAGTACTTTGATTTGTGGGCAGTGTATTGGAATGAGAGGTAATTTGAATTAAACCATTACAACGGATTTAATAAAGATTTAAGTCTATACTATCATGGACAAACTAATAAAAGGCGTCAGCATTCAATTCCTACCAGCTATTATATACTGATAAAGGATGCAGATCAATACAGAGTATAATTGAGTTTTGTTTCCAGAAGGTGGCACTTAAAACCCACTGTTTGACCTGTGGAAAGTTTAAAAGTCATGTGTGACTTTGTTAGAAAATATGAAATCATGAATCCATCAGAGCCAACGGCCGATGATATTTTTATTGAGCGAAACGTGCCATCAGTACTAGTATTTATTTATTTATATAAGCTTTATATGATTCCACACAATTTTCCAAATATTACTATTAATTTCATGCATTCATTAATTATAAATTATACATTTATATAATTATAAATTATATATACTTATTTATTAATTATACATTTCGTTCAATAATTATTAACTATAAAAACACATATAAAAAAAAAAATTAGTCCTGTGTGGACCCCTCACGGGTAAAAGCCTCCCCCATGGATATCCATCTTTCTCTATCTTTGGCTGTATCCGCCCATCTTTGACCTGCCACTTTATTGATTTCGTCAGCCCATCTTGCACACGGCCTGCCTCTTGCCCTTTTACCATTTGGTCCAGGCCAGTTAACACACCTTTGAGTCCACCTATCGTCTGTGTATCGAGCTACGCGGCCTGCCCATTTCCATTTTCTTTGAAGTGAAAAGGTAAGTGCGTCGGTTACTTTTGTTTTTTCGCGGATGTCTATATTTTTCATCTTGTCTTTCAGTTTTATACTCAGGCAGCTTCTTTCCATTCTTCTTTGGGTGGTCTCGATTTTATTTCTGGTTTTGGTGTCGTACGTCCATGTTTGGCAGTCATAGTTGAGGCATGGCAGAATTTTGGAATCCATTACAATTTTCTTAGTGGTCAGCGGGAGCTTTGACTTAAATATTTCTTTACGGGCCCAATACTTCTTTCATGTTATCGCCACTCTTCGGTCTATTTCTTCAATGTTTCTTCAATGTATTAGTTACAAATAAATCAAATTTCGGCCATGTTAAATCTAATCGCGCGGTAAATCGAGATTCAGTGCAATTTGTCAATTCTCCCAGGGGCGGACAATCGATTACGGTCACAAAAACGTCCAGATTATTTTGTGTCCATTTGGAAAAGTGACTTTTTGGGACAAAGATCTTCTTTGAATTAACAACTTTTACTCAGAGGTACTCGAATAACAATACAATCATTTTAAAGGGATATCGGTGATTTGATGACATCATGCCTCAAATAGTGAGCATACGACGGAGATGATTCTGAAACCATTGTTTGTCTGCATGAAATTTCTAAACATCATAATAGCGACAAGCCCAGATTGGGCTAGAGAAATTCATGATTTTAAATTGGGTCGGTAGTTTGAACCCCAACCGTGCAGTGTTTTACTGGCGTAAACTCATTTTGTGCCCGAAATGACCTGATCACATCAGCCAACAAGACCGGTCAAGGCAGCAACTTATCGAACAAATTCGGGTAGGTGTATTATGCCGTCAATCAGGCCCACTGCCTGATGTTGTAGCCTGCACGGGTTACGTGATAGGCCAATAGGTGATGGACATGTCAATTTCCAACAATGTTGCTGTGATATGACAAGTACAGTACAGTCAGGATCTAAATCCGTGCTTGCGTAAGGTCAGGTCGTTCTGATTTTTAGGGTACCGTACCCGAAGGGTGCCAAACGGGACCCTATTACTGAGACTTCGCTGTCCGTCTGTCCGTCCGTCCGTCCGTCCGTCCGTCCTGTCTGTCACCGGGTCCGTCTGCACGAACCGTAATAGCTAGAAAGCTGAAATTTTCACAGAATGTGTATATCTGTTGCCGCACCAACCACAAATACTGAAATACGAGAGATATTGCAAATTAAAGGGGGCCCCGATACAAGAGACGTGTTTAGATACACTTACGCATTTCAAAATGGAGATCTTGACTGAAACTGTTTATTTATTGTCATAGCAACCATGTCATAGACATATATACTACACATTTAAATATGATAGCATATTTCGCGTCAACCCACATGGTTGTGGTAGCTCAGCCGGTATGATGTAGACTCTCAATCCGGAGGTCGTCGGTTCAAATCTCGTGAAGGCATAAACTTTTGAAATTTTCTTTTTGTTTATTTTTTTATTGTTTTGAGTGCTTTTGATTTGTTGTACGATGGTACGGTACCCTTCGTGTGCGATACCGACCCGCACTTAACCGATTTTTTATATGTTGTTAGGGCTTAAACCAGCATTAAAATACCCAGATTTGCAATTTCCAAAGTGCTGTGCGGGCGGCGGTGTACCCAAAAATCACGAAATTTTCAGTTCTTTCTTCAGTTTTTGTTCAACATGTCAGTAAAAGAAGGGTCTGACTGCTATAGCCACTTTGCATTCTTTAAAAAATACTAAATTAGCTTCAATTTAAAACCATGGCGAGCTCTGTAATGCTATTGGTTCTCACAGTACAGTTCGTCGAAAGTAGGCTCGTCACCCGCTTGACGGCCTTGGTCCACCTTCGCTCGCACAGATCTTTAGAACTGCTGAACTGATTTTAACTAAACATATCCAAAAACCTTTGAGAGCTCGCCATGGTTTTAAATTGAAGCTAATTTAGTATTTTTTAAAGAATGCAAAGTGGCTATAGCAGTCAGACCCTTCTTTTACTGACATGTTGAACAAAAACTGAAAAATGATCGAAACTTCATGGTTTTTTGGGTACACCGCCGCCGCCCGCACAGCACTTGGGAAATTGCAAATCTGGTATTATAATGCTGGTTTAAGCCCTACTAACAACTTAAAGAAAAATCAGAACGACCTGACCTTATGCAAGCACTACCCCTTTCTAATGTTCTAATTGACTGTACTATTATGAGGAAACTGGAGGGTAAAGGAAATTGGATTGATTATATTAGTTACTAGCTGACCCGGCAGACTTCGTACTGCCTCAATTTAATATGAACTTTATTGAATAGCAATAAAGTTCAAATTGACTCTAGAAAACGATTGACTCTAGAAAACGTTTGTATGGGAAATAGAAAAGGGCTGTTTTTAGGGTTTTCCCGAAAATTATTCGATTTTTTCTCGCCTTTTAAACCTTCCCTAGGCCTCCACGAACATTTCAAGACTAAGATAAGATAAATCCGTTCAGCCGTTCTCGAGTTTTAGTGAGACTAACGAACAGCAATTCATTTTTATATATATAGATTTTGATTGTGAAAATATTACTATGGTGTGACTTTTGGGACACTCTTCTTTTTAAACCGAAGAAAACAGTGATTGATTCCAAAGTTATTTTGACCATGAATCCTTTTAATCGCAGTATTTTTCGTTGTAATCTTTTAATTGATTCAAATTAAATTAAACAGTTTCATCGTTTGTGCTACAAGAACTTGCTTTGAGCCACAATCAGGATTCTATTTTCTCAACAGGATAGACTTTTACCCCCTTACTACAAACATATTAAAATCAAGTAAAGTCTTACTAAATAATCGTTTATCAGTAAGCGACGAAGCGAAGAAATAACAAAAGTAAAAGCAAAGGTACAAACAGACATCTGGAAAAAGGTGTGTTACACCGACGTAACCTTTCATTACATTTACTCGCGCGATTTACATAACCCATCTGCCCTGAAGAAAAGACATATGAATAAATGGCGGTACGATATCGAAAACCGTTTCGAACTACCACACATTATGTTTTATTAAATGTCATCCACAATATAATGAGGTGCGGGGCCCTGCCGCCATCTCGGAGAATACGCGCCACGGAAATATGTGTGAAGTGTTATGGAGTGGCGTTGTAAGTCAATGAACCGGGAAATAGGGTGTTCAGACGAGGGCGCACTAATAAATAAAATTATGCCGCAGAAATTACAAAAATACGCCGCTCGCCGACGATCCCACGAGATTGCCTGCCGGAGATTTTCATCGATATCCTCCAATAATGAATCTTATAGTAAGCTTTTGAGGTCGCTGTACGCGACGAAAAATAAGATTGGTTTTACGGTCTGACCTGAGCATGCTGGAACTGGATTACCCTGATGCTTCTCTCAGTGCCAATAGCTAGAACGTGAGTTAACTTATACATAAACATTTACTTACAGGCACATACATTGCTTCTGGCCCCACACTAGTATGTATGTACTTATTAGTAAGTCTCTATTGATTTAATATTTATCGTTGTGCACATATGTAGGTCTATCTTTTGTTAATAAATCCTGTCCATCCTAGGTTTGCTGGAAGAGATATCTTATTAGAGATAAGCTCGCCTTTGTACATGTTTTTTTCATTATTAAGTGTCTGTATTCTGTTTGTATGCAATAAAGTATAGTATACCCTGTGTCGTGAACCAGAACAGCGAAATCACAAACATCCAAGACCTGGGGATTATATTTTGTTTTCTTTATCCCAAGTCGGGAATCGAACCCGGGACCTCTCGCATGGTAGGCAGAGCCACAACCGCTGATGCGTGCGCCACAGAGGTCTTCAACGTTAACGTTAATCTTAAGTATACTTTGGCAACTCTACATTTTTATGCAGTTATCCATCTTACTTACTACATAAACAAAGCGTTAACTAGCTACCTAGTTGCGGTGGCAGGTTAGATAAGGTTAGGTTTAGACATATGCTCCTTTGTTAAACTACTTTCCTTTCCTTTCCTATTATCTGAAATACTATTGGGAACGTAGTTGGTTTAGACTTCGACAGCTTTCATATAACTTTCAGGTGTTTCAAATGAGCATTTTTCACATACCTATCTCACCGGTGAAATATCTTCTTTGGTAAAATTACGAGTATTAGCAGCGACAGGCGAGTACTAAACTTATACGAGGGAAAATTCGTTTCTCGGGCGAAAAACACTTTGACTCGAAACGGTAATCAGATGTATGGTTTTAGAGCTCATCCTATTCAAACGGATTTTCCCGCTTAATTAGATGAAAGAAAAGATAAGTCTAGACTAGGTCACAACTTCATTACTTACAGTGCCCTTAGGAGTGAGTAAATCTGATTTTATTAGAAAGGGGTTTGTCTTTACAGGCTTTCTCTAATAAACAATATAAGGTAGGGAGATACCCAGCTCTTTAATACAAATAATGTGATATTACTTATGCTTATCCCCCGACATTAATATGATACGTTCCGAGTAAATTAGGGACAATTTGCACAGGTCTCGTGTCGGAATATGGCAATTTAATTTATGAGTATAGTTCCGACGCAATGTAATCTGAGCGAATGTTTAATGAGTGGCTTAATTTGATTGAGTACAACTGTATGATAATTACAACATAGACGCGGTGTTTCTATATACTAGTATATTATGATTTGAATGTAAAGTGGCTTTCGAAATAGTATTAGTTACTAAGCTAGCAACCAGTTAGTTATTCTGTGATTAGGCTTCGTAGCGAAAGATAATTAATAACAATTTACGTTTAAACCCTTACGAGTACGGTAACAGTGTATATGAAGTAAGTACCCAGGGTTGCCCCGTTTAGGTTATACTATACTAGCTAGGTAGGAACAGTCGGCGCGGTGGTATTAGGTTTAGAGAAGTAGAGAAAAAGATAACTCAGTTAGCCTACCGTGCGCTCAGCATTGAACGGGAAGGAAGTTTTCAAATAATAATTTGATAAGTTCAAAAACTAAAAAAATACTAATCTGACAGTAAAGTATATTCTAGTTCGTTAGTTTGTTGTTGCCTATGCCTTCAGAATATCGCTGACAAGGACACTTCGGCCTTTCTTCGGGGACAATTAACTCATTACGATAACATCACACATATACCGCAGGGTGTGACGTCAGCAACCGCTCGTATCCCCTCATCACTCACTATAACGTTCCTCCGGGGCTGGAGTCATGTTTACAATAGAAGAGTATCTTAACCCCTTCGTACCTGCATTATACTTTTTCATAATAAAAATATTGAGTGGGCTATTATAGAGGGCTTATTTCAGGTGTAATTAGGGTAAAATCAGTGAAAAACTAAATTTTCCAATATTCATTTTTTGGAATCTCTATGTCCATTGAAATGGACAACAGGTCGGAAATGATGACTAAATTCGGTAGATATGTAATGGGAAAATGCATGTAGTTTCCATTCTAAAATTACTGAATACTGGTAAAGTTAAGCATTGATAAAGAAAATTCTTTAGGAATACTATACAAGCTGTAACTGATTGAACGCAAAATAAGAAATTACTTTGTATACGTTGAGGACGTAGATATTCATCCCTTTTTCGGAAGTTACGCTCTTGAGAATAATTTACAATCTCCAATTAAGAGCTTACTTTCACAATAATATGGGTCTAGACTTTACCTTCTAGATTATTACTTTTATATACTTAAGGTGTAAATGAATTAACGCAAAATGAGAAACTACTTTGTTAGGGACATCATTCTGAGCAACTTTCATTATGAAACCGATTTGATCAGAGCCACCTTATTTTCACTTCTCCATACAAATCAGCTGACCCACTCAGGCCAAAATGTACTGAGTTTTACCCTTGCTCCCTGGTCTTTTACAACTGGTGGTTTCCTTTTTCTTATCAAATTCTGGCAAGTGGGCAATACTATCGTGCTGAATTTCACTTGCTGATCTAGTTTCAGTACCACAACGATGTCGTTTTGATGTAGTATTTGGTGTTGTTACTGGACTGGTGTTGCAAGAAGTAAACGTCTGTTAGTATCATTTGTAGTTTCAGGTCTCGTCTCGACCTGTTCCACAACTTCTTGCTCATTTTCGGAATCATTGTCAATGACTACCAGCCGTTTAGCAGGACGTACAATATCGCTACCCACATGAACAATATTTTCTGATTCTGCCGGTATAATCTCGTCATCAATTTCGTCATCAAAGCCAGATATCATTCCATTTTCAAGCATGTCAACCAAATTGTCAACATATAGACTATTCCAGACGTTTGGAAAAAAGACTAAACCAAACCAAGAAAACAAAATTGTTGTAACTGTGCAAATGTATAACTAATTCGACCTAATGTCCACTAAAATGGACATAAGAATTAATTTATATTTTTTGCGGAAAAAACTAAAATCTTTACTCTTTTTTACTTGAGATGTGATCACAAAGGTCTTGCCTACAAGAAAAGCATTTTTCATCATGGAACTATATCATTTATCCTACATAAAACACAATAAGAATTTCACTTACTAGCTTTGCGTGAATCCATGACTGCGATCGACACTTGACTCAATATTTTTAACTACCCCTAAAATATTTTTATTGCTTGATTGAGCTTACCTACATTTTTGATATGTCACAATGATAAATTCATATTTGTTTTATAATGAACAATATTTATGTTAAATGCAACACAAAAGTATATGTCCATTTAAATGGACACGCCTTTAGCAAAACAGAGAGCGCCCGGAATGACGGGTATTATTGCTGTACGTTTTTTCACTAGCTTGTTTATCACGAGTGTCAGCGTGACTTCGCTTTCCCATAAACGTAATTTTATTAATTTTGCTCGATAGAAAAGTCCCCAGAAGTTGCCATAAAATCTGTCTGTCACAATGATGTATTTTACAATTTCACACCGCATCTGAATTTGTGTTCTTGTTAGACATATATCTAATCATTATAAAAACTAGTGGCTCTGTGAGCTGTAGACCTCGCGAGTATGTCGGTGGGAAAGCTGAACTGCTAACACACAAACTTATGAATGCACTTGGTTAGCTCTATGTACATGGAGTGAAGACGTACCAATTCGCTCGCTCGGTCAAAAAAAATAACCCATTTTTTTTTCAATAACACATACAAACTTATGAATGTACCTGGGTACGTACATGCAGTATGAAAGTAGCCGCACCAATAACTTTGTAAACTACATTTAGCGATCTAAAATACAACCTATTAACTTTTTACTAAAATTATATAATCTGTTTCAAGACCATGAGGGTCTTTACAAATTCAACGACACTTCATTTGTTAATATCCATCGAGCCGTTTGGGTTGTAGCGATTTTTTACATTTTAAAACCCCATACCTCCGCCATTTTGAAAATGATTATTTATTTGTAAATTGTTTTATTTAAATGTGTTTTTCTTCCTATGTTATTCCAGGTTTAATTCTATTTTGTATTTCTTTTTATTATGTGTCTGTGTGTACCTTTCAGTGAATAAATGAATTTATCTAACTATCATTTTGAAAAAAATCCAAAAACTGGCTAGACAAAAAAAAACTATTTAATTGTTCAACCTACTCACAAAATTTCACGCGAATCGGTTGAGAAATGCGCCCTGTAGAGGAGAACAGGAAAACAAACAAACAAACATACGAAAGCATTTTTGTTCAATCATGAAACGGAGACGGTTCGCTCGCTTCGCTCGCTCGGTCAATAACACAGTATATTCCTTAGTTAGACTTGCTTAGCTTGGCTTTAACCTTTTTCTTTTTTATTTAATTTCCTCTAAAAATAAGATAAGGATGAAATTCTAAGTTCTGATTGCCTAGGACCCGCCCTTAAGTTGGCTTTTATTGGTATTGGTTGCAGAAAGTTCCTTGGTAAAGGCTAGTGCCTGCCGCCTGCTACAGCGATAACAAAACGCTTCACCGGCAGCATTGCAAAGTAAACTTGCATTATAATTACTGGACTGAGCAACTACCGATTACTGGCCCAGTGTAAACCTGACTTAATGGCCTCTGCTCCTCCAGCGGTAAATGTAAATCGTTCTAATTTATACGTGCGATAACGTCGCCGGCCTGCTGTTGCCTGTAATTATATTGCTCAGTGAGGATGTGTTGATCAAAATCTCTTATCAAATGACTCCGAGTACGTGACATATTTTTGTGGTGGCTCCAGCCCCAATGAGAGAACGGGGTGGCTGTGAAAAAAATGCTGCAGGATTTTTAATGTGATGTTGATCCGATCAGCTAGGAAACGTCATAAGCTCGCCTTTGTCATGTGTTGTCCACTTTCCATTGTAAAATGTATTATTTTGTGCAATAAAATATATGAATTAAAAAAACGTGATTTTTGGTGCCTGACGCAAATGACCACTCTGTTACTCGTATTTCAAAAATTATAAACTCAATCGGGGAATGGAGAGGTTTTTTCAATGAAATTACTGAACCCTAAATGCCACAAAGGGGTGGCTTTGATGGTCAATGGTCACATCATTAACGTCAGGTTTTGTTGTACTAATTTGTAGCCGTGTGTGTGAATATTCAGAGTAAAAATAAATACTACTTACATGTATACATACACGTACCTTTACTGCCTGTAAACATTACGTCATCAAAAGGAAAAAAAGGTGTTTTTGTCTAGAGAGCCGAATAAATTACTATTTGCCTGCCCTTTTGACTCATCAGGAGCCAATAGCAAAATAGTCCCCATAATGCGACGACGACTGCGTAGGCAATAAACGTGGGTAATTATCGACGGCCAACATAGAGACAATGCCCGAATGGGCTATCTATTTGAGTAATTGTCCGCCAAGGGCCATTGTCGGCCATCTTGTGCGAGTGGATTGAGTCTTGTTCGCCGTATGATCGCTTATGTGCGTGAATACATGCTAGCTAGGTGTGGACGCAGCGTTACGGAGCCCAGCTCCAAATAGTCCTGTGGGGACAAGCCTTTGTTCCGAGAACGCCGTATTCTCACGTGAATGGTTCCTAAATCAATTGCGAATAATAACAACGGTAAAAACTATTTTCATATACCAATTACGCCAGCATTTATTTTCAGTTGCTGCATTCAATTCAACACACCGCAGCAAAACTGGTAAAAAAACACGCTGGTATCCGTATGATACCGTTACTCTGATTCTTAGGCTAGTAATAATAAACCGCTAGACATGTTTTATAAGGTAGTCCGTCATTGTGGCCTTAGCTGAAACTGTTTTGTTTTAAACCGATCTCTTGGACCATCTGCAGATATTAATTAGCGGCATTGAGCATTGAATGAAACCAAGAAACACGAAAGTTGAAACGCTGTTTAAATTATAACAGTAGATTAGTTAACAACCTCGAAACCAAGTCTGGCCGCGGCTTATCCGGCGCCAAATGTTTCAAAGGAACTTTTAACGAGTTAAAAGTTACAAGTGGAGTGCAGGGCTGCTGGGGCGTCTTGCTTAAGATTAATTATACAATTGCAGGATGGCTCCTTCAGACCACTCCGACATGTCTCGGGCCTGTCGTCGGCAACCTTGCCAAATTAAAGTCATAAATCAAAATCCGCTGCTCGGGAAGGAGAAGTTGAATAATGTAAAAGTAGGGACTGGTCCGGCTTGGACTTGGTAATATCGCACAGTCTAGTTTTCGAAGAAAACATTTACATCATACAGGCACGTAATGTTGCTGATTCTTTAACAAGATAGGTGGAAACATGCAAGACCCGAAAAATCCGTTATTAAAATTTATTGCGTAATAAAAAGAGTACTTACTTAAAAATAGCAGATTGGCTAGCTTATTCAATTGTATTTGGAGTCTACAAACACCTATGTGAGAGAACAAAATAAACCTTTTTGTATTTTTTTTTGTATTTTGTATTTTGTACCTTTTTATAAAATAAAGAAAGCACTCCGAGTGCTGCAGGTACGTTGAATATATCTCGCCTTTAGTTACATCCAAGATGCCTTTTCATTATTTAGTCCACAGCTAGGTATATTAAAATTAAAACTACTGAAAAGTGAAATTCCACATTTGAAATTCGAACGGGCATTAAACTGAAATTCGAGTTCCTTCACTGTGCAAGAGTGGTCGATAGGACGAGATAATTTGGTTGTTCAGAAGAGTAATAAAAGTGAATATTCAATCGGATGACGCATATAATGTGGTGTTTTCGCCCGTTCACGTGAGGGGTGAGAGGGTCGGTGGGGGGGGTTGTGGTACCGACAGTGTAAAAGCGGGAAAAGCGGGCATTTTCCGCTTATAACTCAAGCGCTCGGCTCGATTTATGTGCGTGCGCTGCTGACGCGTTAAAAGATTAGTCCATCCACCGGTGTAGGTGGACCAGGGAATGTATTTTGATTTTTATTGTGAAATCTAATGCAATTTCGTTTTATTTGCACTTTACACACAAATAGGCCGTTTACCTGCGATTTTAATGCCATGTTAGACTGGCGTACTACCATGATTATTGTGTATAACAAAGTCGGTACCTTATATCATCCCCCAAATTAAAACCTCAAAATCCATCCCACTGAGTATAATAAAAAACCGAACCGGCACAACCCGAGTACTTCCCCTATCCGATCTCAGAACTTTGTTTCAAAATCTAGTTCAATCTCGTTTTTGTTAAACTAAAAGGAAACGCCAAAGTCAGGTGTAAGTTCACGACTCCATGTAATCCGCCGAGGAGTTGCGACGTGGCATGGAATCTGTTTCTGTTGCCGATCGCTTCAGACTGGAACACTTGCATACGAATACGATACGTAAAGCATTGCGACTGCCGTGCTTGTAATACGATACAGGCCAATTTCAAATACGATATCAAAAGCCAAACTCAATGTCGGGTTCCAACTCAAACATTGGCGCAAACGGTGAACTATGAGTTCATTTCAAAGTCAAAGTCAATTAGCGCAGGATTTGGAAGGGGATTTAATAAAATTCACAGAGAAAACAGACTTAGATTAGAAAGGTAATCATCATTGCTCGAAGTTAATTATCTTAAAAAACAAAGTAAACCTCTCAGTGATTCGTTCCACGTCGTTAAATCCCTTTTCATTCAGATATACTTAGTCTAATTATGATTGTTTGTGCTATTAAGTACCTACTAATAGATTTAGTCAGAAATTATAAATCATAGCCGAGGTTTAGGCTGTCTGAGACCCGTATTGATAAACCGGTCTCAGCTCAGAGTTTTCTCTGGGCATGGCGAAATCTCCACTGTTACACTAAATGAACTTACACGAAGATTGTTACAGTGGTTCTTGAAAATATTAAAGTTAAATGTATTTTACTCGCTGGAGTCATTCATTCGTACATACGTACAAAAATATTTTAACTTCAACAATCCTTTACTTACACAACTACGGTTTAAAGGAGAATGCCCAAGATTGCCCAACCACTAGATAATTACTAATAATGATCATAATTCCCAAGTCCAATTCAACATAATATTTTGGTTGATAAAGATGGAGGTTTCGTGAATGAAAATAAAAGGTTTTGATATTGAAAACGTATTTATTTCATCCTCCACATCCTACCAAGATTTAAAAATCTTCCTTGACGTTAAAATCAGTGTTGTCATATGAAAAAATAACATGTTCTTATATCGATAAAAACGGGTTTGATTTGACATCGATTTTTTTTAATTGACAATGGGCGGCAGATAAAATCTACTAAAAAATCGCTCATAGTTTGCTCGATACATCCTTACTACTTGAATATTATTTCCATGTCCCGATACGATGACCATACTTATCGGTTCTTTATCGATTTGTGGATTTTATCAATTTATCGATTTATTATATTTGAATCGACGATTCTGCTTCTCAATAGACCTGGATAACCCCTCTAACCCTGAATACCACTGCTTGCACATGGATTCCAGCTGCACATCCCTTGACGACCACGGCTTGCACTCGGAACCACCTCCCGCTTCTCATCCCGACCAATAACCATTAACACGTAAAATAAAAATTGTTAATAACTTGAAAACTTTTTTAAACCAAAATGGTAGTGAATACTTTAATAAGGATACAATAAATCATCTAAATACTTTCAAAAGTGGGCACTCGAGGCCTAAGTTAATATGTATGGCCGATGGGCATTCTCCTTTCAGTCGATCACCGCTGGAATGAAAATACTGAAGAAGTAGTAGTAGTTAGTTAATGTAGATAATTTCGGAGCTAGTTCCGTTATCCTACTACATTCCACCTTACCGACTTTGCTTTTCATAATTCTGCCATTTGGCGGAAATAAACAGCGGCAAATATCGCTGAAATTATGTCGAGGCGTGGCGCGTAATGAAACAAACCAGATGTACGAAACATAGAATGTACTTTATGGGACACGCTTTTGCTATTACACCCCATCTGACGAAAACGGATCTAGGAAGGTTCATGGCGGTTCCCCGTTTTGGTGTTGCTTGGAGAATGATCCGCGGGGAAGAGGGGGTCAAGTTATACTGGGGTGAGGTATAGACTACGAACGAACGAACGCGAGGTTTTCTTTGCCCCATATTGTACGCGATTGTGACATTACACCGCTATGATATTAACAAAACAAAATATTTGTTATCCGCTCCAGGAATTTGAATGGCGCGGGGAGAGTAGAAAGAAATGTAACCCTGTGATCTGGTTGGGTTGCATGTTTTTCGGTGAAAGCTTATCCAATAATAATGTATTTCAAGTCCTTTCTAAAAGTGAAATAATGCTTAATTATACTATTAGACTATACGATAGCATTTATAGGTTGTTCTCACTTGCACTCTTTTAAACTCATATGAATATTGACAAGTAGAAGACAGTAAAATATTTCAAGAACCTTTAAAAGTTAACGTTTCGCTTCCAACCACGTAATCGAGTGGTTTCCACTAAGTCTATCCTACTCATTAATGATAGTGTGCAAACTGTTTATAGGTCATCAAAAGTACTTATCTAGAAACTGTGGTAGAATTCATTACCCAATAGGGGTTGTTGGCCGGGCCATAGAGGGGGTGAGTCGCGCCATGGCGACGCCGGAGTGCGGTGCGGGGGGAGGAAAGGTAATATCAGTTGAGTAGTGATATTGTGGTCTGATAGTCCGTGGCCGGTAGTAACAGACTCATGCCTTGCGAAATAGGAAAGTGTTTCGCTTTTCTCCGATAACTTGTTTGCTTCGATCCAATTGAAGTGATGCTTTAGCTTGGATTTTATACTCGCTGTATTGTGGTTTGGATCGGTTAAATGGAAAATAAGGATGGAATGAGAATTAAATCACTTTTTTATTATTTATTTCAGGTCTATATTTTCAGATTTCAATAAGTAGATTTTAAATGCAAATTGTTGATATTTATTTCCTTGGTTGGGTTATTGTTATTTTTGTGCTTTATTTTATGACTTCGTTTTTTTGATTGGCCGCTTTTGATCAAACAAATAATTCGATTGAAATTTCGTTTTGTTTGACAAACACTTTTATAGAAATGCAAATTTTTGTATTTTTTTTGTATTGCCAGATATACAATACACTGTTATCGAATAATATTTCCAAAACTAAGAGGAAATCTGGACACTTCCCCGATATTATACCTCGAAAGAAGCTTTATTTAAATGTCAGAATACAAACGAGAACACCCCACAAAACGCTGCAATATCAACTTTATACAATTTGTACATCTCGAGCAATAACAATAAACGTTAAGAAAAATTGCTCCAATCCTTTCCGCTTTTATTCCTCCTTTTATTATTTTAAAGTATTTCAATTAAAACGGACATTGTTTTGTGAAGGAAGATTATGACGAGCCGGCAGCTTGACACAGACAATAAGATTTTGTGGATTCCGTTTCGTAAAACTCGAGGAAAACGAGAAGGGTCTGAATATTTCGCGAATGTTTTTTTAAGTATTCAAAAGTTTCTTGCCCTGCCCTGTTTATTAATTTAAGGGCACCGTGTAGATATTATACGGTCTAGAACTTTTTGGAAGTAAAGTCTATGAGAATCAGTTATAGTCACAAAGAAAATAAAGATAGTTTTTGTTTCTATACACAGGTTCTCAATTCTATACGTATGTGTGTAAAATACCTATATTATATTATCAGAGAAGCAAAATATTGACATATGTTATTCTTATATATAGGGCTTCCAAATAAGTTTTTTTTGACGAACATTTAGCTTACACAACGACCGTCCAAACTCCACGGCCCGCGATTTTGGAATAAAAGATTCGGGTTCTTTGGGATCGTTGGACGCTTGAGCAGTTAGCATAGTTGCGAAACTAACATTTATAGTTTCTTTAGTCAACACAACCAAAATACACAGAAACCATAGTTATGAGATGTACAAACTACTTCCTGGTGGTTCGACTGTCGAACCACGGCAGTCGGACCACCAGGCCGGCCCTACGGGCATGGACAGGGAGCACTTATCCAGGGGAGAGCGCATAGATACATTTTCCTTTGAAACACAACTCACCAATTTACGGGCGGCGCGGGGGACGAGGTAAGAGAGCTGTGATTGGTCAGCCGCTGCGAAACTGTCTGGTGGCCCGTCATCGTACATAGGTTGCGTATGCGAACGTTTGTTGAATACAACAAACGTTTGGCGAGCCGCATTCCCCCGCAGGCGCTGCAGTCAATTGGATATATATAGTCTCTGTATTGGGTATGAGCCTATTTGCAGAGTTAAGATTTAGAGAAACGACGGTTTAGTAGTTTAACTCAATTCCTTATATTGGCGGGAATTTACGTACTTGGAAGGCTATACGACTATGTCCTATCAGCTTGAGAACACACCAGAAACAAGGAGGGTCTGGGCGGTTGCAACGCCTTTTATAACACAGCTATGAACTAACTTTTTAAATACAGAGTAGCCAACCAAACATCAAGTGTGGCGGTTTCCCAGATTAGTTTTTGTACAATCGATTCTAAATCGAATAATCCAACACGCCCCCTCAAAAACTGATCATGATTTTGAAATCATTTTATAATTAAGGTATACATATTGCAATACCTACACAGAACATATTTCCTTCCAAGTAACTGCTGGGAGTAATTATATATTGTTATGATCCAACATTCGTTGCAAGGACTAGGGAAAACCCAGAAAAACCTAGTCAGATCATGTCATAATAATTTAACTTAATATTATCATTTTTAAACAATGATTTTGTTAATGTACATATTTGTAACACAATAAACATTCATTGTAGACCCATGTCCACTCTTAATTTTTGAAAACTGATTGTTGCGGCTTCGTCATCAGATGTGCCAGTTGTGCACCTGTTGGTATGTAATTTAATTTGATTACATTTTTCTCTACTTTTTCACGGGTCAAGTAATATTTATTTTCTATATGCTTGGACCTTTTGTGGCTTGTAGGATTCTTCGCAACACTGATACAGCCGTTATTGCTTCAAAAATGGTAATGGGTGTTACAATTTGTATGTTATTGCTTAACATTAGTGATTTTAACCATGAAGCTTCCTTTACAGCCTCATACAGTGCCATATATTCCGCTTCTGTCGAAGAAGCTGCAACGGAGGACTGTTTCTTACACATTCTGTACACTTTCTGTACACCATGTTATTGTACAATTATGGAAAGACTAAAATATATATCCTGTTGTACTACGTCTATCACTTTTATCTCCAGCTCAATCGGAATCTGCATACCCACACAGTACATTCTCAAAATTACCTCTTTTATACACTAATTTTAAATCAATTGTGCCCTTCAGGTATCTAAGCATGTCTGCTCAATATATTGACACTCGCACTTAGATCTGGCCGAGTACATAGCATAACATACATCAAACAGCCTATAAGGATTTTACAGGGCGCATCATATTTAACGTCTGAATTCAGAGCCTTGCTGGATTGCAGTCCTGCATATTATATTTACACAGTATTGATTATATATACTAACTTTGATCTAATGTTAGTGTACCATTAAATACATTTTGAAATTATTCATTGTTTGGACATCGCACACGCAACGACTAAATCATCGACGTATAGTACTATATAAATGTTTTTATGAATTTCTCCTTTATCTAATACATATATACACTTATCAACATCCGAATTTTGAAACCTTTCTCTTTTAGGGATTGCTCAAAGACTTCAAACCAACATCTTGCAGCCTGCTTGCATACTTTGTTGCCTGTATAAATTACCCTTCAGGAATTTCCATGTAGATTTTTTTTTTACTTACCATTTAAAAAGGCAGTTTTAACATCTAAATGATGAACCAGTAAGTTATTTTGATTTGCAAAAAGTAATTATCAATCTAAAACTAGCAATCCTAGCTACAGGCGCAAATGTTTCATTGTAGTCTACTAGATATTCTTGACTAAAGCCTCTAGCTATAAGTCGAGCTTTATATCTTAAAGGTTTTTCATATTCGTTATGTTTGATAGTGAAAATCCATTTACAATTGGTATTGTATTGACCAAGTATTATTTTTCTTAAGGGAGTTTAATTCATATTTTATTGCGCTATCCCAATGAATTCTATATTCTCTAGTTTTTATCTTTTCAAATGAACTAGGTACATTACAAATCATTATTGAGCACACTGGTAAATATTAATCATCAGTTTCATCATAAGATCATGACATACACCGACCTCTGATTCTATCGCTCCTCCTCAATTAATTACTTTTACCTTTTTATTAATCTGTGCTTTTATTCTCATCTGTGATTTTAATAGGTATGGCATTGTTTTGCGTTTTTGGGTCTGTACTATCACTGCATAATTTACGAATTTTGTTTGGACTGTGGTCAGATTTCACCTGATCTGCATCAGAGTTATTTCTACACTGAGACTTTGACACTGATTTAGATAGACCATCATTATTATCAGTTTTGTCATGAGAATTTTGAACATTCTCTTCAGGCTTAAACTTAGGCCTGGATTCCTTGGTTGGAAATTTGTCTCATTTATTATAACTTTTATCACAGTCACAAACCTTTCGCATTCTACACTCCAAACTTTATATCCGTTTGGTTCATAGTCCACCAGTTTTTTTTTTTTTTAACGATTTGTCGTCAAACTTTGCCTTACTGGTTTTATTATGGACATAGACTGTAGTACCAAAAACCCTTAGGTATTTTAGAACCGGCTTTTACCATGCCATAACTCATATGGTGTCTGAGATTGTTTCAATGCCCTCGTTGGTGTTAGATTTATTAAATGCACTGCAGTTAAAACTGCTTCGCCCCAAAATACTTTATCTAACTTTGCCTCTTGAATCATAGCGCGGGCTTTTTCAGTTATCGTTTTTACCATACGCTCTGAAACACCATTGAGTTGAGGCATTCGTGGAACCGTTAAATGATATATATACCTTTATGCACGCAATTTTTTTTTATTTATTTTTTATCTCGGTGGATAAATACTCGCCACCGTTATCACAGTAGAGATTAACTAATTTTGAATTGAATTTAGCTTCACACTTTGCAAAAAGTCTTTGAAACAAGCGAACACATCTGATTTATAAGTTATTTATCAGGTAAGTTACGTAACAGTGAGTGAATTGATCGACAAACAATATAAAGTAATTTTTGTTATCAATTGTTGGAGGAGTGATAGGCGCGCACACATCTGAATGCACAATATACAATGGTCGCTTTACTGGCTATTGTTTCAACACATACCATTCATGAGCTTCTTACCACCTCAGTCAGTGATGTGGGCTCCATGTTGGTCGAAAACAACGTTCAGGCTGGCTCGCTGCATTTTGGACACCGACAGCAGCCGTTGTACGGCACTTCGGGGCAGAAAAGCACCTGTATCGCCCACAACTTGAATTGATCCCTTCTTCGTAGCTGAAATAAATTGTCCAGTTTTAGCAATTAAAATTTTAACTGGTGTGTACGGTCACGCCGCATAATATTGTGATCAGCAACCTAGTTTAAGTCACGCGTCATGCGAACTGACTTGTATGATATTTAACTATAGCTTAGCTGAGTCTTTATACAACTGTATACCTAGTAACATCAATAAATAGTAATCCAACAATAATTCTGGTTTAACTCATAACTTCAACAACTACTTCGAGTGTGTGGGATAATCTCGTAAACTACGGGTTAGACTATACATGGTGTGGTTAGGTTTGAGCAGATGTAGAAGAAAACTTCCCTGTTTATGATGTGGTCGAACGCTCCAGAGTCCAACAGGAACGTTATCCTGTTCTCCAATCGCTCGTCCTCTTGTTGGTAGTAGCCCGTCATGAATGCGAAGCCTGAGAACTCATCTGGCGCTGGCGTCGATTCTTCGTTCAGCTGCGCCGCCGCATGAACTTGTCAGTCTCATCAAGTTTTGCGCCGGCCGCCAACAACTCCGAAATCAGCTCGTCGATTGTGGTGAAGTGGCTCACGAGGGGAATATCACTTTGAAGTTTCAGCGCAAGTAACGTCTTACGTAATGCTAACTGCGTTGCAATACTTTTTCGCTCGTACAGCGCGTCGAGACTTTTATTATCATTTTGGGGGTTCTTCGTCAATCACTTTCATTAAGTTCATCTCACTTAGTAACGCGCGAATTCGAAACTTCCATGCTGCGTATTTTTCACCAGCAATAGGTTGGATTTTACGTTTTGGTCTTTTCGTTTCCATTTTTGAAATTTAGTTAATATATGCACAGTAGATTAATTTCGCGGTACACTGGGCACATAACCTATTGGGTATGAGCCTATTTGCAGAGTTAAGATTTAGAGAAACGACGGTTTAGTAGTTTAACTCAATTCCTTATATTGGCGGGAATTTACGTACTTGGAAGGCTATACGACTATGTCCTATCAGCTTGAGAACACACCAGAAACAAGGAGGGTCTGGGCGGTTGCAACGCCTTTTATAACACAGCTATGAACTAACTTTTTAAATACAGAGTAGCCAACCAAACATCAAGTGTGGCGGTTTCCCAGATTAGTTTTTGTACAATCGATTCTAAATCGAATAATCCAACACTCTGGGCATGGACGACCTTGTCAGTCCCATTCCGCACGCACGACCATGTCAAACAATCACGGCGCTTCTCGGCATTTGTTTCGTCCATGTCCGCCAGTTTATTTGTTCTCGGGATCTGAGGGTACATTACGTATTTTTCTTATCTATTAGGAAGACCGTAGCCGACTCACCTTCAAACTTCTTAGTGAATCGCGAAACCTGACCCCGGCCCGGTTTGTTTACTTGCTTTTTAGTTCCTACGCAACTCAAATAAAAGCTGACGATTGATTGAGCCGTCGAAAAGCTCGTAATTCTGCCGAGGAGGCGAAGTTTGGATGCATTAAACGCGGAGTTTGTTTCTTTTATAGCCGTCGCGTAGGGATATCGGAAATGTTTGGTGTATTTTCGTTTCGGCCCGAAAAACAACCGACTAAATAAAAATAATTATAAATCAAGTGGGATTTTAATAATTCGGTCGAAGCGATTAACGGCACTCATTAAAAGTAAAGAGTTTATTCAAGGAAAAATGGTAGGTACACCTAAAAATGGTGGTTGACTGCTGCCATAACTAGTATAGTAATATAACCTGTATTTATGGCTCGCAGGCCCGGACCTCGTCCGAAGCATTGCTATGCGTTCAGGGCGGGCGGGGCGGCGCGGTCGAAGGCGGGCGGGCGGCGCGGTGTGCACAGTGCTGAATCACGATACACTCGTGTCTAGTAAACACTCGAGACTATTATAAGACGTCCTTCACATACTTCCAGAGTTGTTAACACGTCATGATATCGCATGTTCCGACATTTATTCACTATCCATCTTTTATGTATCTCAGACGAAATGTTCCATTCTTTGAAGAATGGGGATGGCTATTCGAGGAGGAAACACTTTTTACGACGATTGTAGCAATGCATAAATGGGCTGCTAACATTTTATGGCTTATTACGCCACAATACAGCTCGCGGAATACCGCGAAACAGAAATACAACTAAATTACTTTCAAATTGCTTCAGAATAAATCCGTTGCATGAAAAGTGCAACAACTCGCGTGCGATAGACGTTGACTTGTGTTTGTGACTACAAACTCGCACATTGCAAGTAAGTTAGGGTATTGAATGTAGCGCCTTTTCTTCTTTTAGTGCCTCTATTACTACTGGAGGTTGGCGGTCAGCTCTTTATACTCCTCTGTTCTTCGCGAAGCACATCAGCTGTTCTGCGCTGGCCACTGCCGTCCATTCCCTGATGTAGCGGTGCCACGACTTCCTCTTTGTGCCAACGCGTCTTATATGAAGCGCCTATTATTTGAAGTGAGACATTTTATCTTCTTATTAATAATAAACGGTCAAGTGCGAGTAGGACTCGCGCAACAAGGGTTCCGATCACACTTGGAGAGCGTAACATGTGTAATTAGGTTTCCACATAAAAAACTGAAGTATATGTCATCCATTTGTAGAAAGACAAAAATTTGCAGTTTTCAGATTTTTCCCTTTACTTGTCCTAACCTTGCTCTGTGCCAAATTTCATGGTTGTAGGCCTACAGGAAGTACCCTATAGGTTTTGGGTCCATTGCGATTACTATGAAAATCCAACAATTTTACAGCATAAACGGTCGTATCGTTCGAATGCGTTGACCTAGAAGCCCGTGATTGATTTTAACTCAGAGCATAGTCAAGTTAGCTATTTCAACCATATGAAAATTACAGATTTGATTTGACAAATCCGGTATCGTTATATAGCTGAGACAACGCTCAGAGCTGAGCGGGGTTTATTAAGCGTAGCAGCCAGCGACTGAAGTAACAGCGTTGCAATAGCGCCGCGGCAACGAAGCGCGCAATTATAACGAGAGAATATAAATCAGAATGAGCTGTGGCATGTTATTAAGGCTACTCCCGCACAAAGTAGGAAGACGAAAGCGAGCTCAATCTTAAATTTATTATTTTTGAAGTAGCCTTATTAAATAATTTCGATCGAAATACCATAAAATCGAAGAATCAACTGATGAACACGTTTATTCCGACGGAGCTGTATTTTGTAGTGACTGTCGAATTATTCATTTGATCACTTTACGCGCGAGACTACTTATTTCTTTTTCAGCTAATTATTTTCTTTATTTATATTTGAATGCATTTCCCTATTGGATATGTGTATAACTAATTCCACTGAATGAATATCTCTATAAAACCGAACAAAAAGTGCACCCACCCATATGCAAATCGAAACTGCTCCAAATAAATGTTTACCCACCTAACACACGATAAGCATATACAGATCTAATAAGCGCAAACGGCGCTTTGCCTTTGTTTCTTGCCGCCCCTTAGTACAACGGTAACCGTTAAGAAAGCAGTTATCTCTGAGAGGGAATCGAAAACCTTGTAATTGCAAGCACATCGGGTGGAGTCGGAATCATTCGGGATGTGCTGCCATTGTCGGCGGCCGGCCGAGACCGTGAATACAAATAGATGCTTACGGGACGTACCTTTTCGCAAATTATCTTCCGAGGCGGCAACGTAACCTGGAAATAAGATTTAGCCACTGTAGTGTTTTTAGAGGTGAGGGGAATTGGAAAAACAGGAGTGAAGTAAATGATTTTTGGGAAAGGAATTCTTTCTTGACAAAAGTATTCTTAAACTTTTTGTAACGAAGGCTTTCGTCTCCAAAACTTAACAAATATAATTGGTAATTAAAACGTCCGAGCATTTATTTCATATAAATATAATATTCAAATAATAACAAAAAATATCTTACTTAACTAGGACTAACCTGACTTTAATTACTAACATATTTATGAAGCAGCAAAAATACTTTTGGTTGATTTATTACATCCGTTAGATCTTACATTAAATTAAACATCCAAACACCGCTTATCCAATCAACCGGCCCACATTTTGAAGTTCATCTTTAAACGAAGAGCAACATAAAAACATTTCAAAGACATCAAAAACTTGATAACTGCTGTTACCGCAAACGTATTTCAGTTTAGCGACATTAATGCTACTGTTTACGGACCCTATAAAACATGATAAGCATCGAACGGGAGGAATCCTTTTTATTCGTATTTGCGAGTAGACCGGGCCTTGAACCCGACGAACTTGAGCAAAATATCCCTTCCTTATAGAAGTCCGACAAAATTCCATTTTGTGTTATTGAACCGTATTATGGTAAGAGGCCCTTAATGCCCGTTGTTATTTGTTGAATACATTCATAGAAGTTTGAAGCACATTTCTGCAGAAGGATAAAGTTTCACGCATCTTTAAACTATTTTTGTATTAATAACTATCTCTCTCTTTTTAAAATTTTTATCACAAAATATTTTCGCGTGGCATATGTATATTAATAAAAGTAAAAGTTTGGTAAACTTTCCGTTTCGTTCGATATTGGAGCAAGAGAGCGATCTTTTGTTTAATAAGAGCGTGTATTGGGGCTGGCTGGTGCGGACGGAGTGACATTCAGTGCAACTTGTGCCTGGCTTACACAACGCCCAGTGAATTTGCAAGCATGAATGTACTGGGTAAGGTTTTGGAGGCAAGTCGACAGATGCATTTTTTTCTGATAAACAAATGAAAGTTGGTCAGAATGACATATCCAATAAAATATGAATCTGACGCCGAGACAAGCTAAGGCACAACCGTACCTACCATCCTTTACTGGCAGCCATCAGTGCATATTCGGATTCTATAACTTTGTAGTGGATAAAGCTAGAAGTCCCAATGTTCTGTTATCAAGGGAGCACAATGTAAAGTAGTTAAAATACATACCTAAAAGTTTATGCGCAAGAAAAACTCAGCTGCCAATCACAAACAAAACACTCAACCAAAGTTAGCCGAATTACGCAAGACAATTTACGAGTACAGAGGTTCGGCGAGGCCGAACGATTCGGCCTGTAAATGGCCGAACCTGGAAAACGAACCTGGTGCCGAACGGATTTTTTTGGCGCGGAAACCGATACCGAATGTTTGGTCGGTCACTACTAGTTTCCCTTTCTGTTTCATTTTGTTTGTACAATTGCACATTATCGTCGAAACTAGACTGCGTGGTGTGTAAACCGCGCCGGTGCTCGATGCGGGCGGTATTACCCTGCTATCGGGTCGCTCCTCCGGTAAACAACGCTTATTCAGCCGGCAGCTGCCTCGCCCGCGCCTGCAGAAGACGCGCAATATCCCTCTTACAAAATAAAGGAATTCCCGACGACAATCGTTCGCCTTCCTTACCCCTAGAAATACAAACGCACCGGAATGACTTTACAGAAATTTGCATGGCGCGAGCCTTTTTTGGGTTCCGTGTGGAGGCGGAAATGGAAACACGTGACTCCCAGAATACGTACACAGCAGCTGTTATAAACATGATAAGGCTAATGATGATAATGATGGACGAAGCCAAGTCAATTTAAATTAGAAATTTAATTTAAGATATAAATAATTGAGACCGACAGAAATGGAAGATATGCTCCTGTATTGTAAGTTTCCTGAAGTCTGTTTTTTGGAGTACAATAAAGAAATTACGAATTCACGGGTAACGGAACCCTCCCAAAATGACCGATTTTTTCTATATTTCTACGTTCAGAAAAGCTGTTTTTGTACGTTGCTCTCTATATGGTGCGCGGGAAATTGCACTCGTTTCTTAGCGTTTTGAAGACAACCGCGCGAATGGTCTCGGCATCGTCTCTGTTTAAGCGAAATGTATGGATACATACATTTCGCTCAAACAGAGACGATTGACTTTAGTTAGTGTATAAGAAATGCAGCAATAAAGCAAACGTGGAAGAAAAAGTGCGGTTTCTTAGGCTTACTTATTTATTATCATTCAGAATCCAGTGTTCAGTCCAAATAAAAATGGACATGAAACTGAAATTATTCTCGATCAAGAAATATCAAATCCCCAGCGAGATTACATTTTGATTTTTATTTTCGAGAATTTGTTTGTAGGGACACAAGTTGACACGAGTCAGCCCAAAAAAAAAATGAAAATGTAAATGTTCTAAAATTATTAAGTATGTTGACTAGTTTAGCATAACATAAGTTCAAAAAGTAACAACCACAGAAAGGTTATTGCATGTCAGACAAGTCAGACAAGTTCCCTTTAGCGGCTGTCAAAAGTCTTGTCCAAGTGGGTTTTAGGAGCCTAGAAACATTTTGTGAGGACCTTAAAGGTAAATTCTGTGAATTAGAAGAGTGTCTGCGGAATATGCAGTTGGACGGTTAAGTTAACTTCAACATGGATGTTGTTGGATTCAATTAAATGCAGACCCACCAGAGAAGTCCCGCTGCGTCGCCGCTGCATTAGCAAATTATCTTCATTACAGCTCAGAACAACGAAATTGTTAATTCCTTTAAGATTTCTCCCCCTTTTCTGTGTAATCGATTATAGCGGGGTGGAGATATTCGAGTAAAGCGGTGCGTTCACTTATATTAGTCGGACCGAACGCTCGGAAGATGGGTTGGGTGGATGATGGACCAAAGGCAAAGAAAGACTGCTATCGATATATATACCCAGTATTTTTTTTGGAAAAAATAATAGTGAAATAGAGGTAATGTCTCAAATAGGTATAACATTTACAACTCAAAAACCGCAAATTTTGTGCATTGAGTTTAAACATTTTACAAAGTGTCGAACAACAATCAGTGACGAGCAAACTATTTGTTGTGCTTTCCCCTTTGAGTGCGCTCCGGACACAACTCTTAAATTACGGTTCTATATATTTTTATGATGGTGTCGCGGCCTCAAATTCCTCAAAACACGCAACTGTCTGGTATCAATGTGATAAATTGCAACAAATTATTTAGCAAAACTGTGTTTAGTACTCTGACGAACGTAACCAGGTGTTACTTAGAGAAATCTAGACCGGCAATTTGGGGTGTGACAGTGTTAAATGATTCGGTGTATTTTGTTTACTCTAGCCGGGGTATTATAATAAATGGGTCGTAGTGCGAATTTCGCGGCTCTCATAATTGTGACGAGGTCGGCACCGTCGCAATTAGTAGCGATTTATGTTCCCGCGAGCTTGCCTCGAGGAAAGACGAGCTTTAATGAGAGCGATACCTCGCTCCCGCCCGCCACATGTGACGTGCGCATGATATTTATTGGTTTTATTACCATGACACGCGGATCTCTAACGAAATAAGGTAGGATCTAAGACATACCATCATCATCAGCCTGGCAAAGAACCCATTGTTGAGTATAGTCATACAATGAGAGTCCTTGTTGTCCAATCATATTTATTAATCAATAGATATCGTATCGTGCTGTGGACTCAGTTCCCAAACATACATAATACATACATATAGGTCTCATGTATAAGCCATTCAAATCGGTCCAGTAAAACCCGCGTCCATGGTTTTAAAGCTGTCCTCGCTGTGCAGAGACTAATATCCAATTGACTGCGCCTGCGGGGAATGCGGCTCGCTAAACGTTTGTTGTATTCAACAAACGTTCGTATACGCAACCTATGCACGATGACGGGCCGCCAGACAGTTTCGCAGCGGCTGACCAATCATAGCTCTCTTACCTCGTCCCCCGCCGCCCGATTATTGGTGAGTTGTGTTTCAAAGGAAAATGTCTCTATGCGCTCTCCACTGAATAAGTGCTCCCTGTCGCTGTATCATCGGAACATCTGCTTCGTTCACCATTCGGTTACCGACCTAGTACATCTGCTGTCTTCTCGCCTTGCCTAGGGTGCAATAAAATATGGAAAATACCAACATATTCCCCAAAGACGGTAAAGATATTGGTATGCCCACTAAGGGTTAAGTCAGGAGCAAACTCTGCTGCAAGATTAATTTCGAACAGGGAAAGTTGGGAAATCTATACAATTATAATGAAAGCTTAGAAATAGACGATTCTAAAATTAGTCCGAACACTTTATGTAAAACTATCCACGCTTCAGTCTGACTTCTGAAATATGATGTTTTCTACCGAATGGGCGTTGAAGGCTTCTAAAGGAAAAAGAAAAAGCGTCCATAAAATTTTAATCTCTCGTAACCTGGGTAGCGTTTTTATTACCAGAGTTGTATGAAAAGGAAACTTTGTTACTGCTTAAATACTTATAGCCTGTTACACAATGTCGAGATAAATCCTATGTGATTGTTGTAACGCAATTTTACGTACATTTACGATTTGTATATCACACCAGGATACATTGAAATAGATATCTAGGTTTGCTTTGACATACCAGTGATTTAAGTTCATGTTTATTATCCTTACTCAACAATGTAGCTCGAAATAAAACGATAGTTAGCACACATGCCTCTCGTGAGGTTTAACGCAGTTTACGTCTGAGCATTAAACAATTTAATTACGTACAATGCGCAGAAGCAGCCTGAATGCAGACAAGTAACGCGATTTGCGCTGAATTAGCCGCTCGGTACGTGGCCCGCTTGGCAATTGGTCACACGTGCTTTGGCCATGGCACGACTAACTACATACTACTCTAATACACCCGAATCTGGATAAATCGAATCGAGAATAAAAATAATTTTGCTGATCTATACCAGCGCGCGTGAGCGCCCGAATGAAATAACACTGCTATTACGAAGACATATTCATTAAAGTATTGTAAGTAAAGCTTTGTTCCGCTCTCCGTCCCAATCTGTAGAGTTGCGAGTTTATTTTATTTGTCTGTATATACGACAAATTGGCGCGTTCTTCTATCGCCCATAAGAATACAATTCAACTAGAACTCGGCTAAAAGCCGCGTAATAAGACGACAAGGGAGCCTACAAATCATAATAAATTCGGCGAACTTATTAAGTCAACCGCCAACAAACAATGGAGCGAGTTATTGGCGATCTACCCTCGCTTTATCTAGCTCCCCTTCCTCTCCCCCCTGCGAGTATCTCCCCCCCGGCCCGGCAAATAGAGCAATCTTTGTTTTATCGGAAAAAGCTCACTGGGAAACAAGACTGAACCAATTTAATGAGCCAAAGGGTTAACAACAACACTGTGACGTTGATGGGAAAATAGCCTTCGGTAATGTGTCGGACGTTACTCATTAACATGAGTACTTAATACGCATTACTATCCCTATTTCTAATGATCTAAGGCCTGTATTTGACTGCGGTCTCAGAGCTGAGAGCCGTGATAAGTGCCTGACATTTATATGCTGTTAGAATAGCCATTAGTATGTATGAATTTGTTCTCAGTTTAGATTTATTTGATGAATAAGGAAGAGGGATTATTAAAATTAGGTTAATTAATATTTCAGTGTTATTTTACACAACATAAAGCTGTTCTGTGTGTTGCAACATTTAGCCTCAAACGCTGGAGAGCTTTGGCAACGTTCGAATAATAATTCATTTTGGCAGCTGAATTAAACGAGCATTATAGTATTAATAAGTTGTGACACGATAAATTAATCAACGGGAGGCAATTGCTAGAAAATACTTTGGTCGCTATAAAAACATGCCTGACACCTAGAATTTTATGTTTAATGTCACATCTTTTTATTCGTTAAATAAATTCAGTAAAGATAATGTAAATACTATTAGCTGAACTTATGATTAGGCATAACTGTCTTTTATGTTTACATGTACCTGCATACTGTATAAAAGCCACAAGCCCTGAACGAATTCGGATCCAATCTAACAAAATAGCAGCAATTACAATCTCAAACTAGACATCATAGCGCCTAACGGGCGTCCTTCGACAGCATATAAATAGAGAAACGCTGTCCCCCGGTCCTATAATAATCCGAATATCGTCCAATAATGGGAAGCGGGCGGCCGAAAGTGTAGGGCCAACAATAATGGCTGAAGACAGAGCCGGCACGTACGCGCGGGGCCGGCAAAATTAATCAGTATGTCGCACTTGCAAGGAAGAGTCGATTAGGACAGGAAGGCATCTAGAGGATTATTGAGCCATCGGCGCTCCGTGCCATCTGCGGTCCGAACTTGGAACATTGCCGCCGCGACTGACCGAAACTTGTTTACGAGACCCCAAGAAATTACAGGTCCAAGGAAAACTTCCCTTCGATCGTTTATCGGAAAAGGGATTCCGTTTTCTCTGAATGCTACCTTCGTCTAAGTGCTTCGCATTTTGGAATGAAAGCGTAATGCTTCCTTTTATTATGTGTATAAATATTTTCAAGTATTACTTTTGGGGTTATTTAGGCTTGGTTCACATGGCATTTCATATTTTAGTGATATTGCGGGAATATTATGTTAGATCATATTTGCGGTAATAGATTAAGCAGCTTTATTATTTCTAATCATTGGGTGCGTGAACAGAGTTAAGCTAGCTAGCTGGTAGTTGTAAACTTTGCTCTAGCGGGAATTCTCTGAATATGTATTTGGTGGCACGTCGGAAACTAATAGCATGATAGCAAGGTACACACCTGTCACTGTGCAGTGGCAAAAAGTTGGCATAATTGTGCCTCTACCAATCCGTATGGAAAAAGGCGTGACTCTATGATATGCTCTGATGATATGAACAACGACAAACGTCTGTTTCCTTCAGGAAAGAAAGTACGAATTACGAGGTCGCCCTAAAACAACCATTTCATGAGATGTTTTTCCAAAGCTGCGTAGATAAAGTGACTCGATCGCCGCCGTACCGGTTTGAATACCTAACAGTTAATGAGTCGTCATTGCAAAAATATTGAGCTTTTAAAGTGATATATCCCAGATGATAAAAATATGAAACTATCTGATAGAGGATACACAGCAGCGAGTGCCTGTTATGTTGATTGCACAAAACAGATTGGAAGCGCATTTCGCATGCCACCGAGCTGCTAGGGGGCTACTACTGACACTTATAGTAGGCTTCGATAGTGTTCGATTAGGAAGATTTGAATAAAGAAAAGATTAGAATTTAGACAAGGAACTGAATGGGCCCCAACAACATTTAATCACTGACTTATCACTCGCAAAGACGACACTAAGAAAGAACTTAACGTTTGCCGCACAAAGTATCACGTGACTTTGTGCGGAAAACAACTCTATTGTTATAAATTCTTTAAACTAATTCGAGTACTACTACTACTTCAGCACATGAAATTGTATCTGTTACAACCGATCGCCTGTCGATTCCCGGTCGGCAGTAGCCCCTTCTGGTTGCAGCCGGATATTCTTGCAGCTTCACTAGAATAACAATCGCGGTGACAAGGGTAGGTATCGAATGACAGTCTGTCTGCAACATTATAATAGCAGATTGCATTCCTGAACGGATTTAGCTTTGTCCCTAAATTGACTTGCTCGATTTGTTCGCGCGCGACTTTCCAGTTTCGACGACAATGATTGGATGGATCTTCGTCTTATCAAACTCTCACACTACTCATTGGTTCTGTTTAGATGTTAAAAATAAATGTGTCGAGATTGATAATGTTAGTCAAAGAAAAATATGATAAAAGAAATCATTTGAAGTATCGTGTCGACAACTACGTCAGATCTTAAAAAGCACATTTTAAAATAATTCATACTTACTTATTTAATATTATTATTTAATGTTTTTTTTTATAAAGTCTGATGAGCAAAAACTGAAAAAATAATCATAAAGTCGCGCTGGCAGTATAGGAAGTTGTGGCTGTGCAACATCAGGGAATAGACGGGAGTGACCAGCCTACGTAGGACATCTGGATGTCAAGTCTGGTAAACACATAACATCATTGATCATTCAAAGACCCGTTTTTGGCATAATTCTATCTGTATTAGTATAATATTATAGTATCTGTGCTTTGAATGATCAATGAATTGTAATGGGTTAAGCAGACTTGACACACTGATCTGATGAAACGTAGAACACAGAGGAGTATCGAGAGCTGTCCGCCAACCTCAAGTTGTGGAGTGGCACTTTAAGAATAAGAAGACATCATTTACCGATCCAATTCTTTCTCAAGAAGAAGTTTTCTTGAGAAGTTAATGAATATTTCTGATGATAATACCTATTGAATTACGACCTGTGTTGCACCAGTAATCCAGCTAATCTCTGGATCTCTGCGGTTCGATATGTTCGCTACATTAAGCTGTCAATAGGGCGGTTCTGCTAACTGATCTAGATCATTCGAGGCTTACTGTGAAATATTGATTACCTCCTTTGACATGATCCCGAGTACAGAGATAGAGAGATATCTAGGATGAAGCCGGATATTGTAGATCAAACCTGGTTAGATAGGTAGTGTAGATATTGAAGATAAAACTATTCTGGGAAAACACATATTCTGAGAAAACGCCCTTCGATTTCTCCCAATGACGGCGGCGGCGGCCTCTATATTGATTGGGGACTGACTGCAAAATACGTCATTTTTCGCCCTTCACATAACGATAGTGCATCGATTGCTCCCAATGACGCAAAACCCCGTATTTGGCAAATCAGCGGAGCCTATACGGGGACTATTGCTTGGGGACTGACTGCAAAACATAGCATTTTGCCCCCTTTTCGACAATCGGTATGCTTTTGCGATGAGTTTTCGATAAGATCATTGGGCCCCTGGAGTAAGTAGCCTTGTACAAACTACCATTGTACAAATATTTCAAATGAGGCGCCGAGCCCTAAGTGCATACTATATTTCTCAAGACAATATTATTGATAAAACAGAAGTACAAAATAGAATATAATAAACTATCTCAACGCTGTACACAGTAATAATAAATAAATAAATAAACAAAATAAGAGATACCTAATTAAAAGCTACAACAAGGAGACAAAACAATAACAAGATGGAAATTAACAGAACGACCTTATGCAGTGTTTAGTAGACAAGGTTTTTATAAAAAAGATAAACTCAGACTCCATTTAACATTTATGAAGAAACGTAAAGGTAAGCTTGCAATAAAAAAAAACTTGTTAGTGTGCTTTTTCTTCCTCTTTATTCACAAAGCAAAGATTTGTTTGAGACTCGAACAAAATACTCTTCTGGAAATATTTTTCAGATCAGACCCTGGATACAATTACAGATGTATTATTTAACAGACAGCACTAGGGTTCCGCCGGAAAGCAATTGATTTCTGCATAATTTATAAGATGAAACACGTATCTGGGTTCTCTCCATGTTGTTGTAAAAAAAATCGGCCAGGAGCGAATGAGGCTCTTGAGGGTTTATGGTTAGGACGTGTTGTTTTTTAAGTGAATAAAAAATCGCAAAGAAGCAACCTTTTCCATTGTAGGGGGGCCATATTAGTATATCACAATCATGTTTTAAATAGCGCTAACAGTTTCATAATTCATACTTTCTTTATTGCACACAATTAATTGCAATGACAAAAAGTAAATAAAAACAGTGTACAAAGGCGAGCTTATCTCTAAAAAGAGATCTCTTCCAGCAAACCAAGTTCCGATGAGAGAGTTTGATATATCAGCAAGGGTAGACCTATGTGTACAACAATATACCTACGAGTACCTACAAAGCTAGAATATACTTACATCCAAATATATCCTAAAATTAACTACCAAAATATTAAAGATATAATACTATTAATAAACTAATATAATATATAAAGAAATTTTTACATACACATACATACACTAATAAATACATACAAACTACCTGAGATTTAAAGAGTGAGGTAATGTCTCTTTACCTGGCTTTTAAATATGTTTAGAGTAGGACTGTCCCTGATGGCACAGGGGAGTGCATTCCACAACCGACCAGAGTCTGAACCCGTGCTCATAGGATTCGCTCAATTTATTATATTGTCATTTTAATGTTGCTAGATGCTTCACATATCTATGTAAACTATACTTTTTAAAGTAGATAAACCACCTATGAATTTTGGATAGCAAAATGTGCTAATATAAAATAATAGCTTTCTGAATAATTAATAAAAACATAAATATTCGTGTTTAATGTAACCAGAAAAGTTAAACATTTGGCTTTATTAAAACATCAAGTTCACAGTTTTAACGAACTTTTTTTATTTTTCACCGGATTACGTCGGGCGATAATGAAGATTTAATTCCCTTTGACGGACCGTGGCTAATATTTATTCAAAAGAAGGTTTCGTTAGCATAATAATTAAATGTGCCTCATGATTCATGAATACAAAATCTTAATTAAAGTTTTGAAACAACATCAAAATATGTTTCTGTGTTCATCGTGATTCAGTTCAATACACAGAATAAATTTATCAGTGTCTTTTCATCAAAACTTTCCTTCTTTGTCTGGTCTTCAGTTCGGGATTACCAAAAATTTGTTAATAATACTAACATTCAAATCAATCTCATTTTAAACACGTGAAATACAAAACGAAGTACCTTTAAAATTAACACAAAGTAGTAGGTGAACAGAAGAACAGAAGGTTGTGAATTTAATGAAGTTTGCTTTGTTTGAAACTTTCTCCATTTTGATCCATCGCATCGACACGATCCGATATATGCATGATCTAATGTAGCAAACTGCGATCCACTGTGGATCTAAGTGGATATTGTGTCACTTGCAACTCTTTTAGGATCCATCCATCAGTTCCACTAGTGGATCAAAATGCCCGGCATTGCATGGGGTCCACATGGACAAGCACCACACCACAGGATAAAAAAAACATTTTCCCTCTCCAAAAATATGGTTTCTGCGGGGCTACCATGAGACACGCCACTCACCTCAGTCGCGCAAATGTCAAATTTCGCGACTCAATGACGTTTCTCCATACTTGCGAGCATTGATTTTGACATTAAATTGTGACAAAATGCGCGACTGAGGTGAGTGGCGTGCCTTATGGTAGCCCTGCAGGTGGACTTGGTGCTAAGGTTGAACGAATGTCGTAGGATGAGTAAGATTCTTGTAGGTACGACTACGAGTAATTAACCGTCGTCGTCGCTATATATTTGCGCTGTGGCCGGCGCTGTGTGACCGACTACTACTCAAGTGTCTGGAGAGAGAGAGAGTAGGAATGTAGCAAATTGTTGTTGAGCCCAAAAATATACGAAAAACAGCATTTAAAGTTGGTTTAGGTAATTTACTTTTGTCGGAATGAACACTGAATTATTACTGGGCCGTGTAGTTTATTTGAATTTATTGGTAAGTATTTACATCACAGGGTATTCGTTTTATTTTGTTTTGTTGGGCTAATAACTCAGTCAATACCTACATTTCGGGCCTTGATCTGTATGGTGGAATGAAAAATAAAGTTGCTCTGATCAAGTCGATTGTTCGGAATTATGTCCCTAACAACCCTCTTTCGGCTTGTACACCCCTTTCTGTTACACCCTGTATAAGATCGTAGAGTAATAATGATATTTTTCAGAAAATAGCACATACGTACATAATTATGTAGGTACTCACTCATAGACACACACCCTAACAGTTTCAATTTTACATCCAGTGCGTTCTGTAATAAATGTTGTTGTTATCGAATCGATTGGTCGATTGCTCGCGTCTTGGGGATGATTCTCGCGCATTATGTATAACACATCTACCCCTATATAGAGTGATTTTGTATGGGAAACACTCGATATCCGCATGTCGAATGAACGAGAATCATCGCCTGATGACGAATTGCATCCCGTCATCTGAACAAGTGTAAGCTTCTCACATGTGGTGGCAGAAGCAAATACAAAATCATTTATTTCACCTAAAAGTGTATGTAATACATTAGAGTTCGGGAGATGCTCTATTCAGGCACTTGAATCAAAATAAGATTAGCTTGTGGTTCCCGCACTAGACACAGATCGCGGGAACCTCTATTTTTATAACGTTTGGTATACATGATGGTAGCAGGTTAAAAACAGTAGGTTCAATTTAAAATAGCAAAGTAGATAGCACAATTCAATCAACTAACCAATACTCAATTATGCGTGAGAGGGACCTAGCCCCATTGCTGCAGCTATGAAAATATGAAGGCTTTCTTACAATGTTTTCCCTCATCGTTAGAAGCCTCCGTATAATGTACCTACCTACAATTGTTAGATGAACTTATATTGTTAACCCTTCATCAGTGTTAAATGGTCGAATCGGGCCAAAGACTATATATCCAATTAACTGCGCCTGGCAGGGCAATGCGGCTCGCCAAACGTTTGTTGTATTCAACAAACGTTTGCATACGCAACCTATGTACGATGACGGGCCGCCAGACAGTTTCGCAGCGGTTGACCAATCACAGCTATCTTACCTCGTCCCTCGCCGCCCGTAAATTAGTGAGTTGTGTTTCAAAGGAAAATGTATCTATGCGCTCTCCACTGGAGAAGTGCTCCCTGAATCAGGCAGATAAAAATTGAAAAAGTAAGTGTTATAAAGTTCCCACTGATGAGAAGTTTATCTTGTACCTGAATTCAATCATTTTACCACTAAACCATAGACGCTCTTTAGGTTTAAAAGTTTGTCAAGAAGCGACGCCTCCAGCATCATGCCACCACACCAGTTGCTGGTGGAAGCGCCGAACCCACGTATCTGATAGAGTTTCCGAGCTTCCGAACTAGTTGGGACGTTCCGGAAAGTTCCGCTGCAAGGTGCATGTACCCATCTGGTGCAGGTGGGACCGAGGTAGGATAGTCTCCGGGTGAGGGGCGAAAAAATAAATTAGATTTTCTGTTCTACAGCCCTTTTTGGGAGCAATACCATGAAATAATAAGTATTATTATTATTTATTTCGTTTTTATTTATACGTATCTTAGTAAATAGTAAATGTGGGCACAGGCCTTTACCCGGATATTAGAATAATAGAATAGATATAATAATAGAATAGAATGTGCGTTTATTCAAGCGTCACAATACACAACACATAGCACAACATAGAAAATATACAAAAATAGATAAACATGGACAACACCAAAAGTGTTTTTTTTTATTCGTATCTTATGTTTTGTATATTGTCTTTTTTGATGACTTAATTTAGTGGGGAGCATAGTGTTGTGAAGGCAAGAATAAAAGAGAGTTTATTTAGTTAACATATAAAACAAAACCATAACCAAGGACGATGGGCTAGAAGGCATCGTCTACCGACGCTATAGGGAGGCGAGACCGACGAGGAAAAACAATCCCTAGCATATGTCAAGTTAGGTTAGTTTCATAAAATGTTATATATCTCTAGTTTTAAGGTATTTGTCAATATGGGTTTTATACCTGAAATAAAAAAAATATTATTATTATTGTAACCATAACTCTTACAGGCACATACATTGCTTGTGACCCCACACTAGGATACCCTGTGTCGGAACCAGAAACAGCGACGTTACAAACGCCCTAAAAATGATTAAAAAAATATAGACTAGCATGGTCCAGAATACAATTCAGGCTGAACTGCAAAAGTTGAATTACATCTCCACCTCACCACATTTTAAATCATTTCCGCCCCCGTTCCGAGTCCGTCCACCCAGGTACATTACTACCGATAAGAGGCAGAATTCAGCCCTAAATCCGAACACGTGCTCCTCTGTCCCGGTTTAACAAACCCGCTGACTTGGGGCAATTAAAAGTTATACCTTAGATGCTTAGAGGTATCATAAATTATATTAGCGCCGAGCTATGGCGCATCTTTCCGTATTTATCAAATTGTTGCGCTTAGACTTGAGGCTTGGAAGTTTTTGCGCTTGAGAGAGATTATTGAGTATGCGCAGTGAAAACACTATTTGAATATAGGTAAAGTATACCTACTATTCTAGATATCTTTTATATCTAGATATCTTTTTATATATCCTGTATGTATACGTAGTGGGTTTACAACTAGAATTAATCTGAAAATATCTAAATTATATGTAATGTTGTATACCTGTTGTATAGACCTTAATAAATAAATAAAATAAATAAATAAAATCTCTTATTCATAGACGTCTCTTTATTACCAAGTTGAAAATCGCGGGCCGTATTTTTTTTGCCAGAGTGTAAATAAAATATGATATTGTAGTCTAACGCTGTGCTGTGGCGGGAAATCGGCATTGATGAATGAAAATTACCTAGCATGGATTTGCCGCCAAAATTCCACGCGGTAACTTCTTTGTATGTTATGTACTCTTGTAATTTATAAAAGTGTGTGATGGAACTTTTACGGTGTGGTGGGCGCGTCGTTAAAACGGTCTGTGACGTTTTGTTTGAAAAAATAAAAATTCACAAACAGTATGAGAAGCTTTGTTAAACGCGCCTTCCTTCAAGGAGTGGCGAAGTTTGAAGTGGAAAACTTTTCATGGAAAAATCTTTGCGGGAAACGATTAAATTTTATGGCAATTTGTGCTGTTTAAAGTGCTACTATAGACAGAGTGTCTTATAAAACGTGTCTTTGTTCAGAACAGAGTTAGTACTTGTTATGATTTCAAGGAATATTCGAAGAAAAAAGCATGTATTACAATCTTTTAGGTAATTTGCGCAGTTCGTTGTTCGCCGTACACAAAATATAGATTTTATCGTACTAGTATTTTAGTAAGAACTTGAGGTTTATATTTTCGTTGATTTTTTTATGTTATGCCTTGTGCCAAGCCTTTATTTATTATATGTGTTCCAAAACACTTACATACCAACAACGCAACAGATCCAGCGATTTAATAAAACTCGCGGCGAAACAGGAACACACAAGCGTTTATTCATTAAAATTTAATTTTAGAAATGGACCAGAATTGAAGTGAGAAGAACAGAGAAACTGCGGAGTCTGCAGTCTTCGGTGGAGATTATTTTAATTAAATAAATGAAATTAGCGAGAGGTGGACCGGTAGCGGACGCCGACTGAATGTGGAATGCGGAGACCAGGGCCCGAATTCTAATGTTCACAAGCATACGACAAGCCAGCGTAAGTACGTTTTGGACAGAGAATACGAAGTACGCTGGCTTCACGCCGCCGCCGCTTGTGAATTGAATTCCGGTTTTAGTAGAATACCAAATACCTCGTATTGAAGTTTGTGCCAGGCTTGTAGTATGAACATAGTAGAATTCGGCCCCAGTCTGTGGCTAGCGTGGCTCTAACTTGTATAGAATAGTACTAAGGTAAAGATACGAAGAGATAGAATTGCTCAACTAAGTATATACCTTACCTTTATCTATGGGTTGCTGCAAAAAAATCTCTTGCTAGAGAAAGGATCGCCTTTGTACATGGTCTATCTATTAGAAGATTTATGTATGTCTGCTTTGTGTACTTAGAAAAATATAAATTATGAATTGAGTAACTTTATTTTCAAAGACAGGTCCGTATTATTGAACTGCTCTTAGCTCTGAGAGCTATCTCAAGCGCTTGAAAAATAATAATTTTAGATAGGAAATCAGATGATAAATAAAATATCTTGACGCGTAACCTGTTGCATGTAATGCAACTGTTAAGGTGCTTATAATCCTCAAAATTAGCAACTGGATTTGTGGTGTTTGAAATTTTCACAAATTATAATATAAATGTGATAAAATAAAGTATATAAAATTTATCTACGTAAACTGCAGCGCGACGTGCAAAAAGTGCGTAAAGTGCAAAAAAGTGTGTTTTTTGCAAAATTATCTACACAAAATCCGCTGATGATTTCTAAAATGTTAAACACAATTTTTTTCGATATTTTGATTACCGATTTTTACACATAAGAACCATACCAGCGTTCCATGTAGAACTCCTGGAGTAACTCGTTTTAAGTAAAAATAACTATTAGATTTATTTTTTCATATAGTTGCCAATGGCATTGTGATGTTTTCAAACACTGAATTTTTAGCCAATGGACGGTTTTATAACATATATTTTCTTTGCATTCAGGAAGTCTCTCATTCTGCTGTAATAACTTTTTAAAGATGGGCATTGGAGGTATATAATTGTCTTGATAAACAGCAATACAAAAGCATGATACAGAGGTCATTGACTACATGTTTCCAAATCTGAAGCTAAAGAAAACAGGCGTAGGAGGCCACAGGGTCCCAGGGAGTATTTAGAATCCCCCTGCTCCAGACCGTAGTACAATTACGACTGAATTATTTACTAGCGCCCGGACCGGCCGAATTGATTTCTGCATAATTCAGTCAGGCCCACTGGCAAGGAGCACATAAAAATTGGCAGTAAAACGAGCGCTGATTACCGACATGTTACTGAATTAGTAAATAGAATAGAACTGGGTAAGAAAGTGTAGCAAGTTGGTAAATTATCATCCTCATTTCAACCTACTTAGTTCATCGCTGGACGTAGGTCTCTTCTATGGTGCGCCATTATATGGTAGGTCTTGTTTTGCAATCCTCCTGTTGTCTCATCCACCTATCATCTACTCATCTGCTAACTTTTTCTTAAAAATTACTCAAAGATAAGATAGGCAGGGCTTTTTTCTACGAATAAAATGAAAAAAAAAACAACGACAATCTGTACTACTACGAGAAATTTACTTTGTATGACAAAACAATATTTTGACAGAATAAGAAACGAGAATTTGCCTTTGAAATGAAATGAAATATTTCTCACAAAATTACATGAAACACTAATCCAGTTTTTTTGGTGACTATTCACCATACTCACGAAATCTACTCGAAATAGTTTTAAAGAGGACGTCGAAACAAGAAAAAAATGCAATTACAGGTAAATTAAGATTCAGTGCACGTATGCAGTCCGTGGTTCCGTAGGAAAGGGCTGCCAGGCTGCGGTTGCGGATGCCGCAGTAAATCGTCCCAAGTGGACCTGATTTAAGATGAATAATAGACTTAGCAGGAATGAAATAACTCTCATTTTGGTTTCATTGCGGATCCTTAATGACCTGAGTAGTTGACCTTTTGCATTTATAACTTATTTTGCCAAGCATTTTCATTTATGAAATGGCGGGATTTCGTGTTTTATTGGTGGTGTGCAAATGAAACTAATGAAAATTTTGTTTGCAATTTTTTTTAATTTTCATCAGTAGATAGTAAGGCGTGGCTTGGTGGTTCCACTCCACACACGTGGTTCGACATGTCGAGCCAACAGGAAAAAAAAAACAAAATCCCCGTACTTTGATATGTCGAACCACGAGGGTCGAAACAGAATAACATGTGATTTTCCAGATGGTATAGAAGAGGTACAGCCAAGCCATGCAAGTCACAATTCCCTCTGTTAGTACCTACCTTTTATCTCAAGCCTGTACCTCTGTTCTATTTGTACCTGGAAAAACAATTACTGCAAAGTAAGCGGAAAATTGTTCGAGAGCTCTACGAAGATTTCTAATCTTCGATGAGGGTGAGCCCTGGGGAGTCGAATCATGTTCCACCAACACATGTTTTATTTTAAATGCGGGTAGATAGTAAGTTAGTAGGAATTTGCTCCGACTGTTAATCTTGCCGACTTTGCTAAGTTACCAAAGTGCTTATGAAATCTTACTACTAAAAACAATAAAATAAAATAAAAAATATCCTTAAGGTCACCGCCGCCGTCGAGTGAAATTGGTTTGAATTTAGATATTTGTACATATTTAATTATGAAACAAACTAAGGCCTGTCTAATTAAAGAGTCTCCGGCACAGAAATCGAAAATCTTATATCACACAACATAAGTTCATTTCTAACCATTTACACGCTAACCTAACACGTCGAAAAAATAACGTCGTAAAACCGAAGTATCTTTTGCAAAATATTTTACATACTTAATTAATTATCAAGCTACTTGGAGGTAAATCCTTCTAATAATACTAAAATTTAATATATTTAGTAACTAAATAATATATAGCCCATTAATGTTTCCACCGAGCGGCACAGGACTTTACTCGGATACTTTTATTTTTATTTTATTTTTATTTTATTTTATTTATTGAACAAAAATCCACAGCCGTACATAAAGGATTTCACTATGTAAATAGTCAAATAAGGGGACAGGTGAGAGTACATTCGAAGAGACAGTAAATTCTAAAAACAGTAATAATCTATGTGTCTGTCTACAGTGTACGTACATGTACAGTAATATGTGCAGTGTAGGCGTGTGTTTGAGAGGTTGTGAAAGGGTGTGTGTGTATGTGTGTTTATGTCAGTTGATATATGTGTTCCTATGAATGGCAATTACAGCAAAAAAAAATAACGATATGCAACTTTAATTGTGAATTTCTTGGTCCATTTAGTAATTCGTTCAGTTTAGCAACATCACGTTGTTTTACTTTCTATCTATTTTTAAATACAGTACCTAGTAGATGTCATTTGAAGATATAAGACAGAGACTATATATACAATTGCTGCGTCTGCGGGGAATGCGGCTCGCCAAACGTTTGTTGTATTCAACAAACGTTCGCATACGCAACCTATGTACGATGACGGGCCGCCAGACAGTTTCGCAGCGGCTGACCAATCACAGCTCTCTTACCTCGTCCCCCGCCGCCCGTAAATTGGTGAGTTGTGTTTCAAAGGAAAATGTATCTATGCGCTCTCCACTGGATAAGCAGTCCCTGATATAAGATGAAGTGACAAAATCAAAGTAGAGCAAATTCATAATTTCGTTATTACACACAAATAGCACCTTGGTTTTAAATCTTCCAAAATCTTCCAAGGTGAAATATTTGAAATAGTAGATTGTACAACAAGGGCATAAAACGCACCATTTTACCCGAGACGTACGTCGAGGGTAAAATGGGTTTTATGTACGAGTACACTCTGCGTTTTACTTCGATTGTGAGGAAATTAAACAGAAATATTGCAAAAAAAGTATAATTTCCTCCTCACTTGACATTGTTAAAAGTAAATATTATGAAATAATTGCAAATTGAAATTACCGAGAAAAAATAAGGACTTCCCGCCATTAAACTTTTTTTTTTGGACGTGCCTCCGCAGCCGGCTCTGGCCGCCGGCAGTGGCACTTAGCATAGGTGTATGTGGCTGTTTACCTGACGACCTTTGTCAGAGTCTGAGATTTAGACGAAGATTTTACTTTATGCTCTAGAACATAAAATTTGATTTTATGCTGGCTATACCCGACATAAAGACGAACTTTACGAGCATGAGAAGTGAAAAATATATTTTTCACCACTCCCGCACGAAAGAAGTGTCTTTCCTCTACGAAAACAGTGAGGAAAGTTAGTTTTTCCTCACTGTTTGAACAGTGAGGAAAGTAATGATCCCGTTCAGAAACTAACCTTGCCTGATTTTTATGTTAAGTTTTAAAGATATTTTAAAAAATAAATAATTTTATACTTAGAATAGAAATACTTATAAGTTAAGATTAATGTTTTTTATAAAATTTATCAAATTATTGTAAGTTCAGAAACATTAAAAACGTTACTTTTAACTTGAAGAATTGCAGTAATTTTACATTTAATTTTTAAATTATTTTCATGAATAACAGCTCTTTTTATTTTATAATAAAGAATTATTTTGATTTGCATTGTGACTATTTAATTTATTTACCTATGGTGACTGAATACTTTCTTGCTGGGAGTGGTGAAAAGTTTTGTATGCAACATGTGAGCAAGTTCATTTGCTATTCGTTTTGTTGAGTCTTTCGCTTACTCAGGATTGAATTTTATAATCACTCGCTGCGCTCGTGATTCTATTTTTCAATCCTTCGTTCGCTCAAGACTCAAAATCAAAACTCATAGGAAAAACGAACTTTCCTCACTTGTTGGATAAATAACTAATTTTCACTTCGTTTGACTGTACAAAATAGTTTTACGAGTAACATCATTGCTTGAGTACCCCGGATATACCCGAATACGTTCGCACGTCCTCGGTTTTAACTACACTTTAAGCACTGAGAATACTCCTTTATTTTACGGGCTATAAACTATCTGACTGGAGACCTAGGCTCTATGAGGCTATACGAGCTTCAGTACTACGAGTATGTTACCATTATGTCTTATTCTGGCTGCTGAGAGAATGCGATCCTGCTACTTTTCACAAGTGAGATAGAGTGAAAAGTAGCGCGGGACAGACAGGGACATATACATGTGTCAGGATCGCATTCTCTCAGCGGCCAGAATATAGTCGGATATACAATAAGTATGGGGAAAAATGCGACAGTAGAGTACTAGTATCTAACCGCGAATCATTATGAGTTTTAATTTAGCATGGAAATAAAAATTATGTCATCTGCCTCGCATATTATACAACTATCGTAATTATTCGTACTGTCTCTATGCTATACGTATGTATTACTAAACAGTCCATTAACTAAAGAATCTCTTTGGTGTCTCACTTTATCTCTCTTTCTCTCCGTTTGGATTTTGGATGACACAATCAAACATTTATACATGAAGATGGCAGTGAACCCCATAACCCTCCCTTTTCTGTCTTTACTGTAGTCGAGTACAAATATTGCTAAAATAAAAACAATGACTAGTCACTAACTCGTCGCAAGGAACAAACAGTTATTCAAACATTTGTTGAACCACACCCTCATCACAGTCAACATGTTCTAGTTGGGAGGTCGCAAATCCCCACAACTTTGAGGCAAGGCCCACTATCGTGTATCGTAGAACTCTTTTACGCCCCCGAGTCCACCATTAACGATAAATCTAGTTGTTTGTAGACCCTGCCCAGTCGACTGACTTTAATCAGCTTTCTTGTGGAGTAACTCCCTTTAGTAGTGTCACGAAGCTGTTTTTGTTTCGTTCGGCCGTAGCCGAAAAACTGTTTGTACTATATTATTTTGGGAACGGTCTGTCTAGCAATTTAAACTGATTTAATTTAGGTTCTACAAAATTAATAACTTTTCTTTTTGTAAAACTAACGTTGTAAAAGCGTATAGGAGAAGAAGAAGGTATTTTTATGATAGAGCGGTAATTTAAGCTAAAATAGCCAAAGGACGAAGCTAAAAGTACCTGAAAGTACTGCAACTCACAAGTCTGCGACATAGAGATGGTACCTTTTTTATTCCTCTTTTTACAGAAGAGCCAGTAAGTAAGCCAGTATGTCCCAGTTTCTAAGCTGTTATATTTTATTTGGACATTTTTATTTCCAGAGCACTAGTGAGTAATGGAAATAGAGAATATACATTTTTACAGACTGACTAGGTATATGCGGCTAATAATAAGCTCGCCTTTTGTATAATAAGTTTTCTGTATTGTGCTTTCAGTATTCTGTACTGTACTGTCTTGTATAGTACAATAAAGGATCCATTTAAACAGTGGAAAAATAGCCCGAATCAGGACTAACTCTACGTGATTACCCGGCTGCAAGTAATTTAGGAGCTCGCAAACACTTAAAATTTCCTCCGAAAGCTAGAACCAAGCCGCGCGCGTGTGAGAAAGTTGAACTAAACACAAGCTGTTAAGCGAAAAAGAAACTAACGGGAGAGCAAAACGTTAACTCAGTTTCGCAACAGGAAATCTCCAGAGAGCTCTGTTTTTAAGCTGAAAAAAAAAACTTAATTTTTTCAGCTCGTTTAAGTTTAGCTCATTATTTCATTAACACCGCTCGTTGCACGGGCGTGGAGTTTTCCTGAGATCGTTATTTTTATGACGACAAGGGAAGTGTGATTTAAGTGTCTTTCTTCTATTTTGTATTTAACAAGCAAAGCAAAACAAGCGCCCCGATTCGTTGTTTATACTTGACTTTTGTGTCTAGCAAATTACAGTTGTCCAACGATCTTTTGGCGTGCGATGACAGGTGTAACTATAGTCTATTCTAGTCTATGATAAGAATGCAGTAAAGTCATCACTGTCCGACGGCCTAGCCACGCCCCGTAACCAATCAAATCGTTTCCAATTATCAAGCCAAGTTCACAGTTGAAGGCAAACTTTCGAACGCGAAGGTTGTGTCCTGTCCTGTGAGTTAACAGATTTAAATTTCACTGCATTCTTATCACGAATAGACTGTAACGCTTGATGACCAATGAGTAATGGAAGAACAGTGTTAATGACAGGTGCGTTGCATAAGTTTTCGTGTAGTGGCGCCCCCTGTAAACGTCACTCACACGTCAAAAGATTGTTGGAAACTTTACAAAATCGTCTGATGTTTTTTTTTTAATAGCCTAGTACCACTGCTGGACAAAGGCCTCACCGGTTTAAGCCCCCACTGTGTGCACACATCTCTTGCTGAAGCATCTCTGATGATTATAAATACTTTTTGTCAAAACTAGACTTGGACACAGCCGGCTGCCATTGACCGGTAGCGGTACATATGTATATTATGTAGATAGCTCCTCTCACTTTCATACTCACAAGCCGAGACTATAATATATCCAATTGACTGCGCCTGCGGGGGAATGTGGCTCGCCAAACGTTCGCATGCGCAACCTATGTACGATGACGGGCCGCCAGACAGTTTCGCAGCGGCTGACCAATCACAGCTCTCTTACCTCGTCCCCCGCCGCCCGTAAATTGGTCAGTTGTGTTTCAAAGGAAAATTTATCTATGCGCTCTCTACTGGATAAGTGCTCCATGCTCACAAGTCACAATATCATTCATTAGATATTCTAGATGTAAGATGTCGTATATTCATTGTGTAAACACAACGTTTTATTATGTAAGGGGAAATGTTAATTTACTCGAATACCTATGCCTTTTTAGGGTACCGTACCCGAAGGGTGCCAAACGGGACCCTATTACTGAGACTTCGCTGTCCGTCTGTCCGTCCGTCCGTCCGTCCGTCCGTCCGTCCTGTCTGTCACCGGGTCCGTCTGCACGAACCGTAATAGCTAGAAAGCTGAAATTTTCACAGAATGTGTATATCTGTTGCCGCACCAACCACAAATACTGAAATACGAGAGATATTGCAAATTAAAGGGGGCCCCGATACAAGAGACGTGTTTAGATACACTTACGCATTTCAAAATGGAGATCTTGACTGAAACTGTTTATTTATTGTCATAGCAACCATGTCATAGACACAATATACTACACATTTAAATATGATAGCATATTTCGGGTCAACCCACATGGTTGTGGTTAGCCGGTGCGGTATGATGTAGACTCTCAATCCGGAGGTCGTCGGTTCAAATCTCGTGAAGGCATAAACTTTTTAAATTTTATTTTTGTTTATTTTTTGATTATTTTGAGTGCTTTTGATTTGTTGTACGATGGTACGGTACCCTTCGTGTGCGATACCGACCCGCACTTAACCGATTATTTACATAAGTTTACTTTTCCTTGGCCAATACAAAGGTCAAATAAACCATAATAAACCAAACGATCATTACCAGCCATGTTTAAATTCAAATTCCGCTTGCCATACGAGAGCTCTACAAGCTTAGAAAGGAATTTCACGAAATACGAGTCGACACAAAACTATTTCTAAGGCAAACCGTTATAGCGAATCTACCTATAAATTGAGGAGGATCGTCCAGTATTAAAGGAATAATTTACCAACTCTCCATGAAAGGCGAGTAGTTCTAAGTCAGTTACTAAAAGCATATGATATGGGCACATCATCGGGCAAAAATTTACGTACAAAATTACAACGGAAAATATTACCGCCGAATTTATTATAGTGGCCCAAACTAAAAGAGAAATTTTATTCGGATATTTACATAAAGACATCATGGCTTACATAAGTAACAAGCATCTGATGTCTCCAGCCCTATCCTAAGATCCGAAGAGAGCTCGACCTTCACCCAACTTGGTTTTTATCAAAATTTGTATGCTAGAAAATATATTGCGAGTGAGTTGCCTAGCAAAATCCTGGCAAGGCTATAATTAATTTAACATTTAAAAATAAAACACCTTTTTATATCAAGAACGCGTAAACGTATCAGGCTGAAATTAGCTTTTAAGACATTGTAGTGCCCTTACAGGGTTCATTGTTGGATAATTTTGTAAAAGTGTACCACAATGACGCAATAAATATATGAGTATGAGTATGAAAATTAATACCAATTACTTAAGTCTATGGCGTCCCTTAAAGCTGTAAAAAAATCAACCTTCTAGGTTAACGCAATCGAATTGTACGACCGTTTATGCCCTAATTTTGTTTACATGGATGATCATACTTGTATTTTTATATAGTTACTTAATTGCACCAATAACGAGAGGTAGCAATCTACAAGTGTAATTGGAACCCTTATTAGTGCGCGAGTCTTACTCGCACTTGACCGTTAATTAACTATTCGTAGCCTTGCCAGGATTTTGCTAGGCTAGGCAACCCACTCGCAATATATTTTCTAGCATACAAAATTAAATAAAAACTAAGTTTCATCGCAGTAACAGATGGATGAAGGTCGAGCTCTCTTCGGATCTTAGGCCACCCATAACGGAGCAAAGAAACGTCTTGTCAGTCCCGTCACGTTTAATATTTCTTGTTTCCTTTGTCTCATTTCTTGAGTCTGGATGACATCAAGCCCACATGTAGAGATGTACGTAAGAGGATTTCGTACCTCATTTTGCGGATAAATACCCTGATAATGCAAACTTTAGGATGAATTCAAGAAGCAATTATCTGTGATATAAATATTAAAAATGTAGAACATTTTATGGAAGCTCTACCGGTGATGATATTCGTATATTCGTATTATTTCACATAAAAGACAAAACACAAAAAGATATAGTGAAGGAATGTACAAAGGTAAGCTTATCTCTAAAAATAGATCACTGTGAGGCAACCTTCATTACTCCATAGCTGCGGTGATGGGTTAGCCCCTTGTCACGCAAAATGGATGTTTGAATAATTGGCTAAAAGTTGGCATAACAGTGCCCCTGCCACACCGTATGGGATGGGACAAGGCGCGAGACGGTATGTTTTGCTTTGTTTTGTTTTGTAGTATTGATCAAAGATATAATATAGTTAGGCCAGATGCGTTGCGGAATGTGCACTTTTTATATTTCCTGAAATACTTATAGATTCGTATTGACTACCAGAAGGCGGATTTGCGTTTGCGTTTAGCAAAGGCGGATGCGGAGCAAATCTCGTGAAAGCAAACAAGGCAAGGATGTGAATGTTTTCTTATTACAAAAACAACTTGCTTCAAACCCAATATCCTTCGCTGAGCGCACATACCCCAAACCTAGAACAGTATGCGTGCGCATTCTCGTAATACAAGTGAGGCGTTTTGTACATTTCGCCGGTATAGGTTCCATTTGATATTGGATAGCAATTTATTTATCATACATATTGCGGCTTGGAGGGCCCCGACTCGACTGCTTGCCGTTTTGGATCGAGATGGCTTTCTTTCCAAACGAGAATCAAGAATCGAAAACGTGTGGGGAATGCCGTCGGTACCTGCCCGCAGTTCGTGAAGTTGAACATTTACTGAGTGACATTAGAGAATTATATTATGGGTGGGAATTGAAAATGATGCTTGTAGATATTACATCGCCACAGTCCCTAAATCCTTTCTTAGATTAAAGATACAATCTATCAATAAACATATTCATATGAGTCACTGGGTGTGGATTAGTCTGGTTTGGTGGTGGTCATACGGTCTGGTTGACCGAGCGAGCGAAGCGAGCGAAGCGTCTCCGTTTCAGGTTTGGGCAAAAATGCTTTCGTATGTCTGTCCGGTTGTTCTCCTCTACAGGTCGCATTTATGAACCGATTCTCGTGAAATTTTGTGAGCAGGTTGGAAAAATAAATAGATTTTTTTACTCGAGCCAGTTTTTAGATTTTTTTCAAAATGGCGGAGTTATGGGGTTTGAAAATGTAAAAAAAACCGATATAGCCCAATTGGCTTGACGGATTTTAACAAATGAGGTGTCGTTAGATTTGTGGAGATCGTGAGAGTGACACAGACCATATTATTTTAGTGAAAAGTCAATAGATTGTATTTCAAATCGCAAAATGTAGTTTACAAAGTTATTGGTGCGGCTACTTTCATACTCCAACTCCATGTACGTAACTAGGTACTTTCATAAGTCACATTTTGGTCAGTTATACACTCTGCTTTTCACTTCGATTCTATTGCATTCTTTCTTACTATCCATGTAGTGATCGTAAAATGTATGTAGTTGACAAAGTTTTTGGTGCGGCTTCATTAATACTCCATGTATATAGGAAACCAAGTGCATTCATAAGTTTATATGTCAGCAGTTCAGCTTTCCACCAACAAGCTCGCGAGGTCTACAGCTCACAGAGCCACTAGTTTATATGGTTTAGAAACTTGGATCGTAGCAAGTGGAGGTCTATAATGGTCTATCTATAATCTCTCCCTACCCTTCTTCTGTGAAAAAGGCGTGAGCTATATTTATGTTAAAAAACTTCCGAAAGAAAATTATGAAGATCGGAAAACACTGGGATGGGCGGATTTGGGCGGTCCTAATGTAGGACTAGAAGCAATGTATGTAAGTATGTGTATGTAAATGATTGCGTATATTTAATGTAATATGCTCTTGCAGCATGTATAAGCTGCTCCATTGAATCTCAAGCACTCACTTGACTTAAGTGCATTGTTGAATCGCAGAAGCGGGTGTAATATATAAGTAGCTATTAGTCACAGGTTTGTAAATAGACTATCTATTATACGACTATTATATGATTGATTATAAGCTCTACTTCGCATTTACTGTAGGAGAGGCTATATGTATATTACAAATTTACAACAAGAGTTACTATTTTTAGGGTTCCGTACCCGAAGGGTGCCAAACGGGACCCTATTACTAAGACTCGCTGTCCGTCCGTCCGTCTGTCTGTCTGTCACCAGGCTGTATCTCATGAACCGTTGGTAGCTAGACAGTTGGAATTTTCACAGATGATGTATTTCTGTTGCCGCTAAATTATCAAATACTAAAAAACAAAAGAAATTTAATATTAAGGGGGGCTCCCACTCCCATACAACAAACGTGTTTTTCTTTTTTTCTTTTTTGCGGTTTTTTATAGATAGTTTAATAGAATAGTACGGAACCCTTCGTGCGCGAGTCCGACTCGCACTTGGCCGGTTATTTTTAACTGGAAATGGCACCAGAGAACATAGAATCTGCCTAAAGGGAAATATCTGATTAGGAAAGAAAATCAATCTGGGAAATCGGATCGATTTTTCATTATTTAAAACCTGAGGGCGTTCTCTTATACCATGATTCAAATCAACCCACTGCACAGTGAGTTCTCGTAATATTGATAATATGGTTTCATTTGCAATGATGCAGATGTTTGCTTCGCCAAGTCGGCGGCATGCCGATATTGCACCTTCTTGTCCCCCCCCCCCCGCGCTACCTCTCCGCACCTCCGCTATCTACGTTTTTAATCGTTCCCCCGAGAATTTATTAAAAATCGTGCTCGTTTTTTTTAACGAGCCGTTCGATGTTCCTTCGGAATATTCGCCCGCCTTGGTAGATATTGACTATTCGATATGCAGCCGGGCGGATACCTTATATTTTGTTGTTAAAAAGTAAAAATACATATTAAAGAAGGCAGTTAAATAAGAGTGCCTAATTCACAGATTTACGAACTCAACTATTCAAAATAGCAAAACTTCACCCGCGGCTAAAATGGTAGCTGCATAACACCCAGACAAAGCACATCTTTGATCCGAGTTGAACCGACGGGCATCTGAAAAACCAGCTCCGCAAAGTTCTGAAACCGGTGGATTTAACTTGGAATTTATTCGGTGCGAGTGTTCACATAGTGTTAGGAAAGGAGTGGTGCATCGCGTTAGCGTCACATACATCACGCGAGACGTGGCGTATCGCAGGTCACTTGTGCACGAAACTGCTGGCGAACGTGGTGTCGTGGCCTTTGTGTGGTCCCAGCCTATATTCAGGGGCAAATTCTGCTAGGACTTTGTCTCTGAAACTAGGCTTGCTCGGTGACAATCCGATGACGACGTTCAAGTTTAGGAGTCAGCATTATCTGGCGTTTGGAGAATATCTTTAGGTTTTTAATGGTAGAATTAACGTTTACCAACAGGTAACCTATATTCATTACCCATTGTCACTGAGCGGACACTGCTAGAAGAATTGGGCCCCTATATACTTGTATGTCGAGTGTGATGTCATGAAACGACGCGCTTGGTTACGACTCGATAGAGCTCTATCTAATACACCACGCCGAACATAAATAGATATTTTTACATTTACATACAGGCACATACATTGCTTCTGGCCCCATACTAGGATACCCTGTGTCGTGGGAACCAGAAACAGCGACATCACAAACATGCATACATCCAAGACCTGGGGTTTTTTTTGTCCCCAGCCGGGATTCGAACCCGGGACCTCTCGCATGGTAGGCAGATGCACAACCGCTACGCCACAGAGGTCGTCAGAATTAACGTTTAATTGAATGTTTTTAAAGAAAGTGTAGGTACTTAAAATGTACCTTAATTATCCATAATGTCGTCTCCTATAACGGGACAGCTGTTTTTAACCAGTGGTTAAATAATACAAAATTAAAGCCACTCTTTCATTCCTTGCCCTTCCTTTAAACTATGTAGGCTAAGGTCATGTTCTCATTGCTCCGCATGTGAGCGGCCGACTATTACGCGTCCTTACAATGACACATCGCTAGTCAAAATATGGAATCGAAATAGTCGCACATCGTGCTGACCGGATCGAGAACAAAGCCTTACTAACCTTACCACTTGTTATCTAGTATTACACAAACGTACCAGTACAAGCCACAGAGCATCAGAACACTCACGATTTGTTCCCCATGCTTACAGAGAAAACATTGCGATAAAGTCTACCCCGGAATCTAGCCAACGAGTATCACAGACCAACAAACTGTACACAACAGTCGTCTTGCCGCCAAAATGACATTGCATGTACGTATAAGCGGTTCTGGCTCACAGTTAGTAATAAAAACTTGTAATTACTCTCATTTAGGGCTCAGAGCGGGGGTGACGCGGTGTCGTGCCAAAATGCCAATTATTTTTATAATAGCAACTCGCTAACTTCTTCGACTCGGTAGCGACTGAGGTTTTATGTTCATGTCGCTGGTTTTTTGTCAATGAACTTTGTTTTGTACATCGCTTTTTACGAGAGTCTTGTCGTACTTGCCACGACTTACAGATTTACTTGGATTTCTTTAAAAGTTGGTGTTCTTTACAAGGGTTGGTACTATTAGGCGGTAATTCTTTGTCGCCATCGCATGACATCGACTCACAAACCGAGTCTCGTAATCCTGAAATTATACATCAAATTGGGCTAATTCCGAATAAAGCTCTTGTTTGAAATTATAATCCAAATCCGGACATAGGGTGCCGTATCAGGCGGCGACAACCGACGACTTGGCGAGGCCACGCTCATAAAAACTTTTGTAATTATGTACATTTTGTAGCGAAGAAGCGCGGGTGAGCCGGAGACATTATATTTTCTAGTTAATTTCGCGGATTTGCTGTCAACACGAGCGAGGGGGTCGCATTACGGCTGAGAGAGCGGAACAAGCCTGACATAATACAGGACGATGTCTTCGCGGCATAAACCACCAAACTTAGATGGAATCACGGCTACTTGGAGATATTGCTTTGACATAACTTGTCTCTGTTGCCGTGTCTCCTAAGTTTGGGGACTTTTGTATATCTATCAACAGTGTGCTCTGGTGACTGGTTTTTGGATGGCGTAACATAATATGTAAGTATATTTAGATTTGGACTAAATCCAAATCTAAATATAATATCAGAGGAGTGGAATTTAGGCTGATAAATACACAGAATTCTGTCAACCGCATTCTAATCTTCTAAAAATGCTTAATATAAACAAACAAACAATAACCGGCCAAGTGCGAGTCAGACTCGCGCACGAAGGGTTCCGTACCATTATCTATAAAAAACCGTAAAAAAAACATGTTGTATGGGAGCCCCCCCTAAATATTAATTTAATTTTAATTTAAATATTTATTTTTTAAGTAAATAATATAATCAATATATTGTGAACATTTTAAGCGTCTACCTGCTATCATTATCAATATCGAGCTAAAATGAGCAAAAAAATCACGTTTGTTCTAGGGGAGCCCCCATTAATATTAAATTTCTTTTGTTTTTTAGTATTTGTTGTTATAGCGGCAACAGAAATACATCATCTGTGAAAATTTCAACTGTCTAACTATCACGGTTCATGAGATACAGCCTGGTGACAGACAGACGGACAGACAGCGAAGTCTCAGTAATAGGGTCCCGTTTGGCACCCTTCGCGTACGGAACCCTATAAACTACCTCCAAGACAGGATTTTACTGAATATCCTAGCTGAAATAAACAACACTTGAAGAAGGTTTAAGCGCAGAATTTTACATAGAGAAAACTCGCAGTTTCCTTCAGATACGTAAGAACTGTAGCTCATTTCCCCGAGGAACGTCGGGGCAGCGTCAGCTGTAAACAACACTGCGCCTGTAACTTTTTATGCGTTCCGTGATCCGCCCAGAAGAGCTGGCTCAGACGACCTGGACCTGGAACGACGACCAACGACCACCGACGACACTCAACCCGCTCAGACACCTCCTTTATGAATCAGTCGTAAACTCACTCGGAGGTTGCAGATATTCCTTTCACCTTTGAAGTTTACCCGCGGGAATATTCTACTGTAAGGGGATTCTTTTCTTTGTTCTCGCTACTTCAAGACAACAAACATCTAATGAATTGTTATTAAGACTTGTCTAAATACGCTTTGCATAAATACGAATTAATAGCTCTGCAGTATCTCGGCGCGAAACTTTTGTAATTATTGTTATTATGACTCGAGTCAGGAGCGTCCCGTCTCGACGCAACGTTATATTTCCTGGTTAGCAGTGCCGAGCTGCGGCATTATATGTTTATGACTTGGAGCTTCTATTATGTTTGCAATAAATAACTGCTTAATTGCCTTCAAAATCTAGACAAAGCGATGGGGGATGCCAATAACGGTATTGGATTTCGGTGAATTAAAAAGTTTGTCGTCGCTTGGGCGGGAGCCGGTTAATGGATTAAGCGGGATGACAATGAGTCATCAGGTTCAGTGGGAAGTTTTTGAAATGTCCATTCATCTTTAAAAAGCGAGCGTTTAAATCTCTCGCTCCCTTGTAATATTACTAACAGCTTATTTGGGTTTAAACCGCGGTCGCGGGGCGTCGGTGGGGCGGGCGGCGGCGCGGGGGCGAGCGGGCTCGTTCGTCAAACGACTCCAATGAGGGTTGCAATCAGTTAGAGTGCGTTTTATGCTTAACAACTCTGTAACTGATTTTGTGAAAACGTGCCATTTAAATGAGTGACGGCATCTTTATGATGATGATGGAAAATGTTGTTAATTTATTGGATGAAAATTTTAGCACACGAATATCGCAATTTCCTCGTTTTATTTTCGATGCATTGCAGGGTAGTCTGCAAAGCTGATAATCTCCTAAACCTATTACTAGTGAAAATGTTTGATTCTCATATGTATGAAAGCGAATGCAGCTAAAGGTGTAAACTGGATGTAATGTAAATTAATGATAAATGATGCTATTTATTTATTGCTGTTGGCGTGGATTATTTTATTGTGTATTTACATAATTAAGCGTTAATTTTTGTTTGAAACATTAATTCATAATCCGACCGAGGAGAGGATTTATTCAGCATGCACCTGAGTGCAGCTTTCTGGGGCTTTTGGCTGACAGTATGCTCTCTGAAAGTTATTATTCTGATTACAACAGCGTCAGCGTTTTCCGATAAAGCTTTTAAAAAGATATCGCTTATGATAAAGAAAGCTTTCTCTATAAATCTGATATAGTTAAGAGCCAAACCAATCTGCCGACAAACTGCCTAGCAGTTTGGCAGACTTAAATGAATTAGTTAAGTGCTTTTTTCATGAATAAACGTTATAAATAAATAAATAAATGATAACCTAATTAAAAGGCCTAATAATATTAGCAAAACCCCTTATTCCGCTGATATTCTTTGTCAACGATACGCCAACATAATTTTCGTGATTTCCAAAGCAGTAAAATCCAGAGAAAACCCAGTATTTTTTCTGGTTCAATCATCGTTTTTAGATGACTAGCTTTCAAACGTTCTGCCCCAAGTACGTCTAGAAGTTCACTTCAACCAAACATCAACAAGTACCTCGTTCGCCCGCAGCCTGCGTTTAATAGAGATGCCAAATTACCTGAAACATGAAAGAAAATGTTCATTAGCAACTAACAAATGAGCACGATTTACATGGAGCATGGCTGGCGGCGGCATTGATCGCGCTGATGAAAGAAGAACAAGGGTGCGGGTTGCGCTTTTATTGAAACCAATCTCACTACTCGGGATTATATCTAGTGTAGCTGTATCCTGGCAAATTGACTTGAAAATTTATACTTGAACGCAAAAATGTACTATGATTTGGCATCAAACTACCTATTAATTGATATACATTACACTGCTAGCTGGTAACTCTTTTCGTTTATAAACCGTTTCTCAATTTTATGCTGCCGCTGTTACATATTACAGATGATTCGTGTTTTTTTCTGAATTCAGATCAAGCCAATTAAGCTTTAAGTTTTAAAGAAAAACAATACCTCAAAAAACCGGATTATCCGCCAACTCCGTGCAGAAAGGAGCATTGAGAAAACACTGAATTAAGTTTGCTAGAAGTGCCCAGAAGCCAATTCACGTCGTCATCCGCACCGCGCAGTGTGGTTGAATGACGTAATTGCTCTATCATTCAGATGATAGCACCGCTTGTCTTGTCGACTGTACTCATCTCGCTTTGAGGAGCACCGCACTCGTGGCTTGAGACTTGAGCTCACATGTGACATGTGGTATTGTCTTGAGTCGCTTTTGTGCGCCACAGTCTTCAGCTGGCTTGTTTGGTTGAGGAGTAATGTTCGGAGAGTTGTACGAACGTGTTAGTTAGGTAATAAATCTCTGGCAGATTAGCTCTTTAGAGAGTAGCAGTAGTAGTTACAACACAATTGACAGTTTTCTCATAAGTCCTAAATGTTACAATACAATGATGATTTCCGCCATATCGAATATGTAATTTTCACGCGCTTGAGAAAGCTTTACTTCTGAGAGCGGATCATCACGACACGATCCTAAAACGAGGTGTTGAATCGTTTTGAATTTGTACACAGGAAGATGTGTACTAAAATAGCAGAGGGGTGACTATGTAAATAGCAGATGATAAAAAAAATATTACAAATTACCCCAATAAAAAATAAACGTGATGCTGATATTTAGAGACAAAACAGATCTTTGGCTTCTAAAAGATCCCACAAACGCCTCGTCCGCGTTTTTTTGCCCCATTTTAATTTTGAAAAATCACAAAAAACCGAGGGGAAGACGAAATGAAAGTCGACTCTGTTTTTTAATGGGTTAATTAGCTGACGATCCTCCTGTAGGAGTTTAATTAAAATGAAAAATTTTCGTGACTAGACTGAGGGAATTAATTGCTCCCTTCCCTGAACTATTCAGGTAAAGGAACTGAAAATAATACTGCATTTAGCTGGACACACCCACTGCATCTTTGTTATGAATTATTACGTGGCAACAGAGGTGTTAAAATAATCTCATCGTGGCAGATTGTAAAATATTTTTTTTTATCAAATACCGTGACAGGGACTTTATCACATATATATAATTCTTAATTCATTATTTCTTTATCGCCCAAAAAAAGTATACACATATGATATACAACGTGTAAATGAATTAACGCAAAATGAGAAACTTCTTTGTTAGGAACATCATTCTGAGGAACTTTATTTATCACTTCCACGTACATTTTGGCCTGAGTGGGTCAGCTGATTTGTATGGAGAAGTGATAAATAAAGTTGCTCTGTACAAATCCATTTCATAATTAAAGTTGCTCAGAATGATGTCCCTAACAAATTAGTTTCTCATTTTGCGTTATTTCATTTACACCTTGTATATTGAGTTGGGATTTTTGGTGTAGCTTCTAAAGTTACGTGCCATCACCAAAACGTGAACAGCACCGGAAACATATTTAAAATTCCCGCTTTCACGCCTCCAAAAAGCGCCCAAGAAAGTTCGCAGCCAACTTTATCAAAACCACAACTGAACACGAACAAATAGCGTTCTTAAACGGCCATAAAGTATGTTAATGAAAAATTTGAATTACAAAACAACAAGGACAGTGCAGTTCTGCGATGGGTAGTTGCAGAATTCTCTGCTTCGGGCGGCGGTGTTGGGCGGGCAGGCGCGGGCGGGCGGGCAGCACGATAGCGCGCGCTGTCAGCCGCCCTGAGTTATGGCGCGATGGCAAACGTTAATTGCTGTTGACTCGGAGGAACATGTGTGTGCGTGACGCTCAATGCTCTATGGTATTTTGTAAGACGTCAAATATACGGCACAGGTTATCATCACTACGGGAAACATTTCACGGGCTAAGCGTCTAGGAAGAAGTACACGGTGGTGGCTTTACCGACCTCGACCAAGGAGCTCTTTTATATAGACATCATGCAAACACTTTATTTCCCGACAAAACACAAAAATGTTTAACCGATTTAACATTAACATAGCGTCACGCTTTTTTCCATGTGGGCTAGTAGAGGCACGGGCCCATAGTTAGCCAAGTATAACTAAAACTAATTTAGGATTTAGACACCTCAATTAAACAATATTGAAGCTTTAAATTACCTTCATACCCAAATCATAACATAACGAACAAAGCAACCGAAACGGCAGCCGTTAATCCGGAGCGTAATGAACGTAGTCGGATTCCCGATAAAAGAGCAAAAAGTGCCACTTTCAAAGAGTCCGAGCTTATTTTTAGGAGAACAATAATTTACAAAAGTGCTTATTTGCCCGCTCTCCGGTGTCACGGCCTAACGAGGTAGCTTTCTGCATAAACGTCGCGAGGGAAACAAATTGTTTTAATCTAGTCCGTGTACAGTCGGAACGGTGGGTTAGGTTGTAAGATAGGTTTAACGGGTACAGGTAGCGCGAACGTTATTATGTTAACTGTGCCACTGTCACCTCACAGTAGGAGTGGGTCGTCTTCGATTTTTTCAAAGACGAAACGAAACTAGTATTCCCGATTCGAAAACGGGTATTCAAAACGGTTTCGTTGGCGACTGGTTTTGATTTGAAGAACGAACTCGAAGCAGTCGGCCTAAACCGGTCGGAGCGAAAACAGTCGGTGCGCGGACGAAACGAAAGCGGTCGGTGTTAAACCGGTCCATGCCAAACAGGTCGGCGCGAAAATAGTCGGACGCGGACGAGACAAATGAGCTCAAAGCGGTCAGCGCTTAACTGGTTGGTGCCGTCCGACTGGTTTAGAAGTACTGCTTTTCCTGAGAACGAAAAACTAGTTTGTCGTTCCTGGAACGTAAACTGTATTTTTAAACGGTGCGTCTTCGAAACGCTCACTCCTACCTCACAGGGAAAAGGTGTGACGCAATGTGTTAGTACAAAATAGAGTGTCGCACCTATTCCTTTATGAGAAATTTCGACTTAAAAATTCTCGTCTATCGGGACAGATTCTATGGATGGGAAATGTAAAATTTCACCCAAATCTGCTCAGCCGTGTTTGCGTAACAAACACGCATTCGTGATACAGTGGTTACACGCTCGTTTATTACGCAGGTGTATGTAAATGCACGATTGTTAAGATACGATAGTTTGTATGAAGCATGTCACACAAGTGCGCGGCGGCGGCGGCGGCGGCGGCGGCGCGTTTCTAAAGCTGGCCCATGCTGTTCTGTCAGCGTTGCGACTATTTGTCCCATACATTTACAGTACCTGCCCCCGCCCCGCACCCGCCCCGACCATGTTCCGACCGTACCGGGAATCGGGTACGGAATCGCATGACAATAGCTATAGCGAGGGGCCGAGGGCGCATACGCCGCGCCGTTTATAAATAAGACCGGCCAAGTGCGAGTCGGACTCGCGCACGAAGGGTTCTGTACTGTATTTATCAATAAAAAACCGCAAAAAAAAAACACGTTAGTTGTATGGGAGCCCCCATTAATATTAAATTTATTTTGTTTTTTAGTATTTGTTGTTATAGCGGCAACAGAAATACATCATCTGTGAAAATTTCAACTGTCTAGCTACCACGGCTCATGAGATACAGCCTAGTGACAGACAGACAGACGGACGGACAGCGAAGTCTCAGTAATAGGGTCCAGTTTGGCACCCTTTGGGTACGGAACCCTGACAACGAAATTTTGTGCCCTCGCCATAGCCACTGCCATGCGATTCCGTACGCGACTCACGGCCCCGGGAGTGGTATGTCATTACGGGCCTAAAATAACCCTTACAAAGGAAACTTAAAAGACACCTAATTGCGAATTCTTCATCGTGACTGTACAGTAAACGCACGGAGCGGTAAAGTTATAGGATTCTAGGTTTCGCGGTTTCATTTCAGGTGGTGTGGAGTGCAGTTAGTGTTTGTGAAAATGAGGTTGGATAAAGTCAAGGAAATGGCACATACACATAGCCAAGGTTATGAGATGGCACATTAGGGCCTTTACACTTGGGATTTGTATGCAGTCATACACACGACGCTCGCCGCCGCTGCCGCCGCCGCAAGAGGGACCAGTGCAGCGGCGCCGCAGCGGCGGCGTAATGTGTAAAGGCCCTTAGATAGATCCTGTAATGGTGGGGCCCAAATCTCGACCTTGCGGATTAAAAGCGTAGATGCAAATTGTCTAACATAATAATATGTCAAAGGATAATTCACCAAGTTAAAAACATAAATAACCGGCCAAGTGCGAGTCGGACTCGCGCACGAAGGGTTCCGTACTATTATCTATAAAAAATCGCAAAAAAAAATTGTATGGGAGCCCCCCCTAAATATTAATTTAATTTTAATTTAATTATTTATTTTTTAAGTAAATAATATACTCAATATATTGTGAACATTTTAAGCGTCTACCTGCTACCATTATCAATATCGAGCAAAAATGAGCAAAAAAATCACGTTTGTTGTATGGGAGCCTCCCTTAATATTTAATTTCTTTTGATTTTTAGTATTTGTTGTTATAGCGGCAACAGAAATACATCATCTGTGAAAATTTGAACTGTCTAGCTACCACGGTTCATGAGATACAGCCTGGTGACAGGCAGACGGACGGACGGACGGACGGACAGACAGACGGACGGACAGACAGCGAAGTCTCAGTAATAGGGTCTCGTTTGGCACCCTTCGGGTACGGAACCCTAAAAAACATACAACCGAATTGATATCCCCCTCCTTTTTTGAAGTCGGTTAAAAAGTACAATACGTCTACACTTTAAATTCGCAGGGTGATGATTGGGCCAGTGGCTTTGTACGTATTACAACATACGCCTATTCTGTAGTAAGATCGGAGCAATGGCTATCTTGTTTGCTTTTATCCTTATAGAAAATTTTGTGTATCCCGTGAACGCAGCGGCTTCCAATATCGGCCGGATTATCCACTGGAGAACGCTGTAAACCAACCGGTTAGCATCAGACTTCAAGACTTCCTCTCTAAAAATGAGAGTTCAAATTCGAATGGCGGGTCAGAATTTGTATTTAGACTAAATATCGGAACATTGGGACAGCCCTGGGCTGGTGCTATAGGCGGAAAATAAGAGAAGACTGCAGCATAGTGATGCATTCCGAGATGAATGGTCCGATGTCCAGTTTGTACCAAAGAGGGACTGCATAAGATAGAGGAGATTAATGATCCGCGCTGTCTAGGATATTATGCTGAAACAAATAGTAAATGCTAACAGCGCATTGGTCAAAAATAACGTATCACGTGAGTTAGCGTGTGGTAAGTACGAGTACACGATGTAGAATAGACAAGCCAATCAGGTATTTTTGATTCCACAAGCTACTAAATTAAATGAGGTTAGGTTTGATATGTTATAATTGTAAGTACCTAATATTGATATTGTTACTTCAGATGTTTGTTAATTAATAAAACAAATACTTGTGTTACAAAGTTTATGCAAACCTTTTAAATTATTAAGCGTAAATTATAACAATATCAATAACTTACAAGAAGACGATAAATAAGGCTCTTTAATAGGTACCCTATGTTCGGTAGCATTGAAAAAACTCTATTGTGTTTGCGACAAGAGATAAGATACTGGTATGATGGCCGAATGCACAGACTATTACTGCTCAAATAAAGTGCCACGTAAATTACTTTCCTGAATGAGAGACAGTGAACGCATGACTTTAAATTGTCGTTTGTGAGCCCTGGTTGAACCTGTTTGCTTACAAACAGTCTTTTTGGATCGATGCATTGACAAAGGCGTTTGAATTAGTTCCTTCTCAAATGATACAATATGGTCGATTTAACTATCGTAGCTGGGTTGGCTACGGCGTAGCAAGAGCGGTATTTCGTAGCGTGTTACATTAGATGAAACCTGATTCTATGTACTGTCACTATTATACTAGATTTTGTCACTATTATTTTCCATACACAGATCGGCGATAGGTGTATGGAAAATAATAGTGACAAAATCTGGGTTAATCTGTTCGTTTATCTATGTCCTACATCGCTACCGTTTTTTAACCGAAATACAATGTTATCAAACAGTCGAACATACAATTTGGAGTTCAGTGTGGCTCTCAATCTCGCCGTTTCACCAGAGTCAATTTGTCACAGTAGAGAATGGATGAGAGAATTAATGGCAAGTGATAGGAAGAAGCCGTGTCGTGCAAGCCTGACGGGCTTGTATTAATGGATTGTTTGCCTTCCGTGCGGACATCCGTCGATACTGACGGATCCCTAATTACATGTAAATAAATACGGGCACGGCAACGATTCACAAGGCGTTAGATCTCGTGTGGAGAAAGCAGTGCATTTCTGTTGATTGGTGATAATTTATGACCTCTGCGGCGTGGCAGTTAGAGGATCTGACTCGCAAGCGAGAGGTCTCGGGTTCGAATCCCCACTAGACAATAGTATACCCAGGTCTATGCTATGGTCTATCCCTTGTAATGTGTCGACATCGCTTCTGGCCATACTAGGATACCAGAAACAGCGAAGACGTCATAAACTGATCCAATACTACAGGCTGCTACGTAGCACAAGTATAACTTTCAAGATTTAGAGCAGACAAGTGACCATCTAGTTCCAGAGTCTATGAATTTTAACATGATTTGATAAGCCTATGTACAACTTACGCATTCTTTATATGACTATCCTCACTGATTCTCCATTTCACTGCGCAATACCGCTCTCAGTGCCACAAGTCAGAACGTGACTGCCTACCCTTATCTCGAGTAAATTTTAACGACTTGTATATCTAGCTACATACAAGCACTGACAAGTAAATACATGTACAAATAGATTGCTGTACATGGCACAAGTATATCCATAAATAGGTATAGACAAAGGTACCCGGTATGCTCGGCAATACATGCATATCATGCAGGTGTATTGTACAGCCCCGCAATGATATAAGGCACTGCGGTACTCCCGCGGGCCTCATAAACACAGTCGGTGCATCGCCGCTTGCCAGGCGATTGTCGACTTTCATGCCAGTAATGGACGGCGAAACGTGCCTCCGACTGGTCCGAGATCTTGATGGCCTTTTTGCTATGGGCTAGCTAGTTATGACTGGCCAAACGAGATCACAACTGTGCCTCGGTCTCTCCCTACGTCCGTACGTAGAGACAGTTTCACAGTTTCCCACGAAAAGGCGTGACGCTATGTTTATTTATTTATTTATTATTCAAATTAAATTGTATAGCATTACAGACAATGCGCTAGACAAATACAATAATCATTAATTAAATAGTATCCATATTTGATAAGTATTAAATTCAATTACAAATTCATTAATTTTAAAATATACAATATAAATAATCTGTATGTTGTCTGTATGTGAGAAACATAGAACAATGGAGTTTCTTGGAAGCACAAATTAACAATCACTATAGACAGGCCCCCGATTCTCGCGCTATCGAGATTATCTCCCAGTCGAGCTATCGGTTTTGATAAGGCCTAAATCGGTCAAAAATGATTCGATCGACAAAAGAACGATCTCGATTTATATTTATTTCGACGAAAACGGGTCGAGATATCTCGGTTGGTCGAAATGCTAGTCGTAATAATAGCTTTTTCTTGTTTTTGATAGAGATTTCGGTATCTCAAAATCGTTATTTCGATCATGGACATGATCTCACTGCCGCCAGAATCGCCCTCCAGGCCCCGCCTGGTTTCTTGGCTCCTCTCTCTCTTTCTAGTGTCTCTCTTGTACCCATGTGCCGCTACCCCCTCCACATGGAACTCAGGTGCCAGGAAACTTGGCTGGTGGTATTATGTACGGAACGGAAATGAACAAATGTGCTCCGCTCCGTACAAGTACCGTTCAATACAATTCACTTCATAGTTCAATCTATATCGGGACCGATTTCTTGTGTCGAGTATTCAAAAAAAATGTTGTCAGAAGGTAAAATTAAGTTATTCCAAAAATTGTATTCATCGTTGGCCGTATGCTGTTCATATGTACAACGTTAGAAGGTGTTAGGTGTACTAAACAATAAATAACCGGCCAAGTGCGAGTCGGACTCGCGCACTAAGGGTTCCGTACCATTATCTATAAAAAACCGCAAAAAATCACGTTAGTTGTATCGGAGCCCCCTTAATATTAAATTTCTTTTGTTTTTTAGTATTTGTTATTATCACTACCACGGCTCATGAGATACAGCCTGGTGACAGACAGACAGACGGACGGACGGACAGCGAAGTCTCAGTAATATTAAGGTCCCGTTTGGCACCGTTACGGAACCCTAAAAAAAGTCCTTCCGCAATTTAACGAGTGAAATGTAAAGCCGTTTTCATAGAGGACATTCAGCAAGGCTCGGTCGGTCGCCCGGGACATTGCCCCGACACAAAATATTGTTCAAACTCACCGCTCTAGGTTCCAATACAATATAAATTGCACTTTGAAAACGCCATGTACATCGAAAAGTTGCCACGCGACTTATAACCCAAACGCCCTGAAAACTGAGTTTATATTTCCTGTAGAGCAGTGGTATAATACCGGTAATGTGGTGTCACCTTCTGTGGCGAGATAAGAGCACGCGACATTGACTATTCAAAGGGTTGCGGTTTTTGAAATTTGCGCTCAATATGTTCGTAATGGCGACTCCCCTTTAGTTAACGAGCTGTTTTTACTCCGTTTTCAGTTTTAATGTTTATTTGACACCAAACGATTTGTTTCGGGGAAAGCAATAATTATGTTTAAGTTATTTCAGTGTCCAACCATATACTTACCTTAGTCATGCTTCTACTAATCTCTAAATATTTATTTATTTAAGTTTATTTAGAAACTAAGACTGATGACCTTCACCACGCCAAGTATCTTCATCTTAGTGCAAATATCATCTAAGGCTTTTTGGCATTGGCTTGGACTGCATATAACCACAATAACCTGCACTACCCTACAATTTACATGCAAGTGTAGTGTAGTGTGTAGTGTAACTTGCAATTACAAGATTTATCTTCCACCAAACTTTAATTTTCATTTGGTCACACGACTCACACTTAGCGTGTTTTCTTTGGTGCCATTCTTTATGAGGATTCCTATCGAATTTTCTTGCAATTTGTTGTATATTTTATTATTTGGCCGGCGTAATGATGCAATAACAATAAATAAGGTGTTCGCAGCCACCCCTGGGCATTCACCGCGAACATACCCGGCCCTTTCCAACTATAGCAGCAGGGAGTTGGAGGATTCTTTGAAGGGATTAATGGTGGATATTATTCCCTTATGGGCTTCGGCACTTACAGGTATTTTCACTATTGCGTGGCGCCACAAATGTGAGCCAAACATGAGTAAGAATGCTTTGAAAAAATGGCAGTCAATAAATAGGAACTTCACAAATTACTTTGGTCGCTTCTGATATGACCATTAGTTTATTACTCCAATTGTTCAAAAACACGGATGTATAGGTATAACTTGCATGGGTCCCTGAGGGGCGGGAACTAGTCTGATATCTTCAGGCTAATCACCAAAATAGTGGAATGTCTGCAAGTTCTTGAATCACTTGTGGATGCTCACGTCATTGTTGATGGACAGGCGCTGGTCACGGTCATCGGGAAAACAAAAGATGCCCATAGTTTCGGAGACTTGGCCGCGTATTTGTCCAATTCCAGTTCCCGGACGGCCTTCTGGTTATCAAAATTGAGTTCAGCCTAAAACCTATGCCAGGGCACCTCACAATTCCCTATCGACCAGAGTCGAGTTAGAATACGACTTTTTTTAAGTTGAGGCTCCATTAGGCCGCTGTCATAAGGCAAAATTCGGCTTGCAACATTCAGAATCGAATTTAGCAGGCTTTTTTACTTCAGAAAAGTCACGTTGCCAAAATGGTTCATGAAATGCCGTAGAACTTAAAAATTAAAATATAAAACACCAGTCTATAGGTATCATCATTGATCATCAGCTTTACGATTATCATACAAAAAATAATAACTAAGAGGGGGCTAATTAATACATGGAACTGAAACCAAAAAATAATAATTTCATCAAACCTATGTGTGGGGTGTCTATAGATAGGTCCTAAAAATGAGGTTGAGGTTCCTGAAACCAGTTTTTCTCAAAGTAAATTGTTAAAGAGACAGCCAAAGTAAAAAAAATATGTGTTTTAATACACACTTTTAACGAAAATTGGTTTTAACAAAATAAAATAATTAAGATATTAAAAACCGCAAAGACAACTTTGTTTCATACAAACACTATGAAAAACAAAGTAATTATTTGCTGGTGAAGAATGATATTGATATTTGGGCTAGGTGTATCATGTGTATTATGATGTAGTTCTACTCGGAATCCTTCATGGGCGAGTCTGACTCGCACTTGGCCACTTTTTTTCTTTTTAAGGTACGGAACCCTAACAAACCCACCTCAATACTAATTTCCCAAATGACCGACCCTTCCTCTAAGATCCTAGTCTCATAAAAATGTCTCCAGAGTTTGAACCCATAAAGTATAAAGCTCCACCTTTAGCTTTTCAAAGGTACCTTGCTATATCTCGTTACTCAGTTTGTTGGTAATGTACATAAAATTCTAGTTACCTTCGGTACGCCTTGATGATAATGATTTAAGGTTTAAAATTGTAGGATAGTGCTGGTAGTTGACAGTAAAGTTAGGGAGAGTAGAGTTTAGTGTGCCCTCGGGAGCGCGGAGCACCTGAACAGTGAATATTGGTTCTACCAACTACATGTTTTCATTCGTCTGTGTATATGTCGAAGGTATACCCAGATCATAAAATGGCCAAGCTTGGTTGAGTTGTATGTAATAGGGAAATCACTGCGGTAGCTTGGGTGTAGTGTAAACACAAGAGTGCGTTTTTTTTTTTCGAATGCAAAAAATCGGTCAAGTGCGGGTAGGAATCGCACACGAAAGGTACCGTACCATACAACAAAACTTAAGCACTCAAAACAATAAAAGAAAAACAAAATTAAAAAAAGTTGTGTGCCCTCAGGGTGATTTGAACTCATGACCTACGGATTGAGGGCCTGCAACATACCGGCTGAGCTACCATGTGGGTTGACGCGAAATATACCATCATATTGGAATGCGTGGGTGTATCAAAACAAGTCTCTTGCATGGGGACCCTCTTTTATTTGTAATATCTCTCGTATTTCAGTATTTTTTATTGTTGCGGCAACAGATATACACATTCTGTGAAAATATCAACTTTCTAGATGTTACTGTTCGTGCTCTAGGACCCGCTGACGGACGGACGGACGGACGGACGGACAGACGGACAGCGGAGCCTTACTAATAGGGTCCCGTTTGGCACCCTTCGGGTACGGTACCCTATAAAAGGTCTTTTACAGAGCTATCTCCCCCTCTTACCCGTTTAGCGAGCTGAATGTATAGATACGGTTGGCGCAGGTCCGTGCGGATTGGAGCTATAGAGAAGAAACCTTTGCCCAGCGGTGGGTTCATGTGGGCTAACTATGATGATGGTGATACGATATGATAAGAGATAAATAAACTTGGCGCAAACTGTACCTTCCTACATTATGAGGTTTCGTGGTTGATATAAAATCAAATAATCATCACTATTTTATGAAAGTGTGATCTGAATTGAATTGGAGCTCAATTTACTTATTCATAACATTCCACGCATTGCCATTACCAAATAATGCGTCAAAAACTTCATTATTTCATTACCGATAATTTTATATACGAGGCGACGGCTCGCGGTTATAATAATTAATTGAGATTTTTACGTTCCACCATTCGGAATAAATTAATGAGTATGTGAATGCGATCGGTTTTTTTTGTGCTTTTATGTTTGGGTAAATTTTACGGTTAATACCGAAGTGCTGTGTTGTTCGTATTTTTCAGCTGAAAATACTTTTGTATCATATGCATTATACTAATTATTACTAGTGGCTCTGTGAGCTGTAGACCTGGCGAGTATGTCGGTGGAAAAGCTTAACTGCTAACACACAAACTTATGAATGGAATGTACCTGGTTACGTACATGCAGTATGAAAGTAGCCGCACCAGTAACTTTGTAAACTACATTTTGCGATCTAAAATACAACCTATTGACTTTTTACTAAAATTATATAGTCTGTTTCACTCTCATGGTCTTTACAAATCCAACGACACCTCATTTGTTAATATCCATCGAGCCGTTTGGGTTGTAGCGATTTTTTTACATTTTAAAACCCCATATCTCCGCCATTTTGAAAAAATCAAACAACTGGCTCGACAAAAAAAAACTATTTAATTGTTCAACCTGCTCACAAAATTTTACGCGAATCGGTTGAGAAATGCGCCCTGTAGAGGAGAACAGGAAAACAAACAAACATACGACAGCATTTTTGGCCAATCCTGAAACGGAGACGCTTTGCTCGCTCGGTCAATAATGTCAGAGACTAGCCTAGACTAGACGTAGCAATTAGAGTATTGAATAACTGGCTAGAAATGGGCACAATTGTGGCTCTGCCACCTCGTATGGTGAACAATTTTGTTGCATTTGTGTTTCACATAAAACACGTCAGGATTTTTCTTTTAGTGGTATCCTATTCTTTCCAATACCTTCTAAAACTCCGGGAATGAGGTCTCCAGCCCCCTGTCGCAACTCTACCACTGTCACTCCGTTAGTCCACCGAAGGAAGTGGGTTCGAAGATTCCGTTACAAACATACATACAATTAAAGATACAAGTGAAGATAATAAAAGCGTGTTAACAAAGACATTAGAAGGTGGAACCCACTTAGACTCACCATCACTTGGCCCCTTTGGCACAGAAGAGATAATAGTACTCCGTACAGAACGGCCACTCCCTTCCCCGCGCTGATTCAGATACCGCACCCCACCCCTGGCGTCTAGGGACTGGTTGAAAGTTCAATAGACGCGGCTGAACGCCTGACGAGTGACCGCGCGTATACGGTGAATAATAACCGGCAATGGTGAAGTTTTGTGCATTATTTGGGTGTCTGTCGTCAACTAGAAACACCAAAGACAGGAGATTCTTTCAGTTCCCGACTGATGAAAGAAGGTAAGCAACAGCAACTCTATTGTTGTTCTTTTGAGAAATACAAATACTAATACCTTAACTCCCGGAATGTAACTTGGTCAGCGTTTGCTGAGTGTGTCTCGCTCTCTCACAAGGACAGACTTTGTGCGAGACAGAGACAGAGTTATATGTTTGTAGTAATGACTAGCTACTGACTACGATAATTGATAATAAGTCAGTGTCGTAATATTTTATTTTTAACCGACTTCAAAAAAATGAGAGGTTCTCTAAAGGTTCTCTTTCATATTTTATTTTCTAAGATACCTAGTACTAAACCTTCCGTAATACATAATTATCAATTAAGTACATTTACTATAGGTATTCATTTCGTGATATTCGTTGTTGGTGCGATTCAACAACGCGAAGAACGAAGCACTTCGAGTTGAAAAGTAGGTAGTAGGTGGGTCAATCAACCAATTTTACCCACACTTTGCTGTCCCCGACCATTTATTATTAAACTACGCTAAATGGTTTTTACACATTTGACGAATATAACAATAGTATCTAAGCTAGCAGGCATAGGCACTACGGGAACTTGATTACGTTCTCGAAGATCTTCGTTTGTGTTTTTTTTTGCTCGCATGGCGCGGTATGGTGTCCTTTGATAGTGCCTTTGAGCTGCTAGTCCTCGAAGAACTTTCAGAGGGAGTGCGTGCGTTGACAGAAAAGTGTGGGTTAAGTTGATTGACCCAGGTACGCACGCACTAACTTTGTCGCGGCGACGACGACGGCGCGGCGCGCCATTAGCTGGGTCCACATACAGCGAGCTTCGGCCGGGTCTCGCTCGAACCCTGTAGTGGTTTGGTCGTTTTGAATCTCTCAGAGACTAGGTACCTACTTAACATAAAATTCGAATATTGTACAATCCTAACGATGTTTTTACATAGGTAGGTACCTACCTACAGTTCACACCAAGTGTACTTACCTACTTCAGAATAAGTAATAGTAGGTAACAACAACATAACATAGCTTCACGCCTTTTCCCATAAGAGGTGGCAAAGGCACTGTGCCCACTTTTAGACAGTTATTCGGAAACGGCAGCGCCCCTACAAAGTCACTTCATAATAATGCAAACGCTTGTGTTCGGGTCGCAACGTCGTCTTTCGGTTCGCCCGACGCAAATCGCTGCATTTGCCGCGCTACCAGCCCTAGCAATATTTACGCACACATTTGCACGTATACAAACATCATTTGATCATGTAGTAGTAATAGGTTATTATTTTACGAGCGTTCTATGGAGTGTCCGAGGTGTGCCTTTGGTCTTCACCTAAACTACCGCATTGTTTGCCATAAAAGATTTCATCGTTTTATGATATTTCACGTTTGGCCATTTCATGATATGGCCAACTCGACGATATGGCTACGACATATGCAATCATTTTTGTAGAAAATTTATTGTAGAATACTCGAGTCTAAGAACGTTTTTTGCTATGGGCCACCGTTCGCAAGTTTTTTACGAAAAACTAAAGAAAGGGACCTTTACACCCTCCCCCACCTGTTAGCTCAAGCCCCACCCTCCAGGACTTTTAGTATGTTGTTAAATACCCCATTCCCTACAACCATACCAAAATTCGCTTATACACGAATAATTCCCGCTAATTGGCATTTTCTCGTCTTCGTTCGGTAGACTACGTATGGAAAACGGCATTTTAAAACTAAACTCCCTGCTAACAAACTCGGGTGAACTTTTTGCTCCTAAACCCACCACAACGCACGACCCGTAGTGCCATGTAGTGGAAAAGTGCATGTAGGGAAGCAAGGAATGATATACTGGCAGGCCCGGTCCCTCCCTTAGGTGCGATAAACCCTTCCCCCTCCCCCCCACTTTCTTTATGGGAAGGTCGAAACGGCCTCGCGCGGGTCAGGTGAGGTAGATTACGAACGTATTTCCCGGATGTGTTCGGAGCTCTATCTATCTTGAGGTTTGTTCTTCTAATCTCATGTAGGTGTGCGTCAGGAGCTTGGTTGTTTTTAGGGTTCCGTACCCGAAGGGTGCCAAACGGGACCCTATTATTGAGACTTCGCTGTCCGTCCGTCCGTCCGCCCGTCCGTCCGTCCGCCCGTCTGTCACCAGGCTGTATCTCATGAACCGTGGTAGCTAGACAGTTTAAATTTTCACAAATGATGTATATCTGTTGCCGCTATAACAACAAATACTAAATAAAACCGGCCAAGTGCGAGTCGGACTCGCGCACGAAGGGTTCCGTACCATTATCTATAAAAAACCGCAAAAAAAAAAGTATGGGAGCCCCCCCTAGATATTAATTTAATTTTAATTTAATTATTTATTTTTTAAGTAAATAATATACTCAATATATTGTGAAAATTTTAAGCGTCTACCTGCTACCATTATCAATATCGAGCAAAAATGAGCAAAAAAAATCACGTTTGTTGTATGGGAGCCCCCCGTAATATTAAATTTCTTTTGATTTTTAGTATTTGTTGTTATAGCGGCAACAGAAATACATCATCTGTGAAAATTTCACCTGTCTAGCTACCACGGTTCATGAGTTACAGCCTGGTGACAGACAGGACGGACGGACGGACGGACGGACAGACGGACAGCGAAGTCTCAGTAATAGGGTCCCGTTTGGCACCCTTCGGGTACGGAACCCTAAAAATAAAAGAAATTCAATATTAAGGGGGGCTCCCATACAACAAAAGGTTTTTATAGATAATGGTAAAGAACCCTTCGTGCGCGAGTCCGACTTGCACTTGGCCGGTTTTTCATTAGTTTTCCCGATGGCTGTTTTTGTGAAAATATCCTAGGGCATTTGATCTTATTACTCTTTTTAACCGACTTCCCAAAGGAGGAGGTTTACAATTCGTCCGGATGTTTTTTTTATGTCTAGTCCCCGATTGCGCCGAGACGGATGGACCGATTTGGAAAATTATTTTTTTGTTTGAAAGGGTTTACCTTCCCATTGGTCCCATTGACACCAGGTCAGGATCTGATGATGGGATCCTGGAGAAATCGAGGGAACTCTTCAAATATTATAGGCAGACCTATAGTGATTTTTGTGTTTTTAGTAATAACTCGTGCATTTACTCACGGTAAGTATAATATTGTTTTTTTATTTTATTTTATTTATTTATTAGTACTAAGCCCACAGCACATACAATTAAAATATAAGTTAACAATTACACTTTTTTGAGGCCAATTACGGGCTTTCATTATTTTGCGGAACTGCTGATGAAGACCACATATGGCCACCACAACTGCTCAATACTAGGTACAAATACAATGTGTGGCTGAAGGACAGGCAACGCATAGCCTAAACCCGGTGGACCTAGAGCCATGAAACTTTGTACAGAGGTTCCTTAGTAGCTTAGGGTAGGGTTGACAAAATTAAGTCCCCAAGGGGGGGGGGGGGGGGGTTAAGGGTTTACAGTTTGTATTAAACTCAATCTAATCAAATAGGGTTTGTGGAAGTCGGTTTTTTCCAAAGTTTACTTTTTGTTTCAATTATATGTGTACGTATTGCTTTTGCATACTTTCTAATTAAAATGCGTTATAAATATACGTTACAATTTTATGTATATGCAATGTATGTAATTTTATGTATGTATGTACCTACCGAAAATCAACGTCAAGAGAGTAGCTGGTATCAGAAAATAGGCATGCTTTCACAGACAGGCAAAATATTTAAATGGAAACTCTGATGATAGGAGTTTTTAATACGCTTTATTATAACCCGTACAGTCAAAATTGGGTCAGGGTCATTGGACTGGATAGGAAAGTAGTCGCAAAAGTACTACTCTATAAAAAAAAACTTAACGTCTTTTAGCTCGAGCTTTTCTGATATATGTATTAATAAAGCATTGTATAAACTAAAGCTGCCTGCGACCCCAACATACAATTAACTACCGAATTCAATCGAACATGAAATCTAAAATAGTTTACTGCGTTTATGCGGGGTAAAATCTTTTATCACACAATAATAATTTACTCTATGATAATTGTATAAAAAACGTGCGACGACGGCGATAAACGGCAGGAGGGAGATGACATTCCAAGCAGCCGCACTAAAAGTGAAACGCAGTTATTGCTGCACCGACCGTTGCAAAACGTTGCAGAACGAGACAAAAAAACAGACATCCATTTGTTATTTCCATTCTATTCCTGTTATTTTATCGCATGTTTGTTCGTTTGATATCTTCCTAGCTTTATTTGCAAATCGCGTGTCGTGTGCTTCGTGCTACACGTTAACAATTGTAATACGTACTTGTTGAATTGCCAAGCGTTTTGAGGGAGTTTTCTTTGATACGAACGTTTTATTACCGAATGCTGTAATACGAAAACTTGTACACAATTTCTTGAAATTTTCGCGTGATTTGGTTGTTCTAATGTCGAATTGTATTCAGCCAAAAAACTAACGCTATTAACATGCACCAACGACTAGCTAGTTAGTAAAGGGTGTTATTACAGGTCATAGTTTAAACACTGAATTTATTATTTATACAAAAACACACCACACCCATGCACACGCACACACACACACCTCACACACCCTCCCTCTCTCTCTCTCACACACACACACACCCTCCCTTACAATATTTATTTTCATAATTTTTCGTGCTTAATTTATCATGTATAATCACATGTTAAAATATCTACTTTGCTATTTTATATTGAACCTAATGTTTTTAACCTGCCACCATCATATACCAGACATTATAAACAGTAAAGGTTCCCGCTATACAGGTTGCGCCTAGTGCGGGAGCCACAAGTTAGTCATATTTTGATTTCCGTGCCTAAATCGAACATCTCTAATTTATTAATCGATTATTAATCGTTAAATGTGAACAGAGGCGCCGACACCCGTTTAAAAATCGGGTCCGACCAACGAAATGTGTGAACGAGCTGTAACTCTAAAGCTTTTTACATTATGTGTGTACACTGTATTTATGTAATTTTGATAAAATAAATGATTTTGTAATTTGTGTTTGTATTTATAAATATTAAAGTTCTAATCTGCAAACCCGAAAGTCAACGTACTTTTTCTTCCCTCGCCTTTGTAATAATAAGCCCTATATCTGGGGAAAATAGGCAAGTAAGTCGGTATAGGCGAAATGCGTGGTGGCAACCTTCCGCATGGCCTATGAATTAGTAAAGGGATAAGGAAAGGCGATGCATTTTACAGCGTCGCAATGCATTCTGACTTTCCCTGTGCTGTGCCTTCTTAGCCGCAACTGTGGTTTTTTAATCGTAAAGTTTTTAACCCCAACGACTAAAAGTTTTCAAGAATTGTCTGTGAGTGGGGGGGTGTGTGAGGGTGCATGCGAATGTTTAGGTGTTTCATTAAAAAAACTGGCCGTCAATAAATGGATATCCCTGCGATGCTCTTTAGCAGTGTTTATTAAATACCTTAATGGGCTCTACTCACGGTGCAATCTGTCTTGCAACTTGTCGCTGCAACTTGTTGCATGCAACCTGCAACCTGCCTACTCACGATGCAATCTCGATGCAATCGATTGCATGCAACCAGCAACCTGCCTACTCACGATGCACTCTGCCTGCAATCTGTTGCAAGGCAACAAGTTGCAGCAACAAATCGCAAGATAAATTGAGTAGAGCCCTTTAATGAGAACATAATGAGTCTAAATTTTAAATCTCAAGTCAATGTGGAGATGTATTACAACAATTTAATAAAAGCTGTCGTTGTACCCCGTATTTAGTTAAAACTAATTTGTGTTCCGACAATGCACAAACACTTAATTAGTATGCAAATTGATCGTTCGGAAATCACCGCAGTTATAAAATGGCGCTCATCAAATATGCCGCTCCATATAGTTTGTACAATAGAGTTAGGCAACTGGTTCTGTTTCGGGAGAAGAGGGAGAAGCCATCGATGGCTGTGGGGTAATCACGAATATTTGACGTATCGAGAAAGTAAGCGAACCAAGTGACATTTTATTTCCTGATAATGCTACCTACTACATAAGGGGGTCGTATTATTAAACAGTTCTCAGTTCAGTTATCCCTTATAGCGCGTGATAATCAAAGATTAAGTTTGACAAATGTATGGATATGATTGTAAATGTGCATATGGAATTGTCAGAATTTAAAAATGAATAGTATTGAGACGTCTTTGAAGTAGTGGAGTAGTTTACACTGAGAAAAATGTCATTTTGGGGTAATCTTAAAATATCGTGACGTTGGTCTAAAATAGATGCAAAAATATGGAGATAATAGGTCAATATTAATCTATAATTTAAATTGTTAGGATGGAATCGAATTGTTTGGGTAAACAATACAATAATAAGATACTTATCATCGTAAACATTGGTCACACAAAATAATAGTATCATCTTCAAATAATAACACTATGTAATAGAAAATGGCCCACTGTCCTTTAAATTTGTATGATATTTTTAAATACGAGTATAATTCTAAAACACAATGACAGTGTCACCGTATTTATATTTATTTCATTTCATATATGAAGAAGTATCTCTGAAAATAAGATGAAGTTCCCTAAAATGTAGTATGATAAAATTATGTGCTATTTACTTTTATTTTTTGAGTTCACATCATTTTTTATATTACAGTCACATTATTTTGAGTGAATCGTACTAAAATACGATTACAGATACTTCATATTTTTAGAGTAAGCATCAAAGTTTAATATTAAAGTAATATTATTTTAAGTGAATCTTACTAAAATACGATTACAGAAACTCATTTATGAGTAGCATCCAATTTTGTGTGATTCCTACAAAAATATGATGACAGCACCTTGTAGGTGCGGTTCGTAATTCGCTAATCCATGCCGCATCCCTCGCTTCCCTCCCCTCCCACTACCCTTTGATTGAGTTTGAGACGGACCGCGCCACGGTACGGACAGTTGTTCGCGTTGTCGCGTCGCGTCGGACGGTTGTTTTGTTGTTTGATGTGATTTTGTGAGAGTGCTTCTACATTACATAATTCTTATTTGTGAATCATCGGTCAGAGTGTGTCGATAAGGGGGCGCAAGAAAGGATGGATCAAGCTACGCGGGACCTACTAACTAAGTGGAGTTTGGCCCACTATATAGAACGTTTTGAAGGTAAGTTGACTAACCTAGGTTATGTTTCATGTTAGCATGGTTTCGTTTCGGGTTGAGCAAAATGCTTTCGTAAGTAGGTATTAATGTGGTATGGGTCCAAACTGCGACCTGTAGATCTTAGGAGACATCCATGCGAATGTCTGATTAGATAAACTCTACAGGTCGCATTTACCTACTCCATGTTACGTGCGTGATGACGTGCATTCCTGGTGGTATTAGTATGGAAAAAAAATGCAGTCGTGTTATATTTTTTATTGATTTTACTTTCGCGAGGTCTACTACAGCTCACAGAGCCTCAAGTTAACAGCGGCTCAACTTTAGTTCCTGACCTATTGACTAGGCTGTCAAAACTTTTTTAGCGTATAGTTGGGGTCATTTAATCATCTTCCTGAAAGTTTCAGGTAACGGAAATTAGTAGTTTTTAAGATATGATTTTTTGAAAATCTGAAAATATTGTAAAATTATGTAACAAAACGCAAAAAATATGTCAAAATCTATGGTCTGTGGTCAAAATACATTAGTTACGTTTCGTTGTATGCATATTTGAAAAGATGAATCTATTTTAAACGTAAAATATCACTTTTGATAAATTAAAAGTTGTAATTTTTCTGAAACGGAGTGCATTTGGGGTGTTGTCTGTCCGAGTTTTTGTTGGTTGGGCGGCCATTTTGAATCCGATTGGATCAATTATAGGTTACTTCCTGTTTGAAAACTAAAGATAGGTTTGTTAGGTACACACTTATAAGCAGAACCGGGAGCCGGAGCGAAGCGGAGCGGAGCGAGGCGACCCCCTACTTCTGGCAACCCCCCCTCCAACCCCTCATCCCCTCCAACTCCCCCGCCCAACAATGCAAAAAAACTTCAAAACTCAAAACTTTAAAAAATCATATCTCAGCAATTAGGCACTTCTGCGGGGGGGGGGAGAAGTAGGGGAGGCATCTGCCCCCCTCCCCCTTCCCCCCTCTCCCCCTCAAGGTCAAGGTCAGTAGGTCAGGATCTAAAGTCCTTATATTATGTAACCTCCAAAAATTAAAAAAATCATAACTCAGAAACTATACAGTTCCGTTCGGGGGGAGTAGTAGGGGGGGCATCCCCCCACCTCCCCCCTCCCCCCTTCCCCCCTCCCAAGGTCAATTTCAGTAGGTCAGGAACTAAAGTCCTTCCTTAACAGCATCTATAATTCTCATTTTACGAATTACAAGTAGGTACAATTTCCGCACGGCGCGGTGTACAGTTCGCGTAGGTATTGTAGAAAGTACACGTATGAAGCTGGCCGAGAGCGAGTTTCGCATTATGCAGTCGCGTTAAAGTCGCTTTTTGCACGTAAAAAGAGTTTGCCAAACTTCAGATTATAGATACTATGCTTCAGACGTGATTTTTTAGAATACGCGAACTGACCCGAAGTAGAAGAAGAACCTAACTCCTACCTACAGTGGCTGGCACGGCACGCAACTTGAGCAAAAACCTTGTCCTGTGCTCTTGTGTGAAAAACATCGGAGTAGGTAAACCATTCACAAAATTAAAGGCCCGTTTTGACACATCACGCCGATGAAGTTTTGACCCCTAACGCGTAGGTAATAAAAGCCAACTGTTGCGTTACAAGCAAAGCGTACAAGTTGGACCTAGGAAAACCGCTTCTATTACCTACGCGTTAGGGGTTTAAACTTCATGGGCGTGCATTGAGCTACCATTACGCTAGTAATACTAGTTCAATGTGGATGTGGGCGTGAACTGTCAAAACCGGCCTTTTCTTTTGTGAATGGTGTAGGTACTTAATTTACAAGTTGCAAGCAACAAATGCAATACAATTGCATGTGAGTAGAGCCCTTTATATCTGCAAGCAAAACAAAATAAATATCTAAAAAGCATCTACCTACTCCTTTGTTCTAGTTAGTGCCAACTACCTTCTTTCTCGACCAAGCCAAATTGACATATGATATTCTCAGGCTTCTTGCGTCTCATGTCACCTACACTTGAAGCCCTTGTGTTCCACAGCTGTGACATGAGATGGAAGATGCCTGACATTGGTCTAGTTAGTCAGCTTTGGTCAGCTTCATCAAGTAATAATCTAAACCTTTTCTTTTTTCAGCCGAAAGAATAGATATTGCCACAATGCAATTGTTAAAAAAAGAAGATATAATGATTATGTTCCCTCAAATAGGTGACAGACTTAGATTTGAGGCATCTCTGGCCATGTTGAAAAATGACCAAACAAAAGATACGGTTGGTTTTCAAGCAAAATTTTATTTTATTTTATTTTGCTATGACCAACAACAAGCATTTATAGGAAGTAATTTAGGGTGTGGGGAGGGAGATGGGAGTGGAAACCCAACGTGGCCACCACCACCACCCCCACGGCCGGAGATGCATATTCATTTTAACAATAAAAACAACATTTTCTGTTTTTAATTTAAACGAATTTTAGGTTAGTTTGAGATCTTTTCCTTTTGTCTTTTGAAAGGGGAGAGGCTGTCCCGTTCAGCTCAGGGTGTTCAGCCCTTTGATTACTTAGCTCAAAGTGACAGGCAGGCAAAGATGAATTCTTTGTCCAAGTTCATAATTATTATTTTCTAAGGATTTTACTAAATTATGTAGATTACCCATTACCTAATTTGATTCACAGGATAACACATTCAGTCCCTCACTCTTTGGAAACTTACTGGAGGGCGAATTTTCGAGCAGTCTTCCATTGGAGTCCCTGACTACACCATGTGATGACATAATCATAAATCAAGACATAATCATAAATCAAGATGGTGAAGCCTCTACAAACCAGCCTGTACGTACTTAGATAAAATACAATTACACACCTTTTGTGTGATGAACTTAGATGTTTGTTCTGTCTGCTGGGTGTTATGCTATGCCCATCTGGTCTAGTGGCTTGTCGTGATAATTTACAATTATTGGTAGCAGTCTGTCAATACTTAACTGTCATTTCCATTCTAAAATCATTAAGTTGATTCGATAAAATGAAGTAAATTCCTCAAACAAAAATAATTCTAAAGTATAGTATAACACCCTGAACTACCTATATCTAAGCCTCAGTTGTCTGTATGTATCGTGTGTCCTACTCTGCTGTATCTCTTGAACCATAATTGGTAGCCATGGAATTTTCACAGAATATGCGTTATCGTAAAAACCCCTCCACCAACCCGCACTGAGCCAGCGTGGTGGAGTATGGCTCAATTTTACTCGCATCCGAGTAAAGGCCTGTGCCCCTCGGTGGGGACATTAATGGGCTACATTTACTTTACTTTATGCGTTATCAACTTATCACTTCAGGGTTGGCCTAAAAACAAAAGTTGTTCATAATACATACTTAAACATACATTTATACCTTTTATCATTAACATACCTTTTTAATTGTACATTTGTTATACTGTGTCAACCTCAAATTAAATACTTTTTTTGTTTTAGGCCGGTGATCTACTAATGTACTCGTACATACCACAAGACTCGTCAGTGGGTGAAATTGTGTCTGATGAGTCCACCGTGAACAATATAGTAAGTTATTGCCTATTTACTACTTATTTGTGGAGAAGTTTACATTACTATTGAATATTTTTGACCCCTAACATAAACAGATGGGTGTTATATAAACTTGTTTATCTGCATTTATTTATTTAGATGGTAATACTAAAATTACTATTTTGTATTTCAGGCGTGTACCATATTGAAATCGTCAGTCGAAGGAAGGCAAATAATAGATATTGGTCAGAAAACAGGCGCCTTACCATCTGACGTCCGTGGGCGACTGTGCAAGTTGCTTATGGAAAAACTCATAACTGCTGAGAACCCGGTGCTGCAGACTGACTCCCAGCTGTGCGCTCTGTCATATGACATCGGCAGATTATTCAAAAAAGAATCACCACCGCTATACTACGCGCCGTACCTGCCAGCTGACGCTTACCAGACTAAGCGCAACACCTCTGGCTGGTTGGTCACCGCCAGAAGGGCTCGACGGCAGCATTTGGTTTCATTGGGGCTTCTGGAAAAGCCCAAATCACGCTCCCGCTCCAAGTCGAGTACTACCAGTCTAGACAGCCCTTCACACCCCGGCATTGACCTAACTGGACTTACAGCAGGTAACTCCCTTTTTAGATAGTGAAATTAATATGCGAATTAGCTCAAGCTCTATTATTTTAAAATATCTGAATCTAAACCATAATTATTGTACGAATTATTATTCTCCGTTTAATTTTTCTGTGCAGGTGACGCGGAGGACGTAGCGTCGGCATTGGAGCAGCTATCGCATCCATCAGCTGGTCCGTGGCATGAGGTCAGCACCCTCTGGCGGGAAACAGTGCGAGCCCGCCTCCGTTACTTGTACTTCGAGGAAGGGACGTTACAGGAGTACTTTAATAAGTACCCTATTCTCAAGTCCAGTGACGGGTGGCGGCTCCTGACGTATGACTACGAAGCACTGTTTCCCGACAAATCCGGGGGCCTCGACGTCCTGGAAGCTTCAGCCGAGAAAATCCACGAAGCTGCTCGGCAGAAGCTAAGAACCACAAAGGATAAATTTCTTCGGCAAAAAATTGCGGACACGTTGGCGATTTGTGACGGTAAGAAAAATATGATTCTGGTTGTTTTCGCGGGGGAGAAGATATTTGCGCATCAGATAAAAATCAAAACAAATCCTTTTAATTTATCTGGCGCTAACACTGGTCTTTGCCCATTTGACAAAAAAAAAAGATTAAGCTATCGAAAACATCATGAATTTAACTTGTTTAACTCATAAATATCTAAAATGTTGTTTTGTTCCCTCTCCCTATTTACTCAGTAAAAATGATGAAGTGTGTCAAATATGGTTATTATTTTCTTTCCAGATGAAAAACCGGAGACAAAAACAATAGCAGCTATATTGCTCCTCGGGTGTCTTTTTAACATTCCACCTGCACGCCGGTCTAGAAAAGACTGGCAAGCGTCACGAGCAGAGGTACTAGACGGTTTCGTGACGATTGTGAACACTGAAGCGGACGTTCCGGTGGCAGTTGAGGAGCGTCGCCAAAAGCTTCTACAAATTGGTATAACCCTGCAACCATTCATAATTTGGTGCCGCGAGTCGGGTGTCTCCTTCACAGTTTGTGACAATACATTTTACAGGTTCACAACATTACCAGAAGCGGTTGATGTGACATTTAAAATATTTCATGCAACTGCGGCTAAATATTCCACCGAAAGCTTTAATATTTGGCTTATAATACAAATTGGTTTTTACGGAGTAAAAACAGCCTACGATCGAATGTCACAATCTGTGAAGGAGACATTAGTTACTCTCGGTGTCACAATTTAACTAATATGAAGTGTTACAATTGTAAACGGACTTTCCCCAAGTTTTCTTCCCTTATTACTCACATAAGGAAAGAATGTAAAAAAAATGATATTACTGGCGTTTTTAAATGTGGGGAAGACGCATGCTACCGGTATTTCACGGACGTTAGACAGTTCAGAAAACATGTTAATTTAAAACATTTCAATATAATACATACTCCTCATTTGCCATCCACCTCAAGCGAGGCTTGCGTAGTCCCCGAGAATCTATCATCAACAATATCTATTGCTACGACTACCGACGTAGCAACAGAGCACATACAAATTGATTCTGATAGTGAACCTGAAGTCCTTGAAAATGCCGATAGTTTTATTCATAAAGAAGTTCTGAAATTTATGTCAACGCTATATACAAATCCCTCTGTATCTCGATCAGCTGTACAGGATATAGTTAGTAATTTGCAAACCTTACTTGACAATATCGCGCCGTCTTTGATGTCTGTATTCGGCTCTGTGCTAGTTGAAGAGGAAAGCATGCCTGGAAGCGAAATTAATGAACGACTTCATAAGTTGATGATAGCTTTGAAGGGCACCTTTTCCCCGTTCCGTTCAGAATATTTGAGATTCCAAGAATTTCATTCATTCGGGTCTTTAATACTACCGCACGAAGTAACCGTTGGTTACTGTCCTGACACTGCACAAAGTAGTAATACTTTAACAATACACACCAAGCCAAGTACAATGCAAGTAATTCCATTTCGCCATGTTTTGAAAAAGTTTTTTTCCATTGAGACTATTTGGAAAGATGTAATGGATTATTTGAACCATCTAAGGGGTAACTTACTAACCCGTGAAGAAAATCCGACGAGGCCAATGTGTCTAGAAAATGTAATGCAGGGATCTGTATGGCTGGCAATGTGTACACCGCAAACGTCACATATTATTATGCCTTTAATAGTATACTACGATGATTTTGAAATTGGAAATCCTTTAGGGAGCCACGCTGGGGTGCATAAGCTTGGTGGTGTTTATGTTTCGCTGCCAGCATTACCACCACATTTGTTTTCATTGTTGAATAACATTTTGATGATAGCTATTTGTCATTCTGCTGACAAAGCTAAATATGGAAACAAAGCTATTTTTGACCCTGTTATTGAGGAATTGAATTACTTGCAAAACACTGGAATTTTTATAGAAGAAAATTTCTTTAAAGGAACCGTAAAATTTAAGGTGGTTGCCATAACTGGCGATAATTTAGGCCTGAATTCTATCCTCGGGTTTACTGAAAGTTTTTCAGCTAACAAGTGTTGCCGAATTTGTAACATTGACAAGAAAGGTTTACAATCTGCTCTATATGAAAACAGTGACTTGCTTAGAAATATGACTTCATACTATGCTCAGTTGCAAGACAACGAAATATCTTCCACGGGCATTAAAGAATCATGCTGTTGGCTTAAGTTAACTGGGTTTGATTTATTTCAAAATGTAGCAGTAGACCCCATGCATGACATATTGGAAGGTGTAGCTCGTTATGTAATGACTTTCGTCATAAACCACTTCCTTGCCGAAGGTCTTTTAAACATCTCAATATTGCAAAAAACAATAATTTCCTTTGATTACGGACCAGACAAGGATTCGAAACCATGTAATTGTTTAGTTGTCCAAGGTTCTAAGGTGAAATTAAGAACTTCAGCATCCGAAATGCTTACCCTTATTAGATACTTCAGCCTGATAGCCGGGTATTACATTCCTTTAGAAAATAAAGTATGGAAATTATACATTCTGTTGCGGCAAATCACTGATAGGTTATTAAGCCATAGGGTCTTCAGTGACACCAATGTCCAACTCCGGCATTTAATAGCAGAATTCAATCAATTGTACATGGAGCTTACAAAATCACACCTGCAGCCAAAGTTTCATTTTCTGACTCATTACCCTACCATGCTAATGAAGTTCGGCCCCGCGCGTAACATGTGGTCTATGCGTTTTGAAGCCAAGCATAGGATATCTAAGTTAGTAGCTAGAGCATCTTTTAATCGAGTCAATGTTTGCAAGACTCTAGCAATGAAATGTCAACTTATGCTCAATGACTTCTTTGTGAAAAATACAATTCCTACAACAATAATACTAGGAAAAAAATCTGCTTTAAATCCAGAAGACACTGTCAGGTTTTCTCTCGGCACTGGGGCTGTGCTAAAATACTCAGTTACTTCCGCTACAATAGCTGGTGCTATATGGCAGCGGAACTCTATTGTTACTGTAGATATAGATGAGCAAGAATTCTTACCCACTTTTGGCAAAATTGATGCAATTTTGTTAACCAATACTGATGACGTTTTTTTCCGTTGCTGTATGTTTGAAACTATTGAATTCAATTCTCATTACAATGCTTATGAAGTTAAACGTGGCAATGATTATCAGTGTATTCCATGCCAAAATGCCGTTGCTCCGCTTCCGAACACGCTTACTTTTATGCGAGGTAACACATCATATATTACAAGTAGATGGTACCTTGACTAAAAATATTGATAATTCTGTAATTAGGCATATTAAGACGACCGCGTGTGCGCGAGCTTCCATACAAAAAGCGATAACATTTTCCTACCCTTTAACCGAGGAGGCCTTTGCCCAGCAGTGGAACATAGCAGGCTCGTAATAATAATAATAATAATAATTAACCTTTTCCGATTTTCACTATTTTTTTACATGGTACTTACAAAAACAAAACGTATACGAGCATAGTTTTCTATCGTATCTTAAGCCCTGAGGTGCTATTTTTGAATCACACTTTTAGCAAACGAGCGATCATAACGAACGATATTCTATGTAATATCGTTCGTTATGATCGCTCGTTTGCTAAAGTGTGATTAAAAAATAGCGCCTCTAGTCAGTGGAACGACCCGGAGGCGGTGGTTTAAACTGGTTTTACCCACCGCCTCCGGGTCGCTCCACTGACCAGGCAGTGCCTGTAGACAAGTGACATCGCTAAGGATAGCGAAACGAAACGATAACTTTTTATGTATGCGATTTGACATTTGGAATCGCTAAGGTGACTCCACCTAGCGAATCCAAATGTCAAATCGCATACATAAAAAGTTACAGAGCCACCATCTTAGCTGTTCGGTGAGAAATATTGGTACTACAGACTTCTATGTCCGCAATAGCACTATACTATAGAAAACGATGCTCGTACGTTTTGTGTTTTTTTTAAATATAATGTATTACTTATATTTTTATATGTACTAGGTAAAGTTCTTATATGTATTTCCTAAAATATATATTATTTCAAGAAACATAAAATGTACAAGCATAGGTTCCATCGTATCTCAAACATGTAAAAAAAATGTGAAAATAGTTACCGCTTTTTGTATGGAAGCTCGCGCACACACGGTTTTTTTTGGGTGTTAATTCCCCAAGCTTCTAACCTTATATTTTAACCATTGTATTAATGATGCTTTCTTTTTTCTATTGTACATGTAGCAAATAATTATTAATAATTGATTCTTCATACTGACATACAACGTGTAAATAAATTAACGCAAAATGTCGCTCTGATCAAATCGGTTTCTTAGTGGAAGTTGCTCGGAATGATAGTAAGTAATTTCTTATTTTGCGTTAATTTATTTACACGTTGTTTAGATACTGTAATAGTTATGGTGCTATTCCGAAGTGATAGCTGAAGTGTTGACGTATACATTTCAACAAGATCTGAACAGCTCATGCATGAGCCATATTGCCCACCCTGTTTATTGTAAAAAGTAGTATTGATCGCCTAGCATTTAGAATAATAATTGTACCTTTAGACTGGATATACTAAATCAGAATGGGCGATGTAATAAACTTTCTATTTCTAGGTACAGTCAGCCAAGCAGAAAGCTGACCCACCGGACTCATTAATTCTATACCGACAGGGGGTCAGGTATATGCTTGCCTGACTGTGCTATCAATTGTTTAGAATATATTTCATCAAGATCTGTACACCTCATGTGCCATCGTCACGTTCACTGATTTTGTTCGCCTTCGTTTCGGAATGTATTTGATAGAAATAGATAGGTACAAATCTTTAGTTTTGCATGTATGTCTATTTATGTTTCTAATCAAAACAGTCATCTTCTATTGTATAATTGTATAAATTATTAATTCATACTAAATAAATACCTACCAATAATTCGAATTGTTTTGTTTGTTTTTTTACATTGTCACATCCCGTTATCTCTGTTCGTCATATCTCTGGTTATATCCCACCCATTACATTACGTGTTATTTATTAATGTACATTTATTACCTCGGGCAGGGAATAGGATATAGTATAGTCTATGGCCATATATAACAGAGCGTAGATCGAATGTTACTAGCTAACACCAAGATCGCGCTTTGCTTAGAAAACTTATAAGTTGCCAAAAAAATCCGTAAGCGTTGTAATCAACACTGAGTTATCATATCAGTGTCAATTACATCCCTTACGGATTTTTTTGGCAACTTATAAGTTTTCTAAGCAAAGCGCGATCTAGGTGTTAGATAGTAACATTCGATCTACGCTCTGCTATATATGGCCATAGACTATATTATATCCTATCCCTGCCCGAGGTAAGAGGATGTAATAATAAATATCATGTAAAGTAATAGGATATAACCAGTGATTTGAAGGAAAATGCAGGAAAAATTAAAGGACCTAACCCGAAATACTAGGAAAGTATATTATAATTGGTAGGACATAATTGGAGATATAAGAAAGTCATCAATAAATAGTAGGAAAAATATTAGGACCTAACCGAATATACGAGGAAGTCATCTATATATAGTAGGAAATATAATAGGTCGTAACTGGAGATATGAGGAAGTCATCGGTAAATAGTAGGAAAAGTAATAAGACATCACTGGTTATATAAGGATGTCATCGATAAATGGCAGGAAAAATATTAGGACGTAACTGGAGATATGAGGAAGTCATCGTTAAATAGTAGGAAAAGTAATAAGACATCACTGGTTATATAAGGATGTCATCGATAAATGGCAGGAAAAATATTGGGACGTAACTGGAGATATGAGGAAGTCATCGGTAAATAGTAGGAAAAATAATACGACATAACTGGTTATATAAGGATGTCATCGATAAATGGCAGGAAAAATAATAGGACGTCACAATGAGGTATGATGAAAGGAAATATAAATAGTAGAAAACATAATCATAGAATGTATGCTGGTAATACTAAAGCCATGGTGACACGTCATCTTAAACGCCGTTATCATCAGCAACAGTATTATCATCGTACTTTTCGGTGATGTCAGTATGCTCCGTACTTGAAGTGAATTCATCTTACTTTAAGCTGAATTCACGTCATTTATGATTGCCAGTTTTCTCAGTGTACGTACTCGATTTGTAAACACTCGTGCTCACTCCGCTGAACAGACAAAAGTACCGCGAATTTAATTTTGCTATTTCCGGTTTGTGGTTCGTGCTTAATTATGGACAATTGTTTGATCGAAATGCGCATCTATGAGTTTGCGTAAATGGCGTGCAACTAGTCTAAATGAACGGTCATTAATTGACTGCTACAAAATAGGTAGCTATAGGAAACCTGAAAACATAACAGGGCCCTCTTTTGCACGTATTTGTTAACTAACATTGTGTACGTAATTAAAATGTAGCCCATTAATATCCCCACCGAGGGGCACAGGTCTATACCCGGATACGAGTAAGACACTGTTTCAATAAAAAATACAATTTCAAAAGTTCCGCCAGCTTCTATTCTTATTTCTTACACGTCTATCGAGGGCCAGAGCTATACGTCAGTCTCCCTTCCTTTCTAAACGAAACAAGGAGAAGTTGTGACTATAGCACAGAAGAGATAATAGTATAATTTGTACCAAGCTATAGTACTGGTGCCGTACATCAAATGAGGTAGTTTTTTTTATGAGTTGTTGGTGATAAAATGGGTAATGACAAATCCAAGTTTTCCATCTCGAAAGCCCCCCAGATCACAGTTAAAAACTTGAAAGTTTAGGACATTTTTCCATTTTCACTTTTTATTCGAAAACCTTACATATTTGTACAAATAAATCAAAGAAGACAAAATTTCGCGTCGATAACAAAAAAGATATTAAAATTGGTCCAGTACTTTGACTTTTATGTAGTGGTGTTTTCATTAATATAATAATAAAGAAGTGTGCTCGCTTTTCTATATCATCTGCAAAGTATATGCAGATGATATAGAAAAGCGAGCACACATTTTCCTTTGAACAAGCTCCAGGTAACTATGACGTTTACTTGTTCTTTGTCTATAAATCATCTGATTTGAACTCTAACTTCAAGTTAGAAGATAGATCGCAATGAAACTCTGCCGAGAAGCACTAACTTATGAGTGAGAGGGAATAGATCATCAATACAAATATGGGGATATTCATGCAAAGATTTTTGCACAGGTCAAAGAAATTATCTCTGTTTGGCGAAGCTCTACCTGTGTGTGAGTTGAATTTTCCTGACTTTGCTTGCATCAATTAAGTGCGACCACAACTACTCGTACTATAATATGTGCGACGCAATAAAATGCTATTTACATCAAAGTTATTGATGATTCTCTTACAATCACATTCCCCGGTTTCTGAAAGAGTACTCAAATACAACAGGCGATTGATCGAAGATTGTTTATAAATAGATAATGAAAACGAGTTTGACATAAGATTAACATTTCATCATTCTTAAAGAAACCGGGCACAAGTTTTTTTATATCATGATAATAAAGCTTCATTTACTTAACAGCGAGAATGGAAAATGTTTCAATAATCCCAATTCAATCCTCACCAACTTAACTGAACTCGAATCAAAACAGATCAACGTTCAACTTGGTTAATAAAATAAGGCGTAATCGATGTAAATTCTGCGTAACAAAGTCGACAGCTGAAGAAAAGTGCATGTCACTCGGGTTCAAGGGGTGCGGGTGAGGGAGGGGGGCTGAAATCAGGCGCGCAAACATTGACTTTAGACTTTTACTCACTTAGCGAACTGCGCTTGGTGGAAATCACTCAAAAAGCAAGGTTTAAAATCTCGCTCAGACAAATACCGACATTTTTTCTATCGTCAGAAGTAGGAATCACACGAAAAAAAAAATGGTGTCCCCATACAAGAAACGTGTTTTTTTGTACTTTTTACTGTACAATGATGCGACACCCTTCATGTGAGAGTCCGACTCGCAGTTGACCGATTTTTACTATAGTTATGTAAAAATATATTATATTAACTAGACTAGCTAGCAATCCTTGTTTTGAAAGAGTTGACCCAAAAATTAAACGATCAGAAGACGAAGGAAGCTCAGCTCAATTTGAAAAATTAATCAAACCAAACAAAAGAATCCGATCTCAAACACAGCACTCAGCAGTTCAATAGATAGCAGCCGTTTTAGAAAGATTCTTTTAAAACTGGCATGCATTTAATCCCGCAAGACGTTCTCAAATATCTGCTCATTAAGTTATGTACCCACTTTAGACATCGGAGATATGTAAGTTCCTTAATGGAGTGAAGAAACGGAAAGAACGATCCTCTTAGCACAACGACCTCTGAAATGTTCTTCACTCAGCCGGCTTCTATTATTGAATATTTCTGTTATAGACTTTCGGGATGTAAACGACCGCCCGTTCAATTTGCATTGAACAGATTAATGTTATAATCGGCGATTCAATCAGCGATCCCTAAAACCCTACAGACGTGGGAGGGGCAGATGCGGGCCAAGGGGGTAGGGGGGCGATCGCATTTATAAGACTAATAATCACTCCGATAAAATGCTAATTTTGTGTTCATTCGATTTAGGTGACGGAGATGGGCCCCAAGTTGCTTATAGGCAGTCGGTCGACATAGTAACAAAGTGCTAAGCCTAAAGTAAAGTACAGAGTATATTGAAGAAAAGAAATAAAGAAAGAGTGGGTATATTGAGAAGTGTCCTAAAATTGTAGTGTAAAGGTAGTATCCTAAAATAACGGCTTCGTAGAGTGCAGTGGATAATGCAAACAGAATATCTAAAAGGCAGCATAAATGTGGTAAATAGAAAACTCAATTTTGTCGAAAGGTCCGCCCTCCGTTTTCTGCAATCCGATCTCGGTTCACTCGAATATTGACTCAGTGTTCGGGCTGGGCACGGAAGTGCAGATAAGGTGCATACGTGCCCGAGTCACCGCTGCGGCGGCGGGGCCCAGTACCGAGAGGGGTGATAGGTTCGGGATATGGTCGGTACTGTGTCTGATACCATCTAGCTATCAGTGTTTTGAATTGTGTGTTTAGTGTCTTCTATGGTCCGTGGATCTCTGGTGCTTCCTAAAAGCAACCAAGTGCATACTCAAGACGATTTTTTTCGTAGGTTTGGAATAATAGTGTGTCTTTCGTCACCGCCGAAAAAGGCCTGTGCTCAGCAGTGGGTTAATATGGGCCAAGTATATGCAATCCCTCCTGATTTTATCCTTGTACTTAGTTCATGGAATATTGTAAATCACTTCACAACTTCAACACAACAACTTCACAACGAGAATTCGATAACTCGCGAAGATGTGAGCCTAAAGAAAAACTTCCCTTTCATTACTCTTTAAAAAAGAAGTAAACGCTGAAGGACTTCTGGAAGAAAACGGAAAAGTAAAGTTACGGATTTACATAAAGTATTAGTTAAAAATGTTCCAGGTTTCTGTTACTCTTTTACAACTAACTTGGATAAAAAGCGGGCTTTCAGAATTATAACTACATTAATGTACTGTAGACGACACCGCTATCCTAAGCGGATGGCGAAAAACAATTCTAACTTTTATATCCAGAGCACTAAGGACTGGAATTTTTTACTACCCGTATATAGTGGTTAACCTTATGGTGACTGTTACTACTTAAACTTAGGAACTAGGCGGATACGAAGTTTTTTGTCCTATTTTTAACGAAACGAAGCAACGCGAGAATTTATTAGGTTCGAAAGAACTCACTGGGAGCCGACATTCAATATGTGCTTCCTCCATTGAGAAGCTCCAGCCAGAGGACTTACGGGAAATTAATTTACCGAGCGAACTGTTCTTTTCATTCAAAATCGACTTAGTGGTAGTGGTTGTACCTAGTGAAATTATTGAGTAATGTCATTATTGGTTTTTTATTGGTTTACATGAATGACACTCTTTCGGTGGATATTGGACTAGATAGTCAAATCTTTACATAGGACATATCAGACGTTGAAGCTCTAACACGAAAAGGCTTGTCGATCGGAATTGTTTATGTTCAGCATTAATAATGATAATATTAATATATGTAGCCCATCTATGTCCCCACCGAGGGGCACGGGCCTTTACTCCGATACGAGTAAGATTAAGTCAGAATAATTTATCGTATCGTATATATTTATTGCACATAAAAGACAAAAAACAATAAGATAAAGAGAAGAAATGTACAAAGGCAAGCTTATCTCTAAAAATAGATCTCTTCCAGCAAACCCAGGATGGACAGAATATTAAAATACAGAACAGGTAGGCCAATGTGCTCAAATAAGTGAAAAATTAAAATAAATAAATCATATTACTAATCTACTCAATATACTACATAAAGAAGTACATAAATATTATATATATTTGTCGGCGGCAGCGTTGGAGAGGGCGGCGGCGAACCATATTCATCCTCGGCTTCGTCATCGTCTGCCATCTTGTTTTGAATAAAAGATTGAAACTAGTGTTTGTGCGATCTTCCTTTATAATTATTGAGTTATGCCACACAAATTACAGCGGATTTACTATAACGATTGATCTGATATAATGCGATTTGAAAAGTAGCGAGTTCCGCCCTTGCGTCCGTTCAACACCGTTTCCCCACCCAAAATCAACATGGCCACCCGCCTCTGTGTTTATGGTCGTTATCGCTGCGTTCCGTTATTACATCTCACCTGTCAAACCTGACTGAAGGCTGCGTTCATACTTTGACGTTTCCGTCAGTGTGGCCATAAACAAAATCAACACAGACCAAGGGCGGACCACGCTCAAGCACTGTTTGACAGCGCTTGACGTTTCAAATGTCATCAACAATTAATGAAAAGAACTACCCTACATACAACAATCATCTGGAAAAAGCGTTATCCACGACACGGCCATTTCTGACGAGTCACACGTCCTCGTGTGATCCTGCAAAGAAACATAAAATCTACAATGCTCGGCCAGGCCTGATTATCAGAAAAAATACACTAGGGTAGGTACACAGTATTAACATCTTCATCACCAACATCACCACATTACACTACATGTCCAACATATCTACAGCAAATACAATTTTAAAAGATTTATCATCACCACTTTTAGTCTAGAAAGATCATGCAATTTGTTTCACAATCACATCTGCAGTGCTCCAAGCACAAATTCTGATCTCAGGTTACGCTCCAAGCGTTCCTCTGCAGTGCTTCAAGCACAAACTTAAATCTAAGGTCACGCTCCAAGCGTACCTCTGCAGAGCTCCAAGCTCAAACTTAAATCTAAGGTCACGCTCCAAGCGTACCTCTGCAGAGCTCCAAGCTCAAACTTAAATCTAAGGTCACGCTCCAAGCGTACCTCTGCAGAGCTCCAAGCTCAAACTTAAATCTAAGGTCACGCTCCAAGCGTACCTCTGCAGAGCTCCAAGCTCAAACTTAAATCTAAGGTCACGCTCCAAGCGTACCTCTGCAGAGCTCCAAGCTCCAACTTAAATCTAAGGTCACGCTCCAAGCGTACCTCTGCAGAGCTCCAAGCTCAAACTTAAATCTAAGGTCAATTGATCATCACTCTCAGTACTAGCTTACATAGCTAAGCTAATCGATATTCTGCAGGCTACTACTACAGCACGGGACCACTTCAGGTTCGTTCAACTCAGTATCACTCAACTCTTCAACTACATCACGGTTTTCAGGCATCTTTCTCAATCGATCGTGAGCAAATTTATAAGTCCTCCTGGAGTCTAACGCTTTCACAACATAGCGATCGCCCTCTTTTAGCTCTATAACTTTAAAAGGTCCTTTGTACTTGGGATCTAATTTAGTTTGGTTACGTTCATCATTTTGTAAAAGCACAAAATCACCCACTGAAAATTTATCTACTCTGGCTTTATTAGAGTCAAAACGTGTCTTGTCTTGTAGAGCATTTTTAGTCATGCCATCCACAGCTTTGGCTCTAACTTGCTCGATATCAACCTCATTCTCCTCAGTAGCTAGCATTAGATCTAGAGGTCGCGCTACCCTACCAATGAGCAACTCGAGCGGGCTCGACTTAGTGACGCGATTTTGTGAACAGTTGATAGCCAATTGTACGTCAGGTAGGGCATCCTGCCAGGATTGATTTCCGGTTTCGACTGCTGTAAACATATTTTTTAGCGTGCTCATCACGCGTTCTACTTGACCATTAGCTCTACTACTACCCGTAGCGATTAAATGCAATTTGATATTACTGGTGTCACAAAACTCTCGGAACTCACGACTAGCGAAGCATCTGCCCTGGTCAGCAATTAGACGCGTAGGTGCACCAAACAATGATGATGCGTACTTGACTGCGCGTATACTACTCATAGTGTCAATGTTGGGAGTGTAATAGAGAAGAACGTACTTTGTAAAGGCATCAATAAGGACAAAGACGTATTCCTTTTTGTCGTTCTTACCACTCAACTTGCCAGTTGCATCTACGTGTATAGTATGCCATGGAATTGCCACTTTGGGTATAGGATGAAGTTCAGCTTGAACTTTTCCTGAATGTGTCTTCGATATTTTGCATGTTACACAATTGTCTACAAATTTTCTCACAAATTTTGACATATGCTCAAACCAATATGAGTCATACAACTTCTCAAGTGTCTTCTCCCAGCCTAAATGCATTAGTGTCTCATGTGTATTGTTAATAACGGACCATCTAAGTGACCTAGGCAATATAGGCAGGCAACTTGTTTTCCCGTTACGTTGGATTTTGCGATGTAGTACCCCCTTACGGACTTCATAGGTTTTGGCCACTTCGTCCGTTAATTGATTGTCATGCAAATCTGAAATGATCTTCGAGATTTCACTGTCTTTCTGCTGCTCTGCGAGCAACCAATTGCCTGTTAATTCAGCTACATCAACGCGCTTTACCTCAACTCTCTCACTAACTTTATTAGGGGTCGCAGGCAATGGGTTCCTCGAAAAGAAGTCTACATGACACATGCGGTCACCCTTTCGATGAATAATCTCGAAATCAAATGCTTGGAGAAAGGCCCACCACCTATGAACTCGCGGAGTGAGATCCAGTTTCTTTCGAGATGCCTGTAGCGAACTACAATCGGTAACTACCAGAAATTTACGACCATGTAGGAAGTGGCGAAAATGTTTGATTGCGTTCACTACCGCAAGTGTCTCAAGCTCATAAGAGTGGTATTTAGATTCAGGTGTGGTAGTACGTTTGCTGAAGTAGGCGACAACCCTGTGTTTACCATCTTTCTTTTGAAATAATATCGCTCCATATCCAACTGCACTGGCATCCGTGTGCAATTCGATCGGACAGTCTGGATCAAATATCATTAAAATGGGCTCATTTGTCAAAGCAGTTATTATATTTTGGCGGATAACTTCGTGATCAGCGGTCCAATCTAGCCTACCTTTGGAGGAAGAAGTCAGAGCATACAAAGGAGCCATTATCTGTGAAAACTTTTCAACAAACTGTCGAAAGTATGAAGCGAGGCCAATAAATTGGCGTAATTGAGTCACAGTTTCAGGGGGTGGAAGAGCAGTCAAAGCTTGGATTTTCTTTGGGTTAGGCCTAATCTCACCATGGCTAATGACATAACCGAGATATTCTACCTCTTGTTTGAGAAAGGCACATTTTTTGAAATTCAGAGAAAAACCCTTTTGAGTGAGAATTTCTAGGACAGTGGATAGTCGATTAAGACCTTCTTCGATACCGGAAGCGACGATAAGCACATCATCCATGTAAACAACAACGAATGAGTTGGTCAAATCTCCTAGAGCCTGAACTACAGCACGCTGGAAATGAGACGGCGCATTTCGTAATCCGAAGGGCATAGCAACAAACTCGTATTGGCCTTCAGTCGTGACGAATGCCGTCTTTTCTGTAGAATCAGAATCCACGGGTATCTGATGGAATCCTGATGCCATGTCCAATGTCGTAAAATATTCTCCGTTATGTAGACGAGCTATTTGATCTGATATTAAAGGCAAAGGGAACCGATCAGGAACTGTGTTGTCATTAAGTTCTCTATAGTCAACACATAGCCTGTAACCGCCATCCTTTTTATTTACTAAGAGAATGGGGCTGGCAAATGGTGAAGCACTAGGACGTATAACACCTGCCCTAAGTAGTTCGTCAATTCTATCTCGGACAACTAAACGCTCTTCCGTAGACATACGGTAAGGCCGGCGACAAACCGTTTTATTAGGATCTTTTAAGCGGATTTTCATTGGTTCAGTTTTTGCGCGATGGTCAGGAATCCCGGTGATGAAATGTTCTTTGAAATCATTCAGAATCTCTATGAGTTTGGGTTTAGCGTTTGAAGGGAGATCCGTATCTATTTTCTGTAAATTTATATCTTGATCGGTGTCATCCAATTTACAAACATCAACAATTGTAACCCTAATTAACTGAATTTGGTTATGAGTCATATGAACAGCTAGTCCTTGTCTTATTATCTCTCGTCCTATCATGATATCTTGTCGCAAGCAATAGTCCGGCAAGACATGGAAAAGAATCTCAAGACAGATGTTATCAATCTCAACTACAGCCAGAACTTGAATAGTACTCACTACGCTAGTCTGACCTATACCTGTCATCGTAACCACATTACTTGAACGTTCCCCACTAAACTTGCATGCAACAGACTCTTTCATCAAGGAGCACTCGGCTCCAGAATCGTAGTAAAATGGAAAGTTCTCACCTAGGTGTATAAGGTTACCACGCGGTACAGAAAGCTCGCAGAGGTCCACTCGCCGCTCAGTAGATGGGCCTGGCTGTCCTATTTTAAAAGTCTTGTCTGTTTTTTTTGGTCTTGTGCAGCTTCTCGCGTAGTGTCCCACATCTCCACAATTGAAACACACGTTGGGTTTCGGCGCCGTCAGTGGAGTCGAAGCTTGTGATGGTGTTTTTGAAGCCAGTCTTGCGGAGTTTTGTGTGGAGATGATGTTGTATCTCGTTTTACATTGCACAGATTTGTGCCCGACTTTACCACATTTGAAACATTTAGGTGATTCAAATGTACTCTTGAACCGTTTTGCTTCTGGAGCTTCATTGTTATCAATTTTCCTTTTATTGAACGAAACTGCTTGCAGTTCTTTCTGTAGCTTTCCTCTCGTCTGTATTTCTGTGGTAAAAGCTAGGTGTTCTACTTTCGGACCAGCAAATTGGGAGATATGAGCAAGAACGCTCGATATAGCAATTTGTTCTGGAGTCATGTTTTTCCATCGTGAAACAAGCGTTGTAAGCATCGTGGCAGCATAAGATGTCAAAGCCTCTCCTTCTTTTGGCCTTTGATTGGTCAGGTTTATCAGAAAGGCAGCCGCAGTATCTTGTTTGTCATATCGTGCCAAAAAGAGTTCTTTAAAATCACTCCATGTCATGTCAGGATAGGTAACTTGTGAAAGCCAGGTTGATGCTTGACCTTTCAGAGCTTTGCTCAAAGCAATTACAAGAGCAGCACCTTGTAAATTCCTTTCTGTCATACACAAATCTGCAGTTGTCATCCATGCGCGAGCATCACCATGCTTTCCGGGATCAAAATCAGGTAAATGCATCTTTTCTTTATGTTGGGACATTTTCATTGTTTCCAGTAAGGTCATAAAGTTTCTGTTTTGCTGTTCCATCAAAAGAAGCCATTTTTCATCTGCATTACCTGGATTTTGCGTACGGGGTCTACGACGTGAAGCAGCAGGAACAGATCCCACTTCTGATGTCGGCGGCAGCGTTGGAGAGGGCGGCGGCGAACCATATTCATCCTCGGCTTCGTCATCGTCTGCCATCTTGTTTTGAATAAAAGATTGAAACTAGTGTTTGTGCGATCTTCCTTTATAATTATTGAGTTATGCCACACAAATTACAGCGGATTTACTATAACGATTGATCTGATATAATGCGATTTGAAAAGTAGCGAGTTCCGCCCTTGCGTCCGTTCAACACCGTTTCCCCACCCAAAATCAACATGGCCACCCGCCTCTGTGTTTATGGTCGTTATCGCTGCGTTCCGTTATTACATCTCACCTGTCAAACCTGACTGAAGGCTGCGTTCATACTTTGACGTTTCCGTCAGTGTGGCCATAAACAAAATCAACACAGACCAAGGGCGGACCACGCTCAAGCACTGTTTGACAGCGCTTGACGTTTCAAATGTCATCAACAATTAATGAAAAGAACTACCCTACATACAACAATCATCTGGAAAAAGCGTTATCCACGACATATTTATGTATAAACCTAACATAAATAAGCAAATACATATTTAAATACCTTCTATATTTATGAGAGAGAGAGAGATAATGCTCCTTTAACCGATTCTTAAAAATAAAGAGTGATGGACTATCCCTGATGGCGCAGGGAAGCGCGTTCCATAGTGAAATAGCCCTCATCCGGAAGCCATGCTCGTATCCCACAGTATTATGACGTGGAGTGGAGTGAATTTATAAAATAATTTGGATAAAAAGATCATATTTGAGCAAGCAGAGTCAGTTTTTTAACATTTCATAAAAGTATCTAATTTGACTGCCATTTTCAATTGGCATATTGTAAAATACGCTAAATAAAAGCCTCTGCTGCGCCATAACGGAAAAAAGTAAACACCAATCACTTATCCTTGCAAAAAAATAATGCTACGAGATTAGTAATTCGGCTAAAGGTAAAAGTAATACTAGTGTAGATCTGTCTAGATTTAGCCGGTTAACGTTAGGTATCGATTTACGTTTAATTTGTTCTTACATGGCAACCTAACCCGAAGGATAAAGGCATTTCATTTGCTTTGCTCACCCCCTTTATCCTTCACCTACCCTGACCCATCTCTGCGCCCATATAACAATAGAAAAACTTGCTGCACTCCTAACATCAGCCACTTACCTAAGACACCTAACATTAACCAGCCAAATCTAGGTTTAGCCGCTCACCTAAGATTAGCCGAAACATATCTACAATCAAATTAAACTAAGATGTGCCGCCATTGTATCAGCGTAACCAGTATCATAGACAAATAAGTCAGTATCTGTGTTTGATCTCAGAAAAAGTTTTGTTTTCGAGCGATCGACAGCATCAGTCGCTTCCCGGGTTTCAACCCCAGCCGAGCAAGATTGTTTAAAACCATTTACAATTCAACGAAGTCAAAGATATCTCAACCGAACGGAGACAAAGCGCCTGGAGTCGTTTCTAATTACGCAAATCGGACGTCGTTAGACTTTCCCATTACTACAGTCAATGTTTGTCCGGCTAATAACTCGGCTTCACTCTGTCTATTTGTCTCTACTGGATACATGTCAAGGGTAAAATGTGCTCTGTTTCCAAGGTGGGTCTGGGTAAACTGATTGCGAGATTTATAGAACCGTAGATGTGATTCCAGGTTTTTAAAATAAGGTATATTATTCGATATATTTATATCTGCATATAAACATGAATAGCAGTCCAGCAAAACTCTCCTCCGTAATATACACATAAGCTTCCCGCCCGCCCAATCCTCGTCGCTATTTAAAACCTCAATTACCAACAAAAAGGATACACGTTTTCCGCAACTTTATGAAAACGTAATACGGTAGATTTATGAATCAAACCTTTCAGGGTGGATGCGAAGCCGCGATGCAATTTAGGGCGTATGGAGTAGAAGACGGGGACCCCTAAAATTAGACCGTTATCATTCCACCGCCGTTCGCCGCGGAGATCAGCAGTTATGAGGCAATACACCGAACGTACAGAATAAATTTGCTTTATGCCAGACAGTTGACCTTCATATCCGATATTGTGCCTTTATACAGGGAAATACTTCGGAAATTCTTGTCGTCCGCTCACTTCGGATTCGGGTCTCGCGTGACCGCTTTTTTCTACTTATTGGTGCAACTATGCCGGTGACGCTACAAGGAAAATTGGCAGCGTTCAAATAATTTACAGACTGCAATGTAGGGATATTTGTTAATGTTTATGCTACGTACTATTTTAATGTACTCGTATAGGATCTGGGTCGATCACCACATCTCTTTAGGTACGACAAGACATTGCACATTGGCACAATAATTACTTGCAGCGTGACGTCATGCATTCAAAACTTTGCTCATAAAAACTTCACCTTTGGCATTACGTGGGCAGCCTGCGTCGATAGTACCACCACCTACGTTATACCATACAAGACTGTTGCTCCATTTTAGTTCGAACAGCGCACGGAATAAAAACGATATGAAGTCAAAAGGGCTGGCTAGAAAGTGGCTATACGAAAGGAGTTTTATTTGTTTTAAAGTCATCCGCACATGGTTCTCCATTTTACCGTAACCACACGTCAGCAGCATGACATGATCGCAGCAGGAGCCCTTTCTGTCCGCCTACCTGCCTTCGCTATTGTCAGAGTTTTCAATTTATACGCGGCGGTTGTAAAATAATAACAACGGCCAAGAGAGAGTTGCGTGTTGTTCCGCGGACCTCTATAATGTTTCTTACGTGTATAAAATTAGAAGTGTGAATAAAAAGGTCGGCTGTAGGTAGGTCAAGTCAGTTAGCGGGCCTTACTGCAGTTGTATGCAAATGCATACGACAGTGTGATAAGCAATCTTGCGGATGAAGACTAGCGTTTTCAAAGTAAATGACCAACTTAACATAGGTACAATGTGTGTCAGTGTCTGTCAGCGTAGGTGGAAACATGGAGTAAGTGAATGTCCATTTAGCCTTTAACTTATGATTAAAAAAACATTCATAGCTAGGTAATTAACAGGGATCGGATCGAAGGTGTGAATTTACCTAAAGTTTGTAGTCGGACATGACAAGGAGCAGTTACAACCACTTGAGTTGAGTTGAAAAAATGACTGCACCTTTCAATTACAATCTGTATGAATGTTTTATTTACCTCGCTTGAATGATGTAAAGTACAATACTCATTCATTTTTACGAAAAATTTAAAAATAAAAAAGTTATGATTTTTTTGGGTATCAGCAGTTTGAAAATGTTTATAGTTCGGTGTTTCAAATGTAAGGAACATGTAAAACTAATAAAAACAAAAATTAACTGGTTAGACAAAAACCCGAAATTTAACAGGTTAAATTCAAACCGGTTCAACTCAAGTGGTTGTAACTGCTCCTTGTTATGTCCGACTACAAACTTTAGGTAAATTCACACCTTCGATCCGATCCCTGGTAATTAATCAGTCGATCGATAACGAGATTCACATTTTGCGAATAATTAATTAGCCAGTTAAAATGAGTTTCAATTTCACAATATGGAGTTTCTTGTCCACTGTGTCCGATATCACTCCTTCATAGAGTTGCTATGACTGTATTACATCCTGAGTGTATGTGTAAAATTATTTCGCAGCTAGTTTGTTTACATTACAGTACATTGGAGCTCATTGTCCTGGAGCATGTGTAATTCATATCGTACCCGGCGACGCATTCCAAATGTAATTTCGCTCGCCCTCTCTCACTGCAGAGCAACAGTTTTAGTTAATCATTGTGGATTGTGTGAGTTGGAAGATAATGTGCTGTGCTTCTGTAGTTAAAAAAATAACTATCTTAATAGACATACTTCATAGACATTTTTAAACGTTGCAGCATTCACCTCTTAACTTACATTTAGTGCCATTCTCTCATTCCTCAGATAGCGTTTATCTGTCTGTTTATCTGGAGCTTTTGACATTTCACACGTACAAAAAGAGTCAAAAAATATTATCTGACTGTTTATCCGTCTGAGAGACCCGGGCTTAGATAGGTAAATGGTATTGCGTTACTTTGTTCTCATCTTATTATTATGGTAATGTAAAAAAGTAGATTGTCTCCCAAGGGAGTAAAGCACCTATTGTGTGGTTCGTGGAGTACCGGGTAACGGCTAAACTTGAGCACACTTGTGCCTCTGCCACACCGTTGGGAAAAATGGGTGACGCCATGTGTACGTTATCAAAGTGAATGGGGAATGATTTAATGAATAAATCTTTCGGCCCGGGGAATCTAAACATTTCGACGAATCTGTTAGATGATGTGTCATTTTCCATCGCCGACAATGTCATCAAAACTCTGGGAGCTCGCATGGACACAAAATATGATCTAGATTTCTAGATATTTCGATAAAAGAGGAAAGTACGCCTTGTCATCTCTAATTAGAAATCGCGTCTCGAATTTCCATTGCGTTTCGAGTTTCCAAGTCACCCCGGAGCGAGCCTTAATGGAGAACCGAAATAAAAGTTTATACTTATTTACTGTACGTGGCGAAGCAACCCCTAATGAATATTTATGCTCTTTCAAGACGCATTATAAATTCAACGTTTTAATCATTTCAAATCAAACCCTTTCTTGTAACCAAACGCAAAACCTGATGCTGTAAAGAAATTAAACACGAATATTGCTCGCTTTTCAAGCAGGAGATGCGGGCTTGTATCCGATAGGTAGTGAACATATACAAAAGAGATGAAGTGTGTAATTTTAATTAGGTAGTTCATACGGAAGTTCTAACAGTGATGGAAATCTTCAATCTCCACAACTGCAGCAATGGCTAGGTCATTGCCCCAGGTGTAGAGATAGCTAGGCTAGGCAAACCAGAAAGAACCTAATCGTTCGAGATACGATACAAAGCACACATTTAACAACAACACTACTATATATACTGTGACGCTCGCGGGGCAACACTTGGCGCTGACTGAAAATCAGCGCTAAAGGCTTGGCCTTCAGCATATCGCTGAGTCAGTTGCCATTTATAATGACAGTGACACACCACGACCGTCATTGATGTTTTTCAACTATTAATGATATTTTGTGTGTCTTACATTCTGTTTGGTTTCTTTCTTTTTCTTTTGTCTGGTGTGTTTCTGTCCTTGTAATAAACATTCATTTTTTTCTTTCTTTCTTATTAGTTTAAGTCCTGTGTTGTGAACCATCACAAAAAGAATGGAACGTCGCGACACAAAGTCATTTGTTACCGCACCAATAAGGCGGATCAGCGAGCCAAGGCTTCCTGCGACAAAACTTGTCAATGAGCCACGCGTCCCGTCGCGACGTCGACGGTTTACAAGAGTAATGATGCTTAATTTTAATGGCGTGTCGTCGTCGCAGGCGCTCCCCGCCCGCCCTGCGCCCCGCCCGCCCCGCGCACTCCCATGAGCCTCCGCCCGCCCACCGCCACGACGATGCGCGTGACCAGACTACACAACCAGCCCCGGAATATTGGAAGACGCTGCGACGTCGACCGAAAGTCCGACGATAAATTTAGTTATTACTTGTGAAAATAGACGGAAGGAGATCGCTAACTTGTCCTCGTGAGAAGATAATGGATCATTCGAGGGGATGTTTTTAGTAACTTTGGGAAAAAGGTCTCGTTAAAAGCCTCTTTATGTGAGGAGTTTTGGAGTTGGAAGGGATGTGTTTCGCGAAGCATTCCGTGTTTAAACAGAATTGATGATACAAACTCGCTCAGTAGTGAAAGTTTCGGTAGTAGGTACCTGAAATGATGGTACTTAATTTCGTCATTTTCACCCGCACGCCCGTTCACAACTTTACTTGGAGGAGTCAAAAACTTTACAACCACTGCTTGTCATCCTTACCGTAAATAATATGTCCTCGCACCATACTGTATTCGATTACGGGTAAACCAAAACATAAATACAGTCCAGCATAATAGTCCAGCTTAGATAGTGTGTCCGACTTAAAGATCTGCTTACTCATATACTCATATACTTTATTGCACAAAATAATACATTTTACAATTGAAAGTGGACAACACATGACAAAGGCGAGCAAATGTCATCCATATACATGAAAACGAGCTTACGAAATCTGTCTAAAAATACGAAATTTTAATTATCTGGATGCATATGTCAACCCGCTAAAACAAATACGCTTAACATTTTTTTCATGTAAAAACCTCACGACTGGACCGATTCCCGATTTCCAAAAAATCGGACCAAATTACTGGGTCAAACAAAGAAATCGGATTTTGAAATCGGTTGATGAATAATACCAGTTTCGAGGTAACAAACATAAAAAAGGTAATAATAATACAACCGAAACGAGAACCCCCCCTTATTTGAAGTCTGTTAGAATAGTTAACTTGTTAATTGATTTTGAGTTTGCGAGTACAAATATGTGCAAATTTAATTGCAATATCAAATATGGCCGAACAAATACCTCGTAAAAGGCAAATAACAATCAATCCAACATTGTTGTAGAATATTAAAGATTGCCCAGGGCGACTCGCCGCTATATTCATCTACGTCCATCCATCCAACCTGTCCACATATCCATCTGTCCAGCGTAGGACATGGATGGATATTGTTTGCAAATGTACACACATCGATCACTAACATCCACCAGAATGTTTATTGACGTGCTAGAGCTGATACAGTTTTTATTGTATGAAAAATTGATGCCGGAAAATTGAATAGTTAATATTGACACTGGCCGTAGTTTGGGAAAAGGCGGCGTAAAATGTAATAGGTAAGCAAACAATACATAAATAAAGCATAGTAGCACACTTTAAGCCTAGTAATCAAATAGAAGAAATATATCTAGTAAACTATCCATTCGTAAAGATTATGTAAACAACATCATTACTAAAATTTGCTCTTGCGGAGCCATTCAGAGCATGGCCCACCTGACGGACGATTCTCCTCTATGGTCGATTCATAATTCATAATTTCTTTATTGCACACAAAAAGTTACATAGGACAGTAAAAAACATAGAAAACGTGTACAAAGGCGAGCTTATCTCTAATAAGAGATCTCTTCCAGCAAACCAAATAGGGATGAGACAGGTGGATTGCTGAGCAGGAGTAGACCCATGTGTACAATACATATAATTATTACTTACAAATCAATAGACTACATAAACTAGTGCATACTTATATAAATAAATATGAAATATATTTATATAATATACATAAATATATAAATATATCGATCGAGGGAGGACTGCAAAAAGTCCACTCCGCTGACGAAGAGGCTATCAAATGGCTGCTCAAACTGCCACCTTTATGAGTTGTGACGCTGACGACAGCGACCAAACGCTAAATAAATAAATACTAAAATTTGACTGGACAAATGACTTCGTTAATCCTTTGCTGTTTGAAACAACGGCATTAATAATTTTGTCTGTAGTCGGGACGTAGAATAAATACTATGCCAGGTACAAATAGCAGCATTAGTTTGAACCAACAAGCTTGTAGTTGTAGGCATCAGCTGCAAATACTAAAAATGATAAGTGTCAAAAGTATAATTATAAATTATATCACCACGGTTTCATATATTTAGCCAAGTTCAGCTACAGATAGGTCTATGACATTTAGATAGATGTAAATAGATTTAAATAGATGTATAATCAAAAGAACAGAATAGTAGCCCAAATTAAAGAAAAATAATAAATGGTCTACTTGAATCAAAGTATCAAAATGTTGTAAGCCAAGTATAAACAATGCACTCATAATGACTAGACATACGTCTAATATGAAACTAACGAGAAATGTCACTTGATCAGGTTTCAGGTTTTTACATTATTATTATTATTTATTATCATTATTATTTTTTATATTTTTGCTTGGCTTTTATTGATAAAAAGAGTAAGAATATATTTATAAAAATATACAGATTACTGCTGACGTTTAGTTTAGTGACCTGGCATCATCATCTTTTCATCACGAATATCATAAATATACACGCACACACACCCTTACACACACACACACACACCCTTACACACACACACACCCTTACACACACACACCCTCACACACCCTCGCACACATAGACACACATACACAAACACAGAGACATACAGCATACACGAATACTGGGTAAGCAGTCAAATTAAATTACATAGATAAATTGAAAATAGTCGTACAATTATGCAAGCTTATCTCAAGAGGCGATGTGTAAGATAGGATAATTTAAAATTACTGAAGATGAGCTGAAGCTTCCACTCGCACTGTAAAATGGGTCCTGGCAGAATTACCAGCGTTGCAGTTATCTGCAACACATGCTGAGCCAGGGCCTATTCACTGTGGAATATGCACATTTACAGTTTCTTTCTATATTTTTTAAGTTTTGTAAGAATCTTTATTGTATTTGTGTGTATTCTTACAGTGAATAAATGGATTATCTATCTATCTATCTATCTATCAATTCGTTTGACAAGTAAATAATGTAGCCAGCTTCAAAGTTTGAAAAACTACCAAATGACAGCACTCGCTGGCCAGACTCTAGTATGGACGGGGTTGTAAAATTTATATTCAGGCGAATCATACAGCCTTGGGTAATTTAAATGCGAATACATTACACTTTTAACAGGAAAGAAAACCAATTTATAGCCGATTTCAATAGGTTATCTATTCTTGACCTGCAGATTACTAGCGTTCCATGGACTGCATATAATATGTAAAGTATGGGCAGACCGCATGGACGGCCATATCTTGGCTCACTGGGTGATCATGCCTGGTGTATGTTTTGTGTACGTTATTGCGTATTGGTTAAACAAAAATGTAAATTCGTAAATTTGTATGCATGTAAGCCTGAAATAAACGACTTAAATTTAATTTCATAGCGCAACTGTCCAATGAAAATAATTCATTTTCTCTCTATTATTACTACAACACACACATCCACACATGCTCACGCACACACACCCTCACACACACTTCACACCTCCCCCTCCCTCTTAACTTCTACATAATATTTCTTATAACTTTTATTAAAATAAAAAACTAAAATGTATGTATAATTAAATAGTGTAATTAAACTGTATTTGCAAAATGTAATGTTAGTATAATAAGAGCCCCTAATTGGCCTAGGCATAAGTTACTTATTGTGCTGTACATTTTTTATATTGTGCTGTGGGCTCAGTTCCCAAATAAACAAATAAACAAACAAATGAAAGACTAGTAATCTGAAGATTCCAAGATCATGGATAGATATTATATAGGTTATTCAAAGCAGACGTTTTTAAAGAAAAATAAACATCATGATCAGTCATAAACATGATAAACAAAACTATATAAAGTTATGTAAGCATAAACTCCAAAGGTTGGGTTTTGCGTCTAGATATTTTTCTGCAATAGCAAACATTATTTTCTAATTTCCGTTGCAAATCAGCCGCAGTCCCCTTAAGGCAACGCAAAGACCCGCGAGACAATCCGATACTGGTGTACATTGCGTATTCCAGACTACCAATATCAGTTAGAGATAGTCCGCAAAACGCAATGTACTATCATTCTCGGGTTGTAATAATAATTTATCTTTGAGTCTTTTTGTTATTCTTTCTCATATGTCACGTATTGGCATCTTGTACCCTGTAATACAGTTTGTTGGAAGACACGCGCTCGAATTGAATGCAAACAGAGTAACATTTGGTAACCTTGTGTCAAAATACCGTTAATCATATTAATGAACTGTTTCAAGAAGTCCCGACAAGCCAAGCCAAGTCATTTTATTAGGGTTCCGTACCCGAAGGGTGCCAAACGGGACCCTATTACTGAGACTTCGCTGTTTGTCCGTCCGTCCGTCCGTCTGTCTGTCACCAGGCTGTATCTCATGAACCGTGGTAGCTAGACAGTTGAAATTTTCAAAGATGATGTATTTCTGTTGCCGCTATAACAAATACTAAAAATCAAAAGAAATTTAATATTAAGGGGGGCTCGAAATTTAATATTAATTTTTGCTCGATATTGATAATGATAGAAGGTAGACGCTTAAAATGTTCACAATATATTGAGTATATTATTTACTTGAAAAATAAATAATTAAATTAAAATTGAATTAATATTTAGGGGGGGGCTCCCATACAAATATATATTGTTTTGCGGTTTTTTATAGATAATGGTACGGAACCCTTCGTGCGCGAGTCCGACTCGCACTTGGCCGGTTATTATAACTATCGTGTCACAAGATTGAAGTTATGTAGAGTCTGGGGCACTAGTATCACCGCCAAGTCGAGTTACAGTTATGTAGAGTCTGGGGCACTAGTATCACCGCCAAGTCGAGTTACAGTTTTGTCTAGTCACAAATTCAATGCCAAATAATCTGTGCAAATAATGTATGCTCCCTTTCAGACTAGAGATTGTCATTCTCCTGGCCGAAAAGGAAACAAAAATGACATTAAAATTAGGGGAAATTAAGTTCTCATCCCCTTGCAATAGACATTAATTGACGTCTTGGTAGTCACTGTCAAAGTCATACACTATGTAGTGCTTCTGTGAGTCGAAGAGTTGTTTATTGAAGGGAAGTATAAAATACTCGTGTGTATGAATGATGTCTTCTAAAAATGTTTTCTGTCGTCAATCACGTGTCTGCTGCATGTGTTGCTCGCAGGGAACATTTAACCAGTGGAGAGCGCATAGATACATTTTCCTTTGAAACACAACTCACCAATTTATGTTGTATTTATCTATGTGCAGTCTTTACAATGACATGTCCAACGAACATGCCCTAGATATCTTTGTAAACCCCAGTACCTTCAAAACCCAACTTCTAAACATTTATAAGTAGAAGAAAACATACATTTGATTTTAATTTTAACTTTTTTTCTAGAATACTTTTTTCTAGAATACTTTTCACTACTTTCTATTTCTGTTTGTGTTTGTGTGTGTGTGTGTCTTAATAATGTTAATTGAAATAATTAAGTTATAGGTGTAGCAGATGACATATGTCTTCTAAGCATTCTGTCAGGACATCTTAAGGTTTAATCACTAGTTTAGTATGTAAAACCTATACTCTAAGGAATGCAATGTGATTTTACTGTTTTGTTCTGAAATAAAATAAATAAATAATTTACGGGCGGCGGGGGCCGGGGGACGAGATAAGAGAGCTGTGATTGTTCAGCCGCTGCGAAACTGTCTGGCGGCCTGTCATCGTACATAGGTTGCGTATGCGAACGTTTGTTGAATACAACAAACGTTTGGCGAGCCGCATTCCCCCGCAGGCGCAGTCAATTGGATATATAGTCTCTGGTTGCTCGTTAGTACTTTTCTAGGAACGCGTATAAGACGGTGATAGAAAAATGATTTTGAAGAGAAGAAACTCTAACGCAATACAAATACGAGATGTTACCAGCAAACAAACTTAACATAACAACAACATAACATAGCTTCACGTCTCTTCCTTTATGGGATGGCAGAAACACAAACGTTCCCCGTTTAGGCAGATGTTCAATATTTTATTTTGCGAAACAGGGAGCTAGCCCATCGCTATGGATGGAGTAATGAAGGTTTCCTTTCCATTTTCCACCACCGTTACAATATGTATAATGCACACCCAAGTAAACATAACGATGCAAATGAGAATTATGAAACTGCTCACACAAAGCACATAAACGGGTGTAATCGCTTATATCTAAGCATACTTAGGCGTGTTATCAATCAAGCAAGGCATGAGCCGTTTACCCTGTTTGCACAATGTCTGCCCAGCAGTACATCGATAGAGCGTCGGCTCAAATTATTAAGTCTTGGCGGCGACCCGTAAAGCAAACTCGTAAATAATGCCTATGAATATTACTAAAGTACCAGAACACGATGTGCAGGCCAGGGCTTATGGGAATTTATGGTTTGGGTGTGTGACGCACCGCCGCCGCGCGCCGCTCGGTGCGGGGCGCGACCAAGAAGAAAAATATTATAGCCGAGAGCTTAAATATTGATGGATTTATAACCGTTCTTAAATTCAAGCCGCCTGAGCTACCGGTAACTTTATTGAGTCCTTTCCGGCAACAGGATTTATTGGGACAAACTTTCCTTGAATAATTTTGTTGTGCAGAGATTTCGTGTAAGGCGCCTCTTGAATCTAGGATATGGGTGGGATATTTTCCCAGCATTTTCTAGCAGCTCGATTTGGGAATTTAAATGATGGTCACGAGGTAGAAAATGTCAAGACGACCTCTGTGGCGCAGCGGCAACCGCTGATATGGGTGGGATATTTTCCCAGCATTTTCTAGCAGCTCGATTTGGGAATTTAAATGATGGTCACGAGGTAGAAAATGTCAAGACGACCTCTGTGGCGCAGCGGTTGCGCATCTGCCTACCATGCGAGAGGTCCCGGGTGTGAATCCCGGCTGGGGACAAAAAAAACCCCAGGTCTTGGATGTTTACATGTTTGTGATGTCACTGTTTCTGGTTCCCAGGAAACAGGGTATTCTAGTGTGGGGCCAGAAGCAATGAGCCTGTAAGTAAAAAATAAATAAAAATAAAAAAATGCGCGGGCCATTGATTTGAGTGGATAATAAGGAAACCAATGACCGATGATTATTACAATAAGAGTAAAAGTCGCTTAAGTAAGAATTAAGTGGGTAACATTGGGGCCTATTCTCTAGGTTACACTCACTAAAATTACTTGACAATATTAGCTCTGACGATCGTACGCGATACATAGATTCCATTTTCGAACTCACTTTTGAATTAGTTAAGAACTTTTATCCAAATTCGATGATTCCGACAAAAATACGGTTAAGTTTCTTTTAACAGATGTTGCTAGTTGAAGTAGAAACAAACTTGAAGTAGAAAAACTTAGACACTGTCTACAAACTTATTAGATAATCTAGTCTGGGCTGAAATAAACCTTAGTTCTTTACAATAAAATCTAATTTTTTGATCTAACAGACAAGTTTGAGGGAAAATACAAAACTTCTATAGCCTGGGGCAATTTGTTAGTTATTTTAGTGCAGCCGGGAAATATCATTAACCCTTTTCATTTTATAGGCAAGAATTTTGTTATTTATATATAGCGTACAATATAATGGAATTTTCTGAAAACATTTACAAACACACACTTTCACACACACACATACACAAAACACATACACAAAACACATACACAAAGATAGCCAAAGTTATACCTGATAATAAGTACCTCGTTATAACATAAATAATAATATACATAAAAATATAGGTATGTACATGCATATAATGATCTCACTGTTATGAAATTAAAATTCTATTTTAACTAAGGTACCTAATATTTATCAAACACAAATGTTAGATGTAAGTTAGCTTTTAAGACATTGTAGTGCCCTTACAGGGTTCGTTGTTGAATATAATTTTGTTAAAGTGTACCACAATGACGCAATAAATATATGAGTATGAGTATGAAAATATTTCTAAATGATTGTGTATACGAAATGATTTTTAAACATTGTGATTTTATCAATAATTTTTATGGATAGATCAGCAACTACTTATCTGTTTTATTTTTTCTGACTAATGCTAATGCCTAAACGAAATCAAAAAATCACTAAGACACCACTGAGAATAAACGAAGATATATGTAAAAGATTTGACTGTATTTTTCAACATAGATCTTAATCATAGAAGGCTATTTGAAAGGTGTCAAAACCACTAAACTAGAGGAACTCTGACCACCTCAAATTCGACAGCTCATGCGCGGATGGCCACAGATTCCATTTTCAAACAAATTATTTTAATAAGTTTAATTAGTATAGTTTGTGTCGCCTCCCAAATCGCAGACATATTATTACTAATAATAATGAAGGTAACCCTACTTACACAAATACATACACAATCGGTCCGCCAGCTCGCTACGATTGACACGCAATGCAGCAAAAGTGTCCTACGTTTTTACCAACTTCCCGAGGCCGTGAATTCCTTTAATAAATTAGAAACTGAAAGAATTTTAAAAGTTTCAGTTTAATAGGGGCAAATTAAACAGCCTCTGTGAATACTTCCTTCGTAACTTTATATAATTTGCTGCTATACCTACTAGCAAGAAGTAATTGGACAATTTATAAAAAAAATACTTCAGCAATGTAAGCTGCCACTGCGTTATCATGCGATGTTGCGAGCATTGCGTTGTTAGAATTGCAACCAGAACTTGAGTATTTATGATAATAAGCAGATAAGTAAGTAGTTAGATGTAGATTGCGTTTGCATCAAATATTCTGATATTGGAGGAAAAAGAAGTTGCTCTAATCCAACCGTAGTTTTGTAGCCACTTTATAAAGAAAATCTACAGCTAAAAACTCTTCAATATCAGTATCCGTTACAAACCGGCGTTACAACGAGCGAAATAAGCTGTGCAAGTTGGTGTCAAGCTATTTATCGAACAGTTTTAAGTTAGTTAAGAAAATAGGTTTAGCGGAGAGCGTAACGCAATCTCATTATGTAAAATTTCTGGCAACTTTTGAATGGTTCAACAATGAAAGGCGCGATTTATGTACATTCTTCTTGGCACTTGGTGAGTTTAACCGTATTAAATGCAAAGTTCCCGCGGTCAGTCGGAACCGCTGTGAATTTATCGTCTAAGTACAAATACTACTTTAATGCAGCATGCATTTATTTGATTTAATTTGAATATGTTTCACTGCTGCATTTCATATTCAGATATTATGCTTTCATAAACGCAAAGTCATTTTCCCTGTTAGACTGTATCATTACCATATGTTTTTGGTTGCAGTATTTATATTAAAAACCACTTAATATTCTAGGGTTTTCAATAGGATTTGGGCAACATCTCACCTGACTGCAAAATTCAGTTAAATACAAGAAAAGTCAGGAAAGTCCTCGCGCATACCTGTAAATAAGGAAAAATTATGATTACTTACATGAAAACAGACAGATAAAAGCTAATGAAAACCCGTTTATCTAAATGCTTGATTTTCTTGATATGAAAACGAATTGTTTCAAACCAACTGAAATTTTTAATCCACAAGTATTTGTATCCGGGTAAAGGCCTTTGCTCAGCAGAGTGGGACACCGCAATAGGCTAGATAAAAAAGTTTATAAAGGAATATGCCAAACAACAAGTTTTCTTTTAAAAGACCGCTGCGGTGGCACGCAGCGGGACAACGCGATAATGGCACGTCAGTCATCCGCCACTGGATGCTACAGATTTACATTCACTTGATTTATAGCTTCTTCATGGAGACAAAAAATATACAGGAAAATACTGCGAGGAGGGTGGCGCACGGCCATGTCACGTGACAGCCCAACTAAATAGAAAACGGATATTGAATCGGCGGCACAGAACATCTTAAGTTCAGATAACAGTACCCTCTATCAAGCTAGCCTTTGTGGCTTTATGTCACAGCCTGAAGAATACGGTACCCGCAAAGCTGGCCACACACGTTCCAACACCGCTCCGATGTTATACGCAAATGGTGAAAAACCGCTTTGTACAATACATGCGCTCAAAGTTCGCATTGCTGTGCAAAATGTCATTTTTTATCCCACAATTTGCAATTTGATACGCAGACAAATTAATCCAGCGAAAAATTAACCAAGGGTATAAAACCGCCAACATGGGCTACCGCGGTTCACAGAAGTATGTCGGATACCTTCCCTTTTTGTATACTTTATATTTAGAGAATGAAACGGAAAATTGTCGGCTATTCAAGCGCAATCGCTCATGTTATGTTTTATTTATTCTGGGTCGCCAGTCACATTTGTAGCTCGGATTATGTCGAACTTTACGACACTAGCTCTTATTTACAGCTTCGTCGTGCTTTCTCGCTACTCCCAGTTAGTTGCGTTGCAGCTTCTATTACCATCAAATAATAAGATACGAATCGAGTGTGTGCGCTGATTTGTATTCCGGTCGCGTAGTTCAATTTCAAAGGTGGCGTTTGTTATTCCCTAACAAAGAAAATCACGCAAGGCATTCAGACAGAAACAAGGAATCTTCAGTAACTAATTTTCGTTTCGAGTCTCCTGTGAATACCCGCGAGAACGTGTGGAAAATATCAGAGGCCTTGCGACGCGTTTTGGCGCGGCCGAGATAATAACCTGTCTTGATTCCCGTTGTGCTCGTCAAGCACTCGTCCCGTCTCTTTTGGACGTAGCTGAACCGAGCGAGAGGGTTGTAGATCTGTTTGTCACTAACGCATCATTTGCACTGTTTGCCAGACCGTTATATGAGCTTGTTTTTGGCAAAGTGAGTGCCGTTGCGCGCCGCCCGCCCGCCCTCGCGCCGAAATGAGAGAGCGACACTCCGTTCACGGCGGAGAATTGGTTGCCTTCATTACAATAAATGGTCTCTGTTTGCATGTCTGGGGAACACTGGTATTTAGACTAATTAACACCCTTATTGTGGAGGCGTCTGGGGTATTACGTTATTTTCTGTAACTTCAGCGACATTAACTAAGGCTTGTTTCGTGCAGTTACAAATATCGACGTAACTTTCTGTTTTAATTTTCCTTTTGTTGTGACCCGCAAGGAAAATTACTGTGTTCGTTCAAATAATTTAGCTAAGTAATATACTGGTACATCTAAACTTGTATAATGATGTGGCACGAAGCAACGTGGGTTGCCACATCGTCGCCCCTTACTCCCGTCAAATGAATATTAACGCGTCTTGCGAACCGCTACAATCATATTGTTTTCTTTTTATATCCCTCCGCCGAACCCGAGGCTTTTACTCAAGTCAACTATTACGTTTCCTTTTTACTGTTTCAAGTAATGCCGTTGCAGATACGTGCCGCGAAAAGGGCCGGAGTACTAACGAAATCACTCAACGCCTGCCTCAGTGTGCGAGGAAACGTCTGAGGATCATTCTTTGAACGAAACAAAAGAAAATTATGTTTTACCCATTACTCAGAGACGCGGAATACACTCACACATATTTTTGAGGGTAATTCCGAGTCAGGGTATTATCGCATTTTCCCGTTTGCCGGCGCACAAATATTTATTTTGTGTCCACTCAAATCTTTGCCCTCAAATGTAATCAGAGAAGGTAAAAAAACAAAATGGAGGACGTGGTAATACCCTGAGCTCAGCGTCCTACTGAATGACGTGAAATTTTTATTACTTCATTGTTTCCTCCCCTCTCTGCCCTCACACTGCACCCCCGCGGGCCCTTGATGCCCTTTTTCAAGAGGATTAACTTGTAATCCCAGAGGAAGACCGATATCATTCATTAGAATACAATTCCTAGCTTTATTACGTCTGACATAATGTTTTTGTTCACCGAATATGATTTTAAATGTGCCATTACATTTTTCATAAGGGGTGTTTTCTGTCATACGAATGGTACCGTGAGATATTGGTACGTTGTCGTTTATTGATATTAACGGTTTCTGTTGTAATGTTTTCACATTTTACGTGAAATATCGTACTACTATGTATACGTGTACAGGGTTTACACCACATCTAGGTAGTTCATAAACTAAGCGATTAACAAGATCCTGTTGTAAGTTTGGATTCAGAATGGAGTAATTCCCGCCTGCCGATAATGTCACTTCTGTGATCAAACCTAGATCAAAGGACCCAATTTGCCGTAATTCTAGTGTTTGTTGCTTATTCAACTAATGTATCAAGCAAGCAAACAATTAATTAGCAAGCTATTAGGTATACTGGCTTCGTGAATCACAGACGAGTCCTCAATCAGTAGCTGCAGTGCGGCTTTCCTTTTGTTCACAAGAAGTGATGCAAAAAAGCATTTGAGATCATTGATTCATTAATTGAAGAAGTGATGCAAAAAAGCATTTGAGATCATTGATTCATTAATTCCTATTACCTCGCAAACTTAACCCATCACCATATTGTTTTACTTTGTTTAGGTGTCATCTACCCTTATTTACCACATTTATTAAGCGCCAAAGGAAAAAAGGTCTACTACGGCATCTAGAGCATTTTGAAAAAATAACTATCTGTTTTGTGGACGTTAAGTTATAGTTGGGTTGGTTGGTTTAGGATATCGCACTAGGATAAAGGCCGACATCAAATGAGCGAATGTTTTTATTCCCGCTAATTTTATTGTAATAAGTAGTAGAGATTGTTACACAAGGGGCGTAAGAGAGCCATTTCGGAACAAGATCCAATTTGGCGCCCGTGCGAGCACAGCTCGCAAATGGCGCTAACGGATCGAGCTTCCCCGAGATATTTAGACGCCCGAGCGAGCGAAGGTGAAATAGCCACTTACAACCCGAGGTAAGCATTCTACTTTACATCATTAATGCGTGGTAAATAAAACATTTATACACGTTGTAACTGAAAGGTGCACTCATATTTTAGGGATATGTTAGAGACATCATTCTGAATAACTTTCACTAAGTAACCGATTTTGATCAGAGCAACTTTATTTCTGAATGATGAACCATTACGAAGCCACTGACCAGTATAGTGGGTAAGTCATGAAACCATTACATCCCATTATAAAGTATAGTCTTCCGCAAAGTGATTTGAAAATGGAAGGTTTTCTATAAACAATGCATTGTGTTGCAACTGCCAACATTCACGGACTCTTTGGACAGCAATAAAACCTGCTTACTAAGCATGGATGATGTAAACGGTATTTACGTGTTAACAAACAGACGTAGAACATTATTTTTATACTACTCACCCCTAAAAAGCTACTTTTATCGGGACGACGTCTCACGCGGTCGGGGGCGCGGGAGGCTCTATGGGGGCCGGGGCGGGCGTAAAGGAATACTCGTCAAACAAACTCCCAGAGAAGATTTGCTTGGTCAATTTTGCTCGGTTGTGGAGATCGGTTGATTATGATTGTCGACAAGGAGTTTGACATTAATTGGTATAAAATAGTGTATGCAACTCTTGAATAAAGGCCATAAATCCCTCGCGTCGCTCAGGATTATAACACTTGAATCACTCGCTGCGCTCGTCGTTATAATCCTTCACTTGCTTGTGATTCATCTATGGCCCTCGCTGTAAATCCGTCCTTTATTCACTAGTTGCATAATTTACTATTGTTTTTCTGTCTGCTTTCGTTTTGATTCTATGGAATGCTACGCTATGTTTCGTTACACTTAAAGATGATAAAAGAAAGCTCTAGCACTAGCTGTTGCTCTTTGTTCATTTGGTGTAAATGCACTTTTAAAGGTCCCTCTAGGCCGGACTTTTGATGAGCCGTGGTATCAAATCTAGATTACCGTTTGGCGTTTCGGCTTCACTGAATAATCAGCCGGACTGTATTAAGGCCATCAGTCACAGGGAGTATCAAGCGTGTGACGTCATCAGTCCTGTGTGTGCCCATGTGCTGTTACGTGTAATGCCAATAGTATTTTTTTCTTAATAACTTTAACAGTGGAACTAAATTTATTAACTTAGATTTAGCTAATGGCAATGCTTCGTATGTTTTGAGGAAAGCCATCGGAATTATAATTAAGTGCATTAAAACATGTTATTTAAGTTTAAATATTAAGTTACAGTGCAATAAAGAATATGAGTATGACTATAATATAACCACATATACAAATTCTACAATTTTATTTATTTTATTTTTATTTTATTTGGGACATCAACAGCACATAGACAAACAAATTACAAAGAGCAAAGATACAGAATGAAAGCCAATAACAGATATCCACAAAAATACAAGAAATAAATTTAGATCGAGAATCTTAAACATATAGACAAATGGGCAAACTTATTAAATAAGTATTCTTATATGAACGTGTGTTTATATACCTACATTTTTCGGTTGCCACTTCAATGCCCACAAATAAAGCATAATCTTTGCTGATTTTTAATGAAATGACGAGCGCATACGATACACCCTGCGGCCGTCTGCTCCCGACTGCCGATACTACGTTATGTTTCCATTCGGACAGAAACAAAGGCGATTTTTACAAGCGACTCCATTTCACAGGCCATGCTTGTATGATTGGATGCACTGACCGCGAGGCCGCGGGGATGAAAACATTAACGCGCTGTGCAAAATATATTTGCGATGTTTCCAGGTGGGTGAGCGATCTATTAAGCGATCCGCCACACGCGGCTCGTGAAACCGATCACTCCAAATGCTGATAAACAGCGCGGTGGCTGCGCGTTTTGTAATCCACGGCCAGAGTTAATTGCTATATCAAGTGGGATAATTAAGCCATAGATGTGCGGCGTTAATACAGCGCGGGAAATTGGCATTGTTCAATTTCGTTCGAACGATTTGCTGCTGTCTATGGCGGGTATCATCGGCGGCGAGAGTATACACACTCGCTGGAATGAAATGAACATCCTGTCTGATCGTTTACGCACTTTTATGTTCATGGAAAGATGGAAAGATGAGCGCGCCTTTGTACACTGTTTTTACTTACTTTTTGTCATTGTAATTAATTGTGTGCGATATAAAGAAATTATGAATTATGATGAAAGATACCCAAATATTTGACGGCACTTTATGAGGCTACGCTGGCCATGCGCTACGCTATCTTGCTACGCCGTAGCACTGTCCTGCAATTGTTTCAAAGCATTCACTGATCAAAGTGTCTTTTTGTTTTGAAAATATTTCACAAACCTTACTAATTATCAAAACATCGGTCATATCATAATTCTTCACAAGTTTGTCTTAAGTGGTAAGCCAATAAAGCAGCCCTCGGTTCAGTGTGTCAAAGTGCTTCGTTGCTTCAAAGTCAACTATGATGAGTTGGATAACAGAAGATTAAGGAGGTTGCGTTCGAGCTTAACTCGGCTTCTTGCTTGCAATAATAATTAATCTCTGTGTTAATTAGTGTAGCAGCCGTTCGCGTAAATCAAGCATGAGGCTATTCCACTTTGGTCGTCTGGCTACAATGTGAGTTTAGGATTTATTTTCAATATAGACAACGATAATAGAGCGAATCATCTAGCTATCGCAAAGATGAAATGCGGAATGTCTTATAGTATGCGAGAAAAATGGTTAATTATAAAGCTAGCACCAACAGATCGACCCTTGATCGACCCAAGTCCAAGTGACAAAGTCGGTCGGTCAGTATTCTTTATGTATTTTTGTATACATTCTTGATTTTCAATTTGACGATAGCCGTGAATAAAAGCTCAAATGAGCGGTGATTATATCATTTGTCTGTAGTGGAACGAACCGTCTCGCCGTCAGAGGCCGAACGAACGCCGAGCAGTCGAAGCGAGCAACTTCGCGTATTGTTTCATTGTATCACTTTGTCTACCGCCGCGATTTACACAAACTTCGCCAGTTTGACGTGCCTGCCGTTATAGAAAATATCTGGTTACCGAGCTTTGCTCGGCGGTTGGTGGTACAAACACAATTAAACATTATATTCATATTCGTCAGACTGCATTAACATCAATCAATGTGCTGCTCTGTTTTTAAACAGCTCCAAACGAGAAGCAATCAGGTTGTATAGAATTTAGATTCGACCTTATTTGAACGAAACTTTTTTGTGTGAATTCTCGGAGGAAACGCGCGAAAAAGTGTCTCGTGATCTGAGGTCGCAATAAGGAGGTAACTAACTTTTTTATTGTCATTGTAATTTATACCTTATTTTCAGAAATACGCGATTTTTCAGCTATGAGATCTATCGATTTTTAACCCCAAAAACCCCTATATTACAAATTTCATCGAAAACTCGCCTTTTTCTAGAACTCAAAACATCGTTACATATCTACATACAAATATTCCGCGTATTAGGTAATGGCTGCCGCTCGGCTCGAACCAGCCGCGAAGCGTATATATGCGTCCAATTTTTTTAGTATTAAAGAGAATATTGTTTCTAAAATCTCTTCCAGCTCATACCGTTCCTCCATTTCCCATACCTTTAATTTTTCTAGACGCTGGGGTCTGTGTTACGTGGTGAGACTAGTTCGAAACATGTTTACATCCTAAACTCAGCTATAAAACTAATAATAATTGATAAAACATCAATTTGACACGGATTGCGTTAGTCTAGATATCAGAGTTATAGCATAGAGCTGCGGTTGCTCGTTTTAAGTTTAGTAAGAACACAATTTGGTCAGGATCATGGATGGATTGATGGATCTATATCCTGAACTGGGATATTAACTCTCTCGCTCCGACGTCTATTGTACTCCATCGTAAGTTTGTTCGGCCTATGTCCTTATGAGAGGTACCGATTAACGTCTTGAAAATGTTTTGTTGTTCGTTTGCACAACTCAGGGAGGTCGTGAGGGGATATAGACTCCAAGATTAACTTGCTATACAGAACGTCGGTGTAAATAAATTATCTCATTGGTCAGCGCCTGATTCGAACCTGAATCTCCTGCGTGAGAAGCAAGTGTGAATACCACTAGACCATGGAGCTTTTTACTCTAGTATAATTAGTAAAAACATAACACACACCACAGGGCTGTTCTGTTTACAACAACCCGTCATAAAACGATAAACTTAAGATTAATTAACTCAACTTGTAAGTAAGCAGGGTCTCATCGCCGAAGGAGCTCATTTAAGTTTTATTTAACTAAGACTGAATCAACTTTACAGTAATTTGATCAAATTCCCTGGTACCTGATATCATAAAATTCAATTTTAGTAAGGGAATTTGGGACCGAGGTTGAAGTTCATCGTACCTTATCATCGTACCGCAAAACACTTTCGCCCCTTTTTATTTGTAAACGCTTCGCTCCGCTCCACTCGCACCGGTTTTGCTTCGTCTAAGTTCCAACCTAACCTCACCCAATTAAAAACTTAGCTTATAACCTACTCTGGCTAAAGGTGTTTCAGTAGAAATATTGACTTTATATTTTTTCAAGTTTTCTATCCCAAATTAGTTTCTTGCTAGTTATAACTAAATCTCGGAGTTGGACAACGAAGTTTTATCTGAAAATCAAATATATCAGTGGTAAATTCTAGTTTTGACTAGGTATTTCCATTATAACTACTATTATTTCTATTATAATCTAGGTATAACAAAGACATTTAATAAAAACTAGATTTAACTAGAGAAACCCCGTTCTATCTAAGAACGGGTTTTAACTGTGACATGTATATTGAAACCGGAATAGCCGGGTAAGTGACGTTTGGGACCGCAATTTTCGGGACCGCGGTTCCAAGTGACACTCTGGGAGATAAACTCAAAATAAAAAAAAATCTAAGCTTGTCTTGTCAAGCTGATAACTTTGGCTAAAAACCATTGCAGAGAAGTCTTTAGTATTTACAGAAATCCACAGTTTGACCGCTACAGTGCCACATACAAACACACAGACAGACAGACAGACAGACAGACAAACAGACGCTTAAAACTTATAACACCCCTCTTATTTCATCGGGGGTTGAGAAGGCTTCAGTGTTCTGAAGCGGAACCCTAAGCCCTATCATTAGCTGGGAACTTTCTTGCAGCACTGTTCCACTTTTTATGACGGCAACATTCACAATTTCCATAAACCGGTCTCAGCCCTAGGGGCTCTCGTACACTCCATAATTACTTAGTTTTATAGCTGGTAATTTGTTTAAATAGTGACCATGAGGGAAAATACTCAGCCTAAGTTCGACTAACCTCGGAAAAACATGGGCTTTTATCAGCTGGGAGGATTAAATTAACAATGTGTTAGGAATACTTGCTCGTTTATTTTGTAGTTATAGGTAGTTCGTTTATATCATGTTTTCGTATGCAGCAAAAGTTGTTACGATAATTGAAACGTCAATAATAGTTGCTTCGAAGGTTTCTAATTTTTAGAGATTTTCTGGTGCTTGATTATAATGCAGAAGAGGTCAGAGATTATGCCCGCCATGATGCCTAATACTTGTTTTGACTATTATTGACCGAGCGAGCGAAGCGAGCGAAGCGTCTCCGTTTCAGGTTTGGGCAAAAATGCTTTCGTATGTCCGGTTGTTCTCCTCTACAGGTCGCATTTATGAACCGATTCTCGTGAAATTTTGTGAGCAGGTTGGAAAAATAAATAGAATTTTTTACTCGAGCCAGTTTTTTGATTTTTTTCAAAATGGCGGAGAAAAAAAATCCCTACAACCCAAACGGCTCGATGGATATTAACAAATGAGGTGTCGTTGGATTCGTAAAGACCATGAGAGTGAAACAGATGAGCGAGCGAAGCGAGCGAAGCGTCTCCGTTTCAGGTTTGGGCAAAAATGCTTTTGTATGTCCAGTTGTTCTCCTCTACAGGTCGCATTTATGAACCGATTCTCGTGAAATTTTGTGAGCAGGTTGGAAAAATAAATAGAATTTTTTACTCGAGCCAGTTTTTTGATTTTTTTCAAAATAGCGGAGATATGGGGTTTTAAAATATAAAAAAATCGCTACAACCCAAACGGCTCGATGGATATTAACAAATGAGGTGTCGTTGGATTCGTAAAGACCAACAGATTATATAATTTTAGTAAAAAGTCAATAGGTTGTATTAAAGATCGCGAAATGTAGTTTACAAAGTTATTGGTGCGGCTACTTTCATACTGCATGTACGTAACCAGGTACATTCATAAGTTTGTATGTGTTATTGAAAGAAAATTATTTGGGTTATTTTTTTTATGTGTGTTAGCAGTTCAGCTTTCCCACCGACATACTCGCGAGGTCTACAGCTCACAGAGCCACTAGTATAGGTAGTTTTAAAACGAAACGTCGACATCCCACCTCCTAACTAGCCACGTCTGAATGAAGAATGTTTACCCTTGCCACAGTGTAATTATTGTGAATCAAACGAGTCACTCGTGACATTTTTCTCGTGCAATCTTCTATTTTCCGACGGCTTACCTGCGATCGTCTTTAGCCATGATTTATTAAAATCGGATCGGAAAGTTATTATCAGTTTATCAGAGAAAGTCGTCGGCCAAATTTTTGAAATTTTTAGAGTTCCGATCCTTAAAAGGAAAAAAGGAACCCTTATAGGATCACTTTGAAGTCCGTCCGTCCGTCTGTTAAACTAAGAACATGAACGTATTGAGCTGAAATGTATAATCTGTGGTCGCATAAAGCTATGAAAAAAACAACCTTCAAGGTCAACGCAATCGAACGATACGACCGTTTATGCTGTAAAATTGTTGGATTTTCATAGTAATCGCAAAGGACCCAAAACCTATAGGGTACTTCCCGTAGGCCTACAATCATGAAATTTGGCACAAAGCAAGGTCTTATAGTACAAGTAAAGGGAAAAATCTGAAAACTGCAAATTTCTGTCTTTCTACAAAAATATTTTATTTGGTTTACATGGATGACATCATATTTTAGTTTTTTATGTGGAAACCTAATTACACGTGTAACGTGTAACGCTCTCCAAGTGTGATTGCAACCCTTGGTGCACGAGTCCTATATTTTGTACTTGACCGTTTAATGAAACAGCATTTACTTTATATTGAAAGCAATGAGCCAGAGTGGTGTAGTAGAGTACGGCTCAATCTTACCCGTATCCGGGAAAGGGCCTGTGCCCCTCGGTGGAGACATTAATGGGCTAGATTTCCTTTTTAGGGTTCCGTACCCGAAGGGCGCCAAACGGGACCCTATTACTGAGACTGCGCTGTCCGTCTGTCTGTCTGTCTGTCTGTCTGTCTGTCACCAGGCTGTATCTCGTGAACCGTGGTAGCTAGACAGTTGAAATTTTCACAGATGATGTATTTCTGTTGCCGCTATAACAACAAATACTAAAAAACAAAATAAATTTAATATTAAGGGGGGCTCCCATACAACTAACGTGATTTTTTGCTGTTTTTATAGATAATGGTACGGAACCCTTCATGCGCGAGTCCGCCTCGCACTTGGCCGGTTATTAACTTTTTACGTCCTCAAGTTTAGTGTTAAAACTAGCTAATGGTACTTGGTTTAATTGATTGTGACAGGGGTATTATAAAATAAAAATTTATAGTTGTATTAATTTGGCCCATTGTCTCCAGGAGTTCAATACTAAAGTTCTAAGGAAGGTCGCACATGCCGGTTTCTTCGCGATATTTACGCGGCCACACGATTTCACGACGCGATTCATACGCAAAAAAAAAAAAAACCGGCCAAGTGCGAGTCAGACTCGCGCACGAAGGGTTCCGTACCATTATCTATAAAAAACCGCAAAAAACACGTTAATTGTATGGGAGCCCCCTTTATATTAAATTTATTTTGTTTTTAGTATTTGTTGTTATAGCGGGAACAGAAATACGTCATCTGTGAAAATATCAACTGTCTAGCTACCACGGTTCATGAGATACGGCCTGGTGACAGACAGACGGACGGACGGACGGATATCTTGAGATTTTAAGGTACTTTCCCTCCAGGGCCCATTCGTTTGTTCCACCCTGTATATGTGTGAACTGTAACTGTATTTTTCATGAAATACCCAAAAAGTTTTGTTCAAATTATCATCTTATGTCAGAATAACTTTGTAGCTAGTTGAAAAATAACATTTGAATTGATTCAAAGCTTGCCGCGCTTTTAGGGCCTTTAGTACCTATTAAACGCCGCCGTAAGCAGCACTGTCTACAACCTACTGGAAAACGTGAGACACCCATCTACAATTTCCGTACAATGAGGTTCACTCACTCATTATGTCAATGTCATGCAGACTGCAAAACATCATTTCAACGCACCAAAGAGTATTTAATTAAAACATCACTGGCAGCCAAACTTGAAGTGGCCAAAAGGAAAAAATGAATTTCTGAGCTCTGAGATTTGTATGAAAAGAAAAGTAATTAAAAACTATTAATTTTATAATTATTTTCTAAAAGTTCTACAGAATAAATAGAGACGTCGTAATTCATCAATTAATATTTAAAGTCTTTGTAGAAGTCCGGGGACGACATTGCCATATCATTTAAATTTAGTTTCATTAAAAGAAGGCTTACCTACCAAAACAAAATAGCCTTGGTATAAACTTTTCAAGCGTGTTGTGAAGACGTATCTTGTACCGAGACCACTTTCAATTTGTAATATCTCTCGTATTTCAGTATTTGTGGTTGGTGCGGCAACAGATATACACATTCTGTGAAAATTTCAGCTTTCTAGCTATTACGGTTCGTGCAGGCGGACCCGGTGACAGACAGGACGGACGGACGGACGGACGGACGGACGAACGGACAGACGGACAGCGAAGTCTTAGTAATAGGGTCCCGTTTTTACCCTTTGGGTACGGAACCCTAAAAACGCAAGGCCGTCAGTCATTCATAAAATCTCCGGAGAATGAAAATCGTGCGGCAACTGCACCATATGTAAACATCGCGTGTAAAAGCACTGAGAATGTCCGGTTTCCAAAAGGAAAATTAGCTATGTCAACGTATTAAACTCTTGTCAATTTTATTTCACCCCATCAGTACACAGAACACACGTTTAAATTATTTTTCTATTAATCGCTCATCATCACATTTTATTGCTCTTTCAGAAACTGAGGGTAAGCTGTGCAAAGCCGTGCGACAGTGCAGTCGACTCTTTCCATTACGCTCGCTTCAGCGTCACTCGAGGAGACTCTCGGTTTGTTTGCATGCCCAGCTTCAGCCGCCCGCCCGCCTCAGCCGCCCGCCCGAGACACGAGCCACTTCTCCGGAAATCACGGTGCGTGCGGCTAGTTTTATGCCACAGAATTCTAGTGTAAGCTCGCCTTTAAACATGGCATTGCATTTTTATGTGTAATTTGTTTTTGTGTTAAAAACAAAATACACTCAGTATTGGTGCTCCTAAATGGGCCAGGTTTTGCTGCAATATTTAGCCGGCAACTATTGCAGTCCCTCTTTTACTCACATGTTAGAAAAAAACACCATTAGTTGCCAGCCACACGTTGCAGTGAAAATATGGCCCGTTTAGGAGCACCCTATAGCAAAGAGTGGCAGTTGATTGACAGTTGATTGACAACTATACTATTAGTTTGAATTATAATTGATTAATATGGACGATTGGAATTTTGTAAAGAATATGCCCAAACAATGGCAGATACGACACATTCAACCGGTTATTGAGTTTGGCTCAAGAAAGCAAAGCTTAAGTTCCCATCACCCACATTAACATTACAACTAAATATGTCAGCCATGAACATTACAACTAAATATGTCAACCATGTATGACGAAGTACATTAACAAGTCGAGTTCAGCCCCAAATATAACGCAAAATTCACGTCACACGTCACGTGCCCCGTGTCGAGAAAAATCCTTTTGCAAAAAAGTATCGACAAAAGTAGCTTTTGATCCAAGAAGTGTTCAACGCTGAATATTTTCTAATCAACATTCAGAGGACGGCACTAGGGACGCTGTCTCCATAAATTACATATCAAGTATGTGGAGAGGCCTTATGAAAAATGTTTTCGTTAGGAAGAGCGCACATAGTTTGCCGGCAGGCGATTTTCGTCACATTAACACGTCTCTTTTTGTTGAATTTCTCTTGACAATCTTCAATGGGAAGGCTCCTTAATAGCCTTAAATCTGTTTATATTGTTTACGGAATATGTAATGGAAAATTGAGTATTCGCCATTAGTATGTTACGCATGTTTTCACCACCCACCCATATTTTCGAGACACGGTTTATGTGAAAAAAAAATACACTGTAGCAATAAGTTGCCTTTGGTTGCCTGGGACCAAACTCAGTTGTTGTCCGGCTCTGAAGGATGTTCTGAGCTACTGAAATATTACACCAGTTAAGTTTCCTTTTGGTTCGAGTTGGCGTCATTGAATTGGAAAAGTTGTTTTTGACGCGTGAAGAGTTTTATGGCGTGCGGTTGATAGCTCCTCAGCATCGTGTCTGCAGATATCATTAGACACTTTTCAAGTATATTAGACGTATAAACACGGTTTCATATTCTACAAAATGTATGGATGCACACAGGACCTCTAACCACGAGTTGCACGGAACGATTTTGAAAAAGGTAGGTACTGATTAAGACGATAGTCCAGCAAAATGCCCATCTTTAAAAAGTTATTCCAGCAGTTTGGGATACTTTCTGAATCCACAAAAAATATGTATTATAAAACAGTCCCTTGGCTAAAAATTTTGTGTTTGAAAACATCATAATGTCACTAAAAACTATATGAAAAAAATAATAACCTAATAGTAAAATTTAGAGTTTAACATTTTAGAAATCATCAGCGGTTTTTGTGTAATTTGAAAAACACACACTTTTTTGCACTTTCGCACTTTTCGCGCGGTCGTAAGTGTCGCGCTGCAGTTTACGCCATCATTTGCTTTATTTTATAAATTTTCTTTTATGATTTGTGAAAATTTCCACAACCACAAACCCAGTTGCTAATTTTTGCGTTACCAGGCGCCTTAAATGGCGAGATACTCATAGGATTTCCATTTGTTTCTAATGCTAAGGATAAACTTTTTCTTTGTTTCGTGTAACTCAGGGTTAAGCTGATAAATTTAATTTCTTCATAAACGTGACAACTAACTTAGATCAATTACTGTGAACACGGTTAAAAACTATTCTATGAATAACATTGTTCAGTTCAGTTCAGTTCAAAATTTTTATTGACCATAAAATCATACATATTACTTAGTCAACGTCAATATAATATTAATATTTTTGTATACTACCGCCCGTTCGGAAGTTGTGGGCTTAGGGATGGAGCAAAGAAGGGCAAGAAACCTCCCCCGTACCTCTTTTTAAAATATCAGAGCCTTAAAAATACAATGTTATGTATTTCTACTTAAGTCTAAGGAAATACACCGAGGAGAGACGTACTGACTCAGTCCATCGCCCCTCTTTGGATTTCTGTGCGCTGAGATGGTAAAGACCATGCAGTTTTGTCATCTAAATATTCTTTTACACTGTAATAAGACTTCTTCAATAGGCCGTTTTTGACATAGTTTTTGAACCTCCTTTCTGGTAGGTCCGTTGCTTCATTAGGTATTTTATTATAAAAACTAACACATACTCCCATAAAAGAGTGAGCAACCTTACTGAGTCTGAACGCGGGCATAGCAATCTTATTTCTATTTCTAGTGCTAATACTATGATTATGACCTAAAGTCTTAAATAAACCTATGTTTTTTCTGGTATACATGATATTTTCATAAATGTATTGACAGGTAACAGTAAGTATATTGATATTTTTGAATTTGTCCCTTAGTGATTGCCTAGCATCTAGTTGATAGATAGCCCGAATGGCCCTTTTTTGTAAGACAAATATTGTGTTTATATCTGCCGCTCTCCCCCAAAGCAGTATTCCGTAAGACATAATACTATGGAAATAACTAAAGTAAACCAATCTGGCAGTTCCTACATCTGTGATGTGTCTGATTTGCCTGACCGCATAAGCAGCTGAGCTAAGTCTTCGTGAGAGACTAGTTACATGAGGACCCCATTGAAGTTTCGAGTCTATAGTGATTCCAAGGAAAATTGTTTCTTCAACGAGGTCTAGTCTTTCCGTTCCTATGCTTACACTCGTGTCCACCTGCCGCACATTCGGTAAACATTGAAAATTCCATACAATATGTTTAAAATAGGGTTGAATCGCGTACAATATTGTGCGGCTTTATTGTGCGTGCATACATTACTGGAGATAAGATCACTCACAGTGAGCATAAATCTGCAAATATCATATTAGATTTGATCTTTTATTACTTTAAGGTCTTGTATCTTAGATTGTTGGTCTTAACACACTTAAGTATTTACCAGCACCTGTGTTTGACATCGATATTCCTACGCAGAACCCAGTATAAACTCGGCAATACACTCAACTTCAAATCATGCGTTTTCTACCTGCAGTTTCGACTCTGACTGCTCGATGATAGAGTCCAATACGTGAATCACGTGCGGGGTAATCTTCCAGGCAGGTATAAACGAGGGGCATCAGTCGTCGGTGCAACTCGACTCGGAGATTCTGCTGTCGATTGATGCGATGTGCGACGTGATAAGCCTTCGTCGTTTGTATTGGAAATGTTTGATCGCTTTCCTGTGTGTGCTGGGAATACCTGCATGATGCAGCGGCCAAATTAAGGGACGCTCGAGGTAAATCCTTTTATCTATTCTAAAATCACAAACCCATGAATTAGAGGTCCCTATTTGCAAAAATCAGGGCGTAAATAGAATATTATTCTAGGTCCATTCAAATGAGCTTCAAAATCTTGATCATTTCAAATTCGCGTGTTAAGGTCATAAGATTTCCTTCATGTGCTTTTATTTATTTTAGATCTCAAATTTGAGATAAGAGAACAAATCGCCTTTCAAAATACTCAACCGTAAAATATAAATAAAATTGAAGTTTTTGATAATGGATAATAATTATTATGAACTTGATACCTCGCGTTAATGAGAATAAGACGCCAGACGGATAACAAAGTGCCTCATAATCTTAATCATAATGTATTGATAACAAGATATTACATTTCAACAATATACAAATAAGTAGTATAAATTTAATTAACAAGCATAATGATTATGAATGGATGGATGGCACAATGAATCAGTAGTAATAGTCACTTATAAGAGTCAATAATAAAATGAAAATAATGTCAAAAATAATAATAATGTAAAAATTTCAAATTTCCTTTTATGTAACCCTAAATAATAACAAAGGTTGCTTAATTATTGCTAAATCCTCTATGGCATAAGTCACCGAAGAGCATTTCAAGCACATAAAGACACTCGATCAGAACCCTCGACATTTCAGGCTGCATTACAGACGGCCGCGCGGCTGACCAGTGCAGTTAATTGGATGCCCACCAGACTTACTCTGAAACCGTACGACACATTATTTTATCGTCCTATTCTATAGCCACCTCGTTCTAAAATAGTCAGCGTAAAAGAGACAAAAGAACAGCGATGGTAAGGTAAAATGTGTCGAGGTAGCAGGTTAGGCCGAGTCATGAAATATGAAAGCGTTCAGGTGACTGCTACTGTATTGTCCTATTTCAGTGGCGGAATGATTGGTGCTGGGGTTCTCGTTGCTCGTTTTCATTTGTTACAGATTTCGCAGCTCTTCGGATTCGAACCATAATGGTTGTTCGCTGTTCAAAAATGCAGAGTAAGTGCTGATAAGAGGTTATACCAGATAAAAATACACATGCTTATGGATGCGAATAAGATGCCAGTTTTGCAACGCCAAAGTCTAGTGAATTACGGCATCACTAAACACTGCATTCCTATCGTATTTTCGTCTATAGTAAAACCGCTTACCATACCCTTCACTTTTGAAATTCACACCAATAATAGTAGTCCTTTCCAGTGCAGCAAGCTTAATCCAATTATGAAATACCAAAGATGATAGACGAAACTAGGGTTGGCATAATCGTTCATCAACATTTCCGACCGGGAAGTTCGCCGGTCCGAATTGATCGGAAAAAATTCAGCGGACGGCGGTAAGCCCCAACGTGCTCCGCTGTGTGTGAAATTGAAATTAAAACACTATTAAAGCGGAAACACTGAAATAGAACGGCCGGCCTGTTATTTCCGGTCGCGATTTGAGCCGGTGGCATCGATTCCAGGAATCTCGGCATTTATTTTTGATATTGGTGCTTTGATTGGGATTTTGCGTTCGTTTGGACATTGCAAATAATAAAGCTGCCTATTTGCATTGAGCTGTCCTATTAGTAAGGCAATAAAGTGAAGTATGTGTTTTCAATACACGCATGTGGCTTTTACAAAAAATAAATCTTTGCCTTTACTGCCATGTATGGCAAATTATGGGACGATATGTAGGTAGAGCTTGACTGAGCTGACATGACGCGCCTCACTACCGCATTTACACACACACAAGCATATCCCAAATGAAGGAGTCTTGCGCGTGTTTTCAGTTTGCACAAGCTCTACATAAGTATTTACTTACTAAAAAACTTCCCCACACCGACCGAACACTCCAATCCTTTTGCAATATCACAAAATGTCAGGAAAGCTTAAAATCACAATTGCTCACTATAAACTTTGAGCCACCTCTATTACAAGACCATCATAGACTAAAGCAAAGACAGAGGAGACACGTCTTCGCTGAATTTATTGCTATCTTGATAAACCGGGCAAAGGCGAGCTATTCGTCCGCGAACTGACGCAAACCTTAGCTGGAGATACGGTTGGGTTCGCTTTTTGTGTATCCTAAGAAACTGTGTGACATTAGTTTACAATTTTAAATTGTATTTGTACCAGTTAAAACATAAGTAGCGCAAACTCGTATCAAAATAACAAAGTTATAAAATATCATGATGTTTTACACTGCCGGAATATTTTCATCTTGAATTTGCATAGATAAATTGCTATAACTGTGTGTAAAGGTCCTGTAATTTTGTATATGAAAAAGAAAATGTAAGTAAGTTAAGTTAAGTTCCGATTCTCATAACAAAGTATCCATCATGGAATGACACGTTTCAAAAATAATAAAGAAACAAAAATAATTACACACACAAACCGCCCCAAGATTCGCACGGCCCACTTTCGTCATGGCCCAAAAACCAATCCCATAAAATATTATTTCAAAGATTATCAAGATTGATAAAGTATCCATCATGGAATGACACGTTTCAAAAATAATAAAGAAACAAAAACAATTACACACACAAACCGCCCCAAGATTCGCACGGCCCACTTTCGTCATGGCCCAAAAACCAATCCCATAAAATATTATTTCAAAGATTATCAAGATTGATAAATATTTACTTAGGACAGAATCGGACCAACGAGTGGCCGCAGCCTCTCTGCCGACGAGTCAAAGTTACCTATCTACAACACAGGATGCATACAAGCTGTGTAGCAGCTTTTTTCTGTTACACCTTGTATGTTACCATGATTTGATAGAATTGATTTAATTAGTCTACCTTCTAAAATCATGATTAAATCAGCGTACAGTTCCCTTTTCCCTGACAAGCAAAATTGTCATTGGATAAAAATGGCTATACTGTGCCTTTTCTACCTCGTATGTGAAATGACGTGACCTTAACATGAGTTTAGCAAATACGAAAAAATAACTTTTTCAGTAGACACCGGGCTAAACTCCGTTTAATCCTTTATTTTACTTTTGACTTTTCATCAATTTTTGACTTGGCTCTTTTGATTGTGTACTAGCAGTTCGCTTAGTGATTCGTGTTTGCTGTTACCTTCCGCCCCACACGCTCCCCGCACGCACAGGGAGATGGCTAAAATTATAACAAGTAATATAAAAACACAAATATTACGCGACCGAAAAATTATCATCCGAAGTCGGTCGCCTAAAGTTATTCCCTGTAATAAGCAGGGGAAATCCTCGAGTTAGCAGCAGTTCCGAAGTCACACGTAAACATCAAAAGTTGGGAAGACCTGTCGTCTTGTCGTCGCTCGGTGTTGTACTTCCCAACGGACCATAGACTGCGGATGTTTAGAGGTGCTTTGGTGACTTATTCATGGTTGGAATGACAATGAAAGCTGAAATTGCGGCCACAGACGACTGTCGCAGTTTCTTAACTCTACTGTCTTAAACGTGTGAAAACCTAAATAATAAATAACCGGCCAAGTGCGAGTCGGACTCGCGCACGAAGGGTTCCGTGCCATTATATATAAAAAACCGCGAAAAAAATGTATGGGAGCCCCCCCTAAATATTAATTTAGTTTTAATTTAATTATTTATTTTTTAAGTAAATAATATACTCAATATATTGTGAACATTTTAAGCGTCTACCTGCTACCATTATCAATATCGAGCAAAAATGAGCAAAAAAATCACGTTTGTTGTATGGGAGCCCCCCTTAATATTAAATTGCTTTTAATTTTTAGTATTTGTTGTTATAGGGGCAACAGAAATACATCATCTGTGAAAATTTCAACTGTCTAGCTACCACGGTTCATGAGATACAGCCTGGTGACAGACGGACGGACGGACGGACAGCGAAGTCTCAGTAATAGGGTCCCGTTTGGCACCCTTCGGGTACGGTACCCTAAAAACTACCACAAAACCCAAAACCGGTGCAGTTATAAATCGCGCATTTTCCACAATTAGACATGACGCATTTTATCAGAACTTACAGACCGCGGTAAGTTCTGATCATTGATTACTTTTTATGGTGTTTAATGACATTTCGGGCTTTAAATCTTGTGTTGTTTGTAGACAGTTACTTGTATAGCGTGCTCGTGGGCTTGGCTTAGGCTTGAATGTATAATTATTTGCCCTCCGTCCGAAACAAATCGTCCACTTTTCCCATCAGTCTACTCCGATCCATGGACCGGGGCAGCTAATTCATAGATACCTTTTACGATGTAAATAAAGTTACAACTACTGGACTCGTGAATATGGAATGGAGTATCAGTTGTGTGCTGACAGCAGTATCGTCCCCGTGTGCTGAAAGCAGTATCGTCAGATCACTCGGAGCCTCTTATACCCTGAAAGAGGTCAGAGCTTGCTCTCTACAGCAGACTGTTCAACAGTCAGCTTTGAATAAGCTTCCGGAGTGAAAATTTCTTATTCTGTTTGAGGTAGCGAAACTATGAATTATGTCTCAATTGACTTCACGAGAATTGTATCTAAGTAGTACAAGTTTTGGGTGCGCAAAATGACTGGAGTCCTAATTTCATTTTGAAGCTTGAAACTTATAACTAGACTCTTTCAGTTAACTTCGGATTTTACAAGATAATACGACATTCCATTTCCAGAATAACCTGGCATCCTTTCACGAGTGGCAAGAACTTGAACTAACTTAATCTAATCGAAACGTTGTGAAAATAAATGCATTTCAAGTCACCGCAGCGCCCTCACTTAACCGTAAGAGATCTGCAAATAAATCCTTGTCGGTATTTGTTTGAATCGAAAAATACTTCAGCCGTCCATTTTATTTCAATCTACAGAACCTGGTTTACACTAGCCATGTATAAAATGGTTTCTTTATTGTGGCCTCTTGGGAAATCCTTCAAGAGTGGTCCATTCTCATCATTCGTCTGTGGTCGCCCCCCCCCCCCCTCCCTCCCTTCAATACCAAATCTCTATCAAAACTTGCGGTATTAGTTTTGTTTCAAGTGTCCCGGAAAATAATAACGCCAGCAGATTAGATGCAGATGTTAGACTGGTGTCAGGCTAACAATAGTACTTAGTGCAAGTTCAGTTTGAAACATAACATAATATGCTACAGACATCCATTTTGTGCGTTATTAGGGCGTTTGTGCACAACAAGAAATTTTACTGTCCAGCAGTCCAATTTTTACGAAAGCACCCGAAACATATGCCACATAGAAACGGGTCACCCCATCCAATACCCATCTCGGCCGGATGTTGCTTAACCCGCACGATCATTGCCGTGGTGCGCCTACCGCTCGGCCACGGACGGTTCTCTCTCTCAGGTGATAATTTAAAATAATTTGTTTGTGAAAAATTCACAGAGATACATCATTGGCGACCTCAGTGGCATTGCGGTCGAAGCTGCGTGCTTCCCAGGCGAGAGCTCCCGGTTTGGAATCCCGGCTGGGGACGAAAAAAAAACCAGGGGTCCAATTCTAGCCCATGCGAACTACGAGAATGACAATATTTTACGTCTACGCTTTCAATTCGTCTGGGTGAGAATTCGGCCCGGTCTTTGATGTTTATTTACATGTTTGTGATGTCGCTGAATCTGGTTCATACGACACATGGTATCCTAGTGTGGGGCCAATGAAAATGTATGTGCCTGTATGTAATTTGTATGTCTTATCTTCTGATTATCAGGCCATGTTTTAAACAACATTTCTAAAAGACAGTTACTTGAATTTACCCTGAATATAGGGGTTTATTACACAGCGGATCGAGTGTCAGCTCCGATTCATACTATGTTATTTACTGGTCCTCGGAGGACAACTTTTTAATGGCGCGATAACAGACCGCCCGAGACCGCCGTTAAATCTCTTGCTCATAAATACGTTATGTAAACCCACCCCTAATTAGTCGGTTACGGCGTGTGGTTAAGTTTTACGAAGCCGCGGGCGAACCTTAAGTGGGAGCGGGAGGCCATTCAGAAAAATGTACGTTAATTTGTCTGCTTAGTGCGGAGGCAATGAAGGGCAGATGGTTATGTTTGTCCGGGACCGAACGCTTGTATCTACCCCTTTATTTTTCTACGTTTTAAGACGATTGGATTTTCGTAGACCCTCCGTAACGCTCGTGGCGGTTCGTAGCGTCTCGTAGCGGATCGCATTGAATATGTAATGTGTTGTACTTTAGTCTGACTTTACGCCGGCCTGTTTTCGTTGTCCTTGTCAGTTTCGTGGGAAGATAGACAAACTTTGGGGTTGTGTTTTCTCAATGAATTTTCAATTTACCGCCTGTATGTAAGCATACTTTACATGTTTTTGGTTGGAGTTATATCCATTTCACGTTGCCAGCTGATTTTTGGATGCGTTTTAACAATTTGAACTTTAAAGCAAAGTTCGACTAATAGAGAAATTTACTTACTAGCTAAAAAGTATAACAATACCTCTACATTCTACAAAGCTTGCAAAACGCTCGTTTCTCGAAACTTAACGTAATTGTCGAGCATTACCCTCTACTTCGAAAGCCATTTATACAATCTCATTACAGTTATCGGTGTCGTTGTATTGTTTACGAGTAGAGCTTTGGACATAAAGCATGGATTGATGTCGCCGCCGCCGCCACAGAAGCGTGGCGGGGGTGCGGCCGGCGCGGGGGGAAGCGCC